>JARHVA010001591.1:1057500-1432500 GCA_037957365.1 Torreya grandis
TTGGTCACCCACTGATGTCGGCAAACTTGACCTAGTCTACTAACATCAACACTTAAGCTCACTGATATTAATAAATTTACTAATGTTGGACATTATTTATTTCCAGCATTGGTAATGTCACCAATGTCAGCACCATTGAATTAATGTTTTCACCAACAACCAACACCATTCTTTATACTTTACCCATACTCTAGGGAAATTTAGAGATCATGTATATCTCTTTGACCATGACCACCAACCTAGAGATCACATATATCTTCCCAAACATGAAAACCACCCTTGGAGATCACTTAAATCTCCACCCACGATGACTTTTCTTTGAGATCATCAATATCTCCTCACTTATTGACCCTTTTACACCAACCTTGCATTGATTGTCTTGACCACTTATGCTATAATGCTATAGTTTGCTATTGTACACACACACACACACACACACACACACACATATATATATATATATATATATATATATATATATATATATATATATATATATATATATATATATATATCTGTGTGTATAATAGCAAACTATAGCATAATAGCATAAGTGGTCATATATATATATATATAAGGTCTTAAGGATGGTAAGCAAGCTCATCCTATCACTTGTAACCTTTTGTGTTTCCTAGGGGCACTTTCTACCTTAAATACCTGACACACATAGACCATTGGAGCTATAACTTTGATTATTTTGACATTCTTAACTATCACTTACAAGATGTGCCTTAGTTATTTCTATCTGAGTCCTCCTCAACCTTACCTATTCTTGACTTTGTTAACTATATCTCATAGTAGTATATGTACATGCAGTGATACCATGTTCTCCTCTACTCACCCAATTCACTTCTTATCAAACTGGTACCTAATTCTGGTTTCTCTTTCATCGATTCCCATTTTGAGGGGGAATATCTCATCCAATACTTGGAACATCTAACACCTATTTTTTTCATACAAATTTTTAGTGAAAATTAAAAGACAAAAAGGGGTAAATTTAAACACTAAAATTGAGTCACACACATCTATAACTCCCTATGTCAAACCCCCCTTTAGCCCTATTTTGATAATAATGATTAGCCTCCCTAACCCATGCTTTTACCCTTCACATATTTCATTAATTTTAAATATATAATTAAGTTAATTGAAAACACCTTTTTCCACCTTACTTGGCCACCTCATCCTAAGACTAATTCTCACCTGATGAGTCACCTCAAGACTTAGTCCCCTCATCCTAACTACCCAAGACTTATTCTCACTTCAAAAATGAATTCCTAACCAACTACATCCTTATTAACCTATTATTTTTACCATTTTGTAATGTGTGCCACACTTGGCATGAGGAGCAACATAAAAGTGGCCAAAAATAGTAGTTTTACCTATTCTAAGGATATTAATGTTGGTCAACCCATGACTAACATCGATGGGATCACTGATGTCAGTTATATAATCCAAACTCCAACCTTATGTTTAGGTCAATAGAAATAAAAAAATTCACTCTTATTTGCATCCAAGATTTTGCAATTCAACTTTTGGCATCTTAGCTTACTGTTATCTTGTATAAGTCAATCTAGATTAGGAACTAAGCTCTTGATAACTAGTATCACCTATTTGTTTTCTCCATTCAAGGCATCAGTCTGGACTACCTAATAAGAGCCATCCATTTGGAACTTATCATTTAGTCACCACTATAGATAAGTATATCACTTATTCTATAGGTTTTTCAAGTAATTATTTTTCTATCATTTTAAATCTACTGTTCATTACTTTACACATTCTTGACCGAACCTCGTGAGGGTGTTATAAAGCTTCCCTAATTATTTCTACTTTGACCTGACACAACAAAACCTCTAAACAAATTCATCTAAACCATATTCTCTCTCTTACAACTCTCCCCAACTTCCCAAACCTAACCAAAACCATTTATCAGACTTGGAAAATCCTTCTATAAGCTCTTAGGCAAATATTACCCCTACTAACCTTGATAGCCTAATAGACATCGATTACCTTCACCTACCAACCTAAACAACATAATTGATATCGATCACTTCCTTACCAACCTTGGTAGCATAATTGACATCGATAACTATGGATTTCCTAACCCTTTCAAAACCTACCCAAATAACTTCTAAAATATAAATAAAACATACCATTTTCACTCTATTACTTTTTGATACACTTATGATGTGAATAATGGTAACATTATTTGTCTTTCACTCTCTCTTTACCTCTCTTTTTGTTATTTATTTCTCTTTTGTCTCTCAAAAGTGGATTGTCATCTCTAAGGAAGTTTCACACTTCCTGGAACAAGCACATAGATTGGCAACCCACTCATTTATCTACTAACAAATATTTTGTGGTAGTGCTTTCTTACTTGCAAGTTGTCCTTCCTAGCCAAAGAGGAGTGCTCAAAACATATGGATATGGTGCAAAAACTAATCCAAGTTCATTCTAATCACTTATCCCTATCATTCTTCTTTATTTTTATTTAGACTTGAAATAAATAAATTTTAGTCAAACACTAAGCCATCCTTAAGAACCATGAAGGACATTGTGAGAAGCCTCAAAGTAGCTGATATCATATATATGTTTCATGATCTAAATTTTACTTGGAGTTTTTTATTTCTTAAATCATGCCCTTTAAACTTTTAATCTAAGTTAAGAGGGTGAACATAGTTAATAATATCATCAACTAAGGAGTTAAAGTCATGCATTATCAATGCACCATCATAATTACCATTCAAAAGAAGACCTCAACAACCTCAAGAAGACTAATACTTTAGTTCTACAACATTATGAGGAGTTATGATCAATCAAAGGTGGTTTTAAGAAGACTCAAGGTTGGAATGAGTCTTCAATTATCTCAAAAATATAATCTCTTCCCTCTACATTAAAATCAAGGAGAATAAGTCAAATCAAACAAGGACTTATATGCCCTTCACAAAGTGGAGTTTCATCATGCAAGATTTGATGAGTTAGTTGAATACTAAGTGGAGTTTCATCATGAAATATTTAAGGAGTTTATTGAAGGATAAGTCAAGATTTAAAGTGTAGGAGATAACTTTCCTCAAAAATAGGTTAAATTTATTGATATTTGACAACTTCAAGCCTCCAACAAGGAATTATATGCCCCCTCCCAAATTGGATACTTAAAAGCAAGTGTTAATACATTGGAGAAGAGAAAAATATGTAAATTAAAGTTAAAATTCATTTATGTTTTAGTTTTCAACCTTAATTAGGGAATTAATGACAAGCTTACATGTTGGTCACCTCACTAAAGGCTCTTTTCATTATATGTACTTATTTTTTCTAAGTAATTTGGGATACCTCTACCTGGGTGTGGCTTAGCCCTTCCAAATTTTAGACTTGTAAACACCTTATTAAGAAATAAATAAATGATGTTAACTTTTTATATGCTGACTATTATGTGAAGTTGATGAATTATTGATGTAAGCTTATGATAATTACAACCAATCCTTGATTTATGCCCAATTTTGAGCACTTTTATGTAGCAAACTTGATATTGTGTAGGTTGTAGTTTATGTCTCTTAGAGTTTATACAATTCATAGTTGTGATGAATATCATTTGAACTTCCTAATACAATGGTCATCCTTCTAAGTGTTGTTATAAGCTAAACCCTTTATACAAAAAACTTATGCCCAAGATTCATTAGCAAATTGTGAGTTGTGTATATGTGAGTTCTCTTTGAGTTCATTTTATGTGTGTTATATCAAGTTAAGGTATTCAATTTTTGTGCATCACCCTATAGTTAGTCATAAAAGTATAGGAATTAGTTGTCTCTTTCTCTTTTCATTGTCAAGAATAAGCTTAGGTGAGGATAAAGATGATTCTTCAAGGGAACCCTCCCTCCCTAGAGGTTTACTTCCATTATAGGTCAACCACAACCCAAAAGTGATCCCATTATGTCAATTGGGTGAGGAATCTTGAATACGTTTCTCAAGGGTGAAAATAAAATTTGACAAGTGGAATAATTGAGATACCTTCAAAAAACCCTACACAATCTAAATTTTTCCCACATATCCTAAATAGGCCTCAGGATGATGTAGTTCTCCCTCCTAAGGTGATTGTGTTATACATTATTATCTAACTATATGACTATTTCTAGAACATTTATTGAAATTCTTGATAATGGATGTCCTTGACCTAAAATAAACAATATTCAAACTTGACCCATGACTACTATAATGTAATATAATTGAAATTAAAAGAAATAATGATTTTTTGCTCAATGTGTAGTAAGATTTCCAAGTGATTTCTAGATGTATATGGAGAATTATTGATGTGATTTTATAGGGTAATATTTTGAATATTGATAATAATCCACCTTTACAAATGCACAAGATGGGGAAAATATTTAAATATTTACAATTAGAGTATGGGGGACATGGTTACACTTATAGAGAAGGCTACAATGTAGCCCTATCCGACCTAGCACATACTTGTCATAAAAGGATAAAGACTATTTTAAAATTTATATCAAGTGCTTATAACTAGATTATGGACGTCTAAAATATTTTTTTGAGTATTTACAAGAGAATTTTTAGAGTAATGTATGCTCTTATAGAGATTATAAGTTAGCAAAATGGAAAATATGCCAAATGAGGTAAAGGTGTCAAGATTAAGCATTGCCAATAAATTATTGATTAATTTTATGTGTCTACATTTCCTCCCACTTTATTCTAGTGATGTAATTAAGTGACATGACTAGAGTAATATAGATGCAAAATGTATCTATGTATACACACTTTGTCTTTTGATGCAAAGCTTGATCACATAAAATAACTTAATGTGAAACCTACAATAATGCCATTGAAAGTAGTTATTCTCCATATTTGAAAGTTTAAAATATAAAACTCAAAATTTGAAATTTGAAAAGAGATTAAAGAAAGTATACACTTGAAAGAGTATAGAAACTATTTTTCCCTATAACTTGAAAGTGGAGAAGTGCTTACTCTCTTATTGAGGCATTTAGAGAAATTTTTAACCTATGACAAATTGAGAGTGATCAAATCTCCATTTTAAAGCCTTATAATGATCTTGAGTTAGAAATATCATATGCTCCATCTCTAATTTTATTATGTATATTAATTTTTAATGTAATTTAATGGGTGGAACCACCATATGTGTCTCCCTATGTAGAAAACATTCAACCATATAAGTTTAGTGTCACTAGAGTCTAACTTGATCCACTTGCAACATGAATATGAATCACACTATTGAAAATGAGTCTATATTCTATTTGAAATTTTAAAACTTTTTAACTTTGAAACTTTGAAACTTGAGAAATTTTTAAAATTTCCATGTATAACTTGAACATGATTGAGTATCATGCCAATTGTATTGGAATTGTATTAAATGTAATTTGAACTTTAAAACATTTAAAACCTATAACTATTTGAAAATTTCCATTTATAAATATAGGAATGAGTGCACATGCATGTGACATTCCCCCAGAATCAAAAAAATTATGAATCATGGTGTAATTTTTGAAACTACATAGTGCCACAAATATGAAAATTTTCCCAAAAGGCTTCAATTATCAAGACAAGCCCATTATTATGCCCCCCATTTTAAGATGAGAGACATAGCCTACAGTCACTTAGCTTAAAATAAGAGTTATGTAGTATGTAAAATATGTAATTGAATAGTAGCACTTGAAATTTTAATTGCATTGCATCATAGTATTTGAATATAACATTAAATTTGCATATGAAACATTTATTATATTGATGTATCATTGAAACACATAAGTAAGATGTCCATGATATGTATCATGGCATAATAGTAATAGTAGAGAGTAGGAGTAATGCATGCTATGAATCATGACACCATAGTATCAAGTAATAAACATATGAGAAATGTTATATAATGTCACAAAATTTGCATATAATGTCACAAATAAGGCCCAAAGGTCACATATAAGGGACATACGATTGTCATACAATTACACAAATACAAAGGCCACATGTAAATGGAATAATTATGATATACAAGAAAGAATTTTACCATACACAGCCAAGGGCCACACACAATAAGCAATCAAGTTGTAACCTATCATGTGGTAAACTAAGAAATAAGCATAAATCATAAGAGTTTAGTTTAGATTATCCATATGTATCAACATTAGTGTTAGAAAATAGATTATCCATATGTATATCATAATTATTCCATTTACATGTGGCCTTTGTATTTGTGTAATTGTATGACAATCGTATGTCCCTTATATGTGACCTTTGGGCATATATATATATATATATATATATATATATATATATATATATATATATATATATATATATATATACTTATTTATATATAGACATATATATATATATATATATATATATGTTTATATATATATATATATATATATATATATATATATATATATATAGTATGAGTGATTAGAAAAACATTTGTATGATATGTAGATCAACATGGTACAAAAGTTGTAGATAAATAAAACATGTTGAATTGTTTAGGGATAATAAAGAGATGTCCCCAACTTAGCAATGTTGTTGGGTAATGAGGGAAGCCTAAATGTGAAACCATATAAAAGTATGTCATGTATCATAATAAAATACCTCATGAAAATTATTATGGATTGTAAAACTGAAATATATCATCTTTTTAACATAAAATAGATAACATATGGAAAGAAGTAAGCTAGTAGTAATCAAAAATACTTCTTGTTGGTAATATGATTATTATTGATGTCAAAAAAGATATTGTTGGCATTATGGATGCCACTGATGTCAAGAGAATTAGTCATAGATAAGATTGATGGAGAGAACAACATGTTTTACAATTTCATATTATAAGTTACAATATTGTCACATAAATTTGTCATGATTTTATAGAGACCATTTCTAGATCATTTGTAGAGAAATGGATAGAAGATATATTATGAGTGATTCAAGTGAATCTCATATATATGGTTTGTAGGTTTAAATGAAGAGAAATGACCCCAAAAATGATTTATTTTAACTCTCAGCCAATATTAGGGTTTCTCAATAAAACCATATGGTTTTTGGTCATGGAATTCATAAGCAAATTATATTTTTATGCTGACTAGATATAGGTGAGAACCAGTCTCTTATGTCATAACTTAAGCTTTCCTCATCCTTGTGCAACTGGCCCCTTTGACCTAGTGATTACTAGCTTGAAGTAGTGATCAAAGAGTTTAATCTTCCTAATTCCTTAACTTAATATTTATCTAAGTTTGATCAATGGTGAGTGATTAATCACATGATGAAGATCAAATGATGTGTAATAAAGTCAGTATGGAAAAGTTACCTGAGAGTGAATGTGTTAGTGACATATGTCACATTAATAAGAGCTTGTTAGATAGAGATAAAATGAGCATATTAATGTATTAGAGGATTTAATGGTGAATGTGTGATCATGTAATGAAGATCAATGGAGTGCATGGATTCAAAGATGTCAAAGTGTCTGATGTAAATTTATCAAGTTAAAAATGGAGCTACTTTGAGGAGATCGATGGTACATATGTGTTCGAAAGTATTAGGAAGCAGTGAGATGAGATCAAGTGATAGATGTTTAATGATAAATAGAGGTAAATTATATGATAATTTTGAATATCTAATGGCACATGTGAGCTCAGATCAAATCTTAATGGATGCATTTTAAAGTTGAAATGTTAAAGTTCAGAAGTTCACAAGGATCTAGCAGTGTGCATGAGCTTAATCTAACCATTACATTTTGAATTTAGGATAATTTAATGATGATCATTGGATCATGGTGAAAAGCTTAAGATTAATGGCCAATATTTAAATATATGATCATCTCAATGGTCAAGCGATGAAACATCTAAGAAAGATGCATTTTATTACACATAGAATGATATAGATCATTGTGATCGATCAAAACTATGTAATATGGCATGTGAATTAAATATTGAGCACTAATATATGATAAATATAGTAAAATATAGATAACCATGGTGGTGGTGTGTGAATTCAAGAAGCGATAAACCTATCGTTAAAGAAATATGGATTGAGTTCTAAAAATGGAACATGATGTGTTAAAAATAAAATGTAAACATAGAGAAGATGTGAGACCTATATCCAATGTATATAAAAAGTCATCTAAGAAATACACACTATGTGTGAAATCAAGTTAAATTGAGAGGTAGAGAATAAGAGAGAGAAAGAGATATGTAGAGTAGAGCATGAGCAGTTACATAATAGGTTTGTAACATAGAACTAAATTCATTTTGAATCAATTTTGTAATATAAAGTTGTAGCTCCATAATAGATCTCATTATTAGGTGTCATCAAAAGAACTAAGTTGGTGCTAAGTTAGGGAGTAGGTACTTCCTTAGAGTAGGTATTCTTAAATTAGGAGATTGGTGTCTCTTTAGGGTTGGTGCCCTTAAACATTGTAACTAGTGAGGTTTTTGATTGTGAGGTTGGATTAGAACAATATATTCTACCAGCTATTCCCACTGTGGTTTTTTCCATATTGATTTTTTCATGTACTTTGAGTTTTATCTCTATTTTTATGTGTGTGTGTGTGTGTGTGTGTGTGTGTGTGTGTGTGTGTGTGTGTGTGTGTGTGTGTGATGTCTACATATACTTTCTAATTTGTATTAAAAGTATTAAATGACTAATTTTAATCAATCTACTAATTCAGTCCCCTCTCAGTAGATAGTGTGTTCCAATAATTGGTATCAAATCCCTAGTTCCTTAGAAGAAGTTTAATCAGCTCAGGTAGATCTTGGGTAGTGAACAAAAATGGCTAGTCAAGAAGGCTCTTCCTCAAACAAATCACCTCTTTTTGATAAATAAAACTATGCATTTTAGAGCATTAGAATGGAATCATATTTATCTTCATTAGAGTTTGACATTTGTATGTCTATTATAAATGTATATATAACTTATACCACAACTCCTACTTATCAAGATGCAAAGAAGGCATATGAGAGAAATGCTAAGGCAAAGAATGATATCCTTTATGGATTTTTTAACTTAGAGTTTATAATAGTAATGCATTATCAAAATGCACAAGATATCTAGAACAAGTTGAAGAGCATTTATGAAGGTGATGATAAGGTAAAGTAAGCCAAGATACAAACATACAAAGGCAATTTTGAACTTCTTAAAATTAATGAAGAAGAGAAAATTATAACTACCTCCTCAAAGTAGATGAAATAGTCTATACAATTAGAGGCCTTGGAGAAGAGATGAAAGACTTGATCATTGTCAAAAAGGTCCTAAGATATCTACCATCAAGGTATGACTCTAAAATTATTGTAATAAAGGAAGAAAGAGATCTAAGTAAACTAACTATTGATGAGTTGCATGGAACCTTCACAACCTATGAAATGAGAATGGGAGAAGCATATATTTTCAAGAGAGAAGATGCATTCAAAGCATCAAAACAAGTAAAAGTAGAAGCACCTAAATCTAGATCTAAGGAGACTGATGAAGAAGAAGCCAACTTTGTCAAAAAATCAAGAAGAGGGTCTAGAAAGTACAAAGGTAAGTTACCCTTTAAATACTTTAACTATGGTAAGGTGGGACATTTTATTGCTAAATGCCCTTATAACAAAAAGGATAACTCTGATCAAGAAGAGGATAGTAAAAATATGAAACCCCACTACTCTAAGAAAAATAACTTCTTCAAATATAAGAAGGGATTATACATAAAAGAAGACAGTGATTCATTGGATGAGTGTGATAGCTCAGATGATGACATTAAAATCAGATTTATATGGATCAATAAAAAGAAGAAGTTGAAGATTCTAATGAAGAAGAGGAAGGATAAGTGGATCTAAAAGGTGAACTCATCTATGCTCTAGATGAAATTGAAAGGCTAAGAAAAGAGAACTAAAATCAGTAGTAGGCATAAAAAGAGATTGAAAAACTATCCATAAGTCTTGAAAAATATGATCAGATTGTAGTTATTCTAAAGACAAGTTAAAGAGGCTAAAATAATAGAATATGTAGTCAAATTTGAACTACAATCTAAATATGATGAATGCATGAAGTTAGAAGTATAAATAGTGGCTTTGAGAAAAGAAATTGAAAAGGCTAAAGAACAAATAGATAAAGGTTTGAAGATGAAAGAAGGTTCAAAGATTATTAATGAATTGATCAACTCTCAAAATCCATTAAAAGAGAAATCTGTCTTGGCTTTGAAAAAGGGAAAATTATCATAAATAGTATATCCATAAATTTATATGATAACTTCAAAGTAGAAGGAAAATTAGGAACAAAGAAAGAAAAATCTTACATGAATGCCTCTAGAGATACAAAAACAACCACAAGCACTACTGCTATGAAGAAAGCTGAAGGAGAAATGAATCCTAAAGAAAAGAAGAAAAATAATGAGTCAATCTCTATAAACTCAAGGAAGATGTAAAAGACAAAAGTAGCTAATGCAAATGGTCACATAAGGGTGAAAGACTTGAAGAAGCTAGAGTTAAGAAGATTTCCTTATACTGCACAAAGAAATGTTGTGATTAGGTATTACTCATGTTTTTATGGTTATTATTATACCTTCAATGAATTTGGTCATAGGGATAGTGAATGTAGAGTTATACCTAAAAGAAGAAAAAACTTTGTGATCAAAAAATCGTTTTCACCCTTGTTAGATACAAATGTAATATGCTATAACCAAAATAATTTTGGTCACATAGATAAACAATGTAGAACACAATTTTTAAGACCAAAAATACAAAGTGAAAATAAAATCATGCACCCTAGTGTGAACAAAGGTTCACAAGTCTTTGAAAAGGGTAAAAATAAGCCTAACAAGAAAACTAAGGATGTGTGGAAAGTGAAAGATCAAAAAGTTGCACAATCTATGATTGCTCAAACTACATTCCATGTCAAGGAACACAATTTGTGGGTAATAGATAGTGGTTTCTCAAAGCACATGACTGGTGACAAGATCAAGTTCATCAAACTGAGTAACTGTAAGGAAGGATATGTTAGCTTAGGAAACAATACTATGGTGAATATCTATGGTAAAGGAACCTTGAATATAGATGGAAAACTACCTACACATGATGTATATTATGTTGAAGGATTGAAACATAATCTACTAAGTGTCAAAAAAATGTGTGACAATGGATATAAGGTCACATTTAATTCATAAGGTTGTAAGATAAGGAGATCTAGAAGATTAGTCATAGAATGGAAAATAACTGAAAGAAATATTTATAATCTAAGTGAAGTGAAAGGTAATAGCTACCTAAAAGGAAATATTGATGAGAGTTGGTTATGGTATAGAAGAATGGGTCATGTCAGCTTTGATAACCTATTAAAAGTGAGCTCAAATAAGTGTGTTAGACATATGCCTAAGATAACCAAACCTATAGACAATACTTGTAAGGAATGTCAATAAGGCAAGCAAACAAGGGTCAAATTTCAATAAAAGGAGTATGCAACTACAAAGCCTTTAGAGTTAGTTCATACTAATATTTTTGGTCCTACTAAGATAAGAGGATCCAAAGGAGCAAGATAATTCATGTTACTAATAAATGATTACTCAAGAATGACATTGGTAACCTTATTGAAGGATAAGTCTCAAGCATTTGAAAGATTCAAGATCTTTAGAGCTATGGTAGAGAATGAGATTGGATTAAAACTCAAATGCTTAAGATTTGATAGAGGTGGTAAATTCACATCAAATGAGTTCATAGAATACTATGAGAAGTATGGAATCAAAAGGCATTAATCTATAGCAAGGACTCCATAGAAAAATGGAGTTATTGAAATGAATAATAGAACAATCAAAGAGATGGCCAGAACAATGCTAAAAGAGGGCAAGTTACTTGATGGCTACTAAAGAAAATTAGTACAAACAACAATATATATCTTAGATAGAGTTCAGCTAAGGGTAAATAGTGATAAAACCCCCTATGAACTATGGTATAGAAAACCTATCTTTGTTAAGTATTTCAGAGTGTTTGGCAACAAATAATACATCAAGAGAAAAGAAGATAAGTTAGCAAGCTTTAAATCAAGATGTCATGAAGGAATATTTATTGGTTACACCCAAATCAAAGCCTATATATGTTATAACAAAAGGATATAGAATATTTTAAAGATTATCAATGTCAAGGTTATTGAAGGCTTGGAACATGTTAAACATCATAGAGACATCTATGAAGAAGAATCAGAGTCTGAAGATGAAGAAACTAATGAAGAGCCTGAGGAATTAAATGAAAAACCACCTACAAGATATGTTCAAAAGGATCATCCTATAAAGCAGATTATTGGAAATAAAAATGAGTGATTTTAGACAAGGAGAAGAGTTGCAATGAACAAGGAGCATGCAAGTTTTGCTTTAATATCTAAAATTAATCCTAAGAACTATGTTGAAGCTACCAAGGATGATAATTGGCTAAAATCCATGGAAGAAGAACTAATCCAAATTGAAAATTAAAAAACTTGGGAATTAGTTCCAAGACCTTCAGATAAGAATGTAATAGGTACAAAGTGGGTCTTCAAAAATAAACTCAATAAAGATGGAACTGTCATAAGAAATAAGGCTAGATTGGTGTGCAAAGGATATACACAAGTTGAAGGCATAGATTTTGAGGAAACATTTTATCTAGTTGATAGATTGGAATCCATAAGAATGTTTGTAACATTCTATATTTATAAAAAAATCAAAGTCTTATAAATGGATGTTAAGTCTACTTTCTTGAATGGGAACCTAGAAGAGGAAGTCTACATAAAACAACCTGAAAGTTTTCAGTTGTTAGAAGAATAAGATTATGTGTGCATACTAATGAAATATCTATATAGTCTAAAATAGGCACCTATAACATGGAATTCATGATTATAATAGTAATTAAAATAACAAGGATTTAATAAAGGATGTGAAGATAACAATCTATACTTCAAATTAGACGTTAAGCATATGTTAATTATTATTGTAAATGTAGATAATATCCTTTTTGATGTTAACAACAACAGAATGTGAAAAGAATTTACTAATCAAATGCAAAATGAGTTTGATATGTCTATGCTTGGAGAAATTTATTTCTTCCTTGGTCTATAGATAACACAAATTGATGAAGGGATATTTATATCTCAAACCAAGTATGCTAAGGAAATGCTCAAGAAGTTTGGAATGGAGGATAACAAACTAGTAGGTACTCCCATGATAATGGGTTGTAAGTTGTACAAAAAGGATGAGTCCCTTGATGAAAATTAGTATTTGTATAGATAAATGGTACTATTTTATTATACCTAATTGCATCAAGCCTAGATATCATGCAAGTAGTGTGCATAGTTTCAAGATTTCAATCTACTCCTAATAAATCACATGTAAATATAGTGAAAAAGATCTTCAAATATATCAAGAGTACAATTGACTATGGCCTATGGTATCCTAAAGATGAAGATTTCACTTTAACAACATATACAAATGCTGATTGGGTAGGAAGTGTGGATGATAGAAGAAACACTAATGGTGGTGCATTTTTCCTTGGAAATAAACTTGTTTCATAGTTGAGAAAAAAACAAGAGTCAGTTACTCTTCATATAACAGAAGAAAAGTATGTTACAGAGGTGGCATGTTACACTAAAGTCTTGTGGATGAAACAAACACTCAAAGACATCAAGGTAGAAAAAAAATCATCTATCTCTATTATTTTTGACAATATAAGTGCTATTAATATATCAAATAATCTAGTGATGCATTTTAGAACTAAGAACATATCAATCAAGTATCACTTATTAAGAGAAAATGTTGCAAATCTAGAGGTCACAATGGAATATGTGACAATATAGGATTAAGTTGTAGACATATTCACAAAACCTATTACTAATGAATAATTTGAGTATTTAAGGTAGTAAGTAGGAGTGGTTGCTCCTACATAACACCACTAGATCTCAGTAATAGAGCATGAGTCCGGGGGGGAGATCAGAGAAACTTTGTTAATCCCTAGAAGAAGAGAGAAAAGGCAAGACAAGTATGTATATTTTAAAAAATTTATAATGAGTTTATGGTTATATATTATTAGACAAACTCTTTTATTTGATAAAGGGGGAGAAAATTTTGGACAAATAGTGAGAAAGTTGGAGTACCTTTGCCATTAATGTCAAAGGGGGAGAAAAAGTACAAATGCTCCCTATAAAAGTTTGCCTAATGCTTTATGTTTATCAAATAAGGAGTAGAGCATGTGTCCACATTATGTTTTTTCAAGTGTTTTTTAAAGTGGTATGAACAACTTCAGCTCACATTCATCAGAAGCCAATGCAAGAACTACAAGTATAGTCAATGTTGGGGAAGGATCAGAGCATGAATTACAAGATCAAAGCATTTATTTTGCCATCAATGATAAAGGGGGAGATTGATGGAAATGTGATTGTAATTAATGTCAAAATGGAGATTGTTGGCATTATGGATGCCATTTATGTCAAGAGAATCAGTCACAAATAAGATTGATGGAGAGAAGAGAATGTTTTACAATTACAAAGTATAAGTTTCCATATTAACATATAAAGTTTTCTTGATTTTATAGGGACCATTTTTGGACAATTTTTAGAGAAATTGATAGAAGATCTGTTATGGGTTTTTCAAGTGCATCTCATATATATGGTCTATAGTTTTAGATGAAGAGAAATGAGCCCATAAATGATTTATTTTAGATCTTGACCATTAATAGGGTTTCTCAGTAAAACCCTATGGTTTTTGGTCATGGATTTCATAGACATTTATATTTTTATGTTGATTAGATATAGGTGGGGAATAGTCACTTAAGTTATAACTTAAGCCTTCCTCATTATTGTGTAACTAGCCCCTTTGACTTAGTGATTACTAGCTTGGAGCAATGATCAAAGAATTTAATCTTCCTAAGTCCTTGAATAATTTTTTTTTTGATTTTGATCAATAGTGAGCACTTAATTACATGATGAAGATCTAATGATGTGCAAAAAATTCAATATGTTAAAGGTACCTGAGAGTGAATGCACTATTGACATGTTTCACACTCATGAGAGATTGTTTTAGACAAAGATATAATGAGCATATTAATCTATTAGAGGATCTAATAGTGATCATGTGATCATGCAATGAATATCAATAAAACACATGAAGTCAAAGTGTCTAATGTTTAGTAAGTTAAAAATTGAGCTACTTTGGGGAGATCAATGGTGTGTATATATTACAAAGTATCAAGAAGTACAAGATGAGATAAAGTTATTTATGTTAAACAATAAGCAAAGGTAAATTTTGTGCTACTTTTGAACATCTAACGACACATGGGATCTTAGATCAAAGATCAATGGATGTGTTTTAAAGTTTAAACATTAAAGTTTAGAAGATCACAAAGATCTAACAGAGTGCATGAGCTTGATTTAATAGTTGAATTTTAAAGTTGGGATAATTGAATGATGATCACTAGATCATGGTGAAAAACTTAAGATCAATGGTTAGTATTTAAAGATATGTTCATCTCAATGGTTAGACAAAACATCTAGTAAAGATGTATTTTATGACATAGATAATGATATCAATCACTATGATCTATCAAAATTGTGTAATATGGCATGTGATTCAAATCTTGAGCCTGATATATGCTAAATATAGTAAAAGATAGAGAATCATGGTGGTGGTGTGTGTGAATTAAAGAAGTGGTAAACCTATCATTAAATAAATATATAATGAGTTCCAAAAATGGATCATGATGTGTTAATGACCAAATACAAACATAGAGAAAATGTGAGACCTAGATCCAATACATATAAACATCATCTAGGAAATACACACTATGTGTGGAATCAAGTTGAATTAAGAGGTAGAGAAGAAGAGAGAGAAAGAGAGATGTAGATCAAAAAATAAGTAGTTATAGAACATGTTTTTAACATAGAACTAAATTCATTTTGAATCAATTTTATAATCTAGAGTTATAGCTCCATAATAGATTTGATTGGTAGGTGCCATCTGAAGAGCTAAGTTGGTGATCAGTTAGGGAGTAGGTGCTTCTTTAGAGTACATGCTCTTAAATAATGGGATTGGTGTCTCCTTAGGGTTAGTGCCCTTAAACATTGTAACTAGTGAAGTTTTTGATTTTGTGGATATATTAGAATAGTAGATTCTAGCAACCATTCTCACCATGGTTTTTCCCATATTGGGTTTTCCATGTATTTTGAGTGTTATGTCTATTTGTGTGTGTGTGATCTTTGTATATACTTTCTAATTTGCATTAAAATTATTAAAGGACTAATTTTAATCAATATAATAATTCACCCCCCCTCTAAGTAGATAGTTGTGTTCCAACACTTCTTAGGTCCTAATTTTTAAAAGTTAAAAATATTTGATGTTTTTGAATTATTTGCATGTTTTTAAATTTTTTCCATATTTGATTTTTTTTTGAAATATTAGAATTGAAAATTTATTAATAAGTAAGGCTATGAAAATAAATAAAGTGGAAGGGATTCTAAAAATGCTCAACAAGGTGATAAATCATAGTATGATAAGAAAGAAGGGAAACCATGTGCCCCCAGTATATGTGTAAATGAATCATAACAATGTAACTCAAATGATTAAGATAAACAAGACTGTACATGCTCATCATAGAAAAGAGATATATGTGATCACATAAGTGTAATGAAAGAAAAGAATGGAAAGGATGAAATATTAATTAAAAATGAGAATTGAAAGAATTTGTAAGGTAGTTGCTTTGGATTGTTCAAATTGATTTAAAAATCAAGAGGGTAAGTGCCCAAAGCGTAAGTAAATCCAAGGGATAGAAGAATGGTTGGATAATGGATATAATAATTTACAATGAAGTAACAACAAAATTCTTTGTACAAAGAGAGATATGTAGCTATAAACCATGGATCTCATCAAGGGGATGCCTATTATAGATGTATCATTAGGATCATACCAATCTTACATATTTCTAGGATCATAGTCATTAATGTAATAATCATAATAGGATAAAATTAACTTTTGAGGTTGTGTTTGAAATTTTGATATGCCATTTTGATCATATTTTACATCTGTGTATGAAAAATTAACTACACCATAGATTATAATTGTTTTTGAATATGTTTATCATTGTTAGGATCTTGCATCCTATTATAAATTAGAGAATGATCATGTATTACTAGTTAAACATTAGGAAGAGAATAATTTTGTGTTTTGAATTTATTTTCTATCTTTATGCATGTAGTAGATATAATGTTTGATTCCTTGGCAACCATATTTGTATCATTATAGTTTATAAGAATATTTTTCTTTCAAAAAAAATTCATGAGAAACTTTTGCAAAAAAATGTTTTCTTGCTTATCATGAATTTGTTCTTTTATAATATTTATTTTTAATCTTGTTCATTTTGTAATCTTGCTTGCTCTAATTTTGATTTTTGAGTCTTTTCTTATTTTTAATTGTCCTTGTGTATCCATATTTTCTTTGTGTTCTTTGCACTTATTGTTAGGGGATGCAATATAAGTGGGTTGATTAATAGATTTATCTATTATAGGATCACCACTATCAATGATATTTTGTATTTTATTCTTCAAATCTAAATGATTATCTGTGTGATTCCCATGTAATCTATGATATGTATCTTCTTAGGGAAGGCATATAATGTATAGTTATCAAATTGTTTTAAATAATTTCTCTTAAAAGCTTGCTTGAACTCTTTTTAACATTTTGTATAATTTTTGAAGCAACAATTATAGATATATTTTGCTTATAAGTCACATTATAGGTATATGAAGATACATTATTGACACTAGCATACTCGGGATTATTTTTATTTTTATTATTATTTTCAAGTGATATGATATATGTACTAAAATATTGATTTTGATTTTTTTTTGATATTATTCTATGTAATTTTTCTTAATGATTATTTGATCTTGAAGGGCTTCATAGGCACCAACCTGATGTATATCTGATTTAATATAAACACCATCAAAAGGAGGTTTGAGAGGTGGAGGGATTGGCTCTTCATTTAGATTGAGATATTTAGTGATTATATGAGTTAATTTCTTCTTGTTGATTGATAACATTGAAAGAATTAGTACTAGTAAGATATTTATTTTCATCATGTCATAACTATATGCTAAGATTATGACATTATGGGATAAGAGTAACATCATGTAGGGAAAAACATGATGGTGAAGTGGAAGCAACATCACATGATGTGTTAGAATAAATGTGATAGTTTATAATTGTAGTTTATAATGTGCTAAAGGAAGAGGAAGGAAGTTCATCATCATTGATTGACAAAGGTGAAGATCTATGAAAGTTATGCTACATTGGAACTATTTTTAAGGAATAAATTTAATAATTAATTCTTTCTTTGAAATGCATTTATTAATAAATCATATTTTGAAAATATTTTGTTCTTGCTTTGGTAGCTTTACCTTTAAGTGTTGCTTTATTTGAAACTTGAGTTTCTCTTTTTGCTCTAGATTATTTATCAAATAAGAAGGTGAATGTGAAAAATATTCTAGAGGTTAATTGGGTTTAATGACCACTTATCCCTAAGAGTTAGAAAAGTCACTTTATTCATTCATTGTAATGTTATTAAAATCATAATAATCTTTCATAATTTTTTTATTTTGATAGTTTGTCCTTTCATAATGATAAGTAAAATGTATAACATGAGTAAAGAATAATTTATCTAAATGATGTACACCATTAGAATGTTGATTATCACTTTTTTATTTGGTATGGATAAAATATTGGGTTTAGAAAGGACCTCAAAACCTAATATAAATCATAAAGATAAAGTGTTGAATAACAAGTCACAACTATACATTTAACATGAAGTGGATCTACAAACCTAACATTTTATATTTAGCATCTACCATACTTCAACAAAAATTATGACATCCTCAATGAAAAAAATGAATAAAATACATTTGTAACTACCATTCCTACTACTCTAGATAATTATTAACTTTGATATCTTCCTTATCACCATGAGAAACTTTAATCCACACATTATTTTCTCAATTTGATCCTTCTTAGCCCTTGTTCTCTTACTTTGGTCATCCATGCTAAAAATAATAATACTTCTGTTATGCTTCCCATGGGTGTCATTTATGCTATATTTCTTGATTTTACTAATCATTTAGGGGCTACCAACCTCCTCTCCCTTCTCATCATCTTTAGGGGGATTGAACATAACTCCTATCATCTGATTGGTATCCTGAGAACTATTTAAAAGGCCCTGGAATCCTTTACTTAGAGTAATTATTTTGACCTTAAAACTTATCCTTTAGCTCCATCAATTCCTTTTTAACCTCCTTGAACTCATTGGTTATCTCCTTCAATATTCCACCTTGAAAACTAAACCTCTCCTCAACTTTGGTCAACATATCCATAAGGTCATATTTTTTATGCATGACATGGTCCTCAACCTCATTACCATAATTCCCTTTAAGATTTGAGCTCTATGGAATTGAGGATGATATCTTAAGAATACCACTCATGATTAATTTTTTAACCACTAACTAAACTAATGCCAACTAATATTTTTACATACAACCCTATTAATCAAATAAGGTAGCCATTTGGTTTATAAAATTCACTACCTTCACTAATTATCAGCCCAAGGTGCATAAATTTTGATAAGATGTAAATAATGTATGCGAAACACTCATTTAATCATTGAGGGTTATCAATTGTAGATAGGTAACACACTTGCATAAAGTAAATTACATGAATTGGAAGTGCATAAAGTACATCACACTTATAAGAATTGAATATCTAAAATAAATTAAAATAACCATGTTGGAAATTTCATCTAAGAAAATAATTACCATTCACAATAATCATAGTTATACAAAAATGAATTTAACTCACACAAGAAAAATTAAAAGGAAATGAATAAATACTTGCACAAAAACCAATAGATATTATAATGAGTCAAGACACTCACTATAACTCCTTATTAGGGGGACATCCTCAGTTGGATATGAGTTATAATCATTACCTTAGATGTTAAACACTTTTAATTCAAATCACTACTTGTATTCATAATCATGTAACTATTAAATATTGCTACAACAAAGGTTACATATAAAACTATTTTTTTATGTTATTAAATCATTGATTTCCTATCATCTATGGCTTATTCCCTCTTGTAGTAAATGTAGAGATAAGCACCTTTATTACTTGATAAGAAAAGCACTTAAGTTATAAATACAAGATAGATTTAAACAAGTAGTTTTGAAGCATCCTATCTATGAAAATGTTGTTAAGAACTGACTAAGAGAAGAAGATATAATAAAAAATGCTCTACTACATGGTTGTGATGTCAAGGGATACAATCCATTGGGGAATTTTTTTATCAACACCGCCAGCCATAATTTGTTCAAGTTCCTAGCTTGTAAGATATATTATTCAACTTCCTTAACCACTTAGCAATAACCAAAAATACCATTACAACTACTTCAGGCTAGAACAATTATCCAACAGTTACTACGGGTTAGTCATGGTAACCTACAAGTTGATACAAGCTAGTCACTATAGGTTACTTTATTCCATTCACTATGATTTAACTTCATCCATTTGATATGGTTTAGGTCTATCTAGTAGCTTCAGGCTAAAATTACCTAGATGCTATAGGTTGTTCTACCCAGATTGCAATGGGATAGTCTTATTTGCTCAAGATATTTAAACACATGATATTATACATAAACCAATATAGTAAATATAGTCCATAATGCATATAAGTCACAAAATAAACCATTTCATTCATATAAACATAAACAACACATGTGTCATGTTCGTTTAATGCTATAGATAGGAAGAATATACAAAACATAGATTTCATATATAAAAAGTTTAGCAATGGAAGGCTCAAGGAAAGGTATTAAGAATTAAAATTAGATCATTTTTATAGTTCATTAGCCACCAACTCTTAAGGTACTCTAATTCTTACCCTCCCCAACAAGGGTCTTGCCTTTGGATTTTTTAATATTCTTGGAATACTGAGTTAGAGTCTCCTCCTCCTTCCCCTTACCACCCTAAATTCTTATGCCCTTATAATCAATATCACTAGAACCTTCTCCATTATAAAAAAACTTTCAAGTTTTCCATAAGGGCAAATCCAAATAGGTTTGAACCACTTGGCTAAGGAGATAGATGAGGCCTTAGTGTAGAATATAACCACTCTACACCTTTTGGTATGATTTGAACTTTTGATTTTATAGATGATTTTTTATCATTTCCTTTTGTTTAAATAATTTAGGTTTTAACCTTTTATTTTTGGATTTTTTTATTCCTCTTCCACACGGATTCCAAAAACCAAACATGGGTGTGAAAAGTGACTATCACTAGAGAGCTTAAATTTGGTAGCTATGAAAAAAATAACTTAGAGAGCACAATGTCTAATATTCTTAAACTTAAATGTTAAATAAGAGTGACATATTAAAACAAACCTTAGTGTGACCAAGCTAGAATGATATAGGGGAGAGGATGAAAATGAACATAGAACACTTGAGTTACCTCATACCGCAAAAAATGTACAATGTGAAAATGATGTAATGACAAGTAAGCATGACTCTATATCATAAGAAATGGTGTGGTTGAGGGGAGACATGAAATAATTTGATAAAATTATTACAACAAAAGAATATAACTAATTTTGAGAGTATGAAATCATAATTTTGAACAATTTCCTTATTTTTTAGGGAAAACACTTAGCTAGAAAGGAATTTGTGGATTTTTTTTTTGAAGAAGGCCTGGTCCTATATGAGGTATTAAATTTCAGCTCACAAATGATAAACCAAATAGATGTAAAAAATTAAGGTTAATATAAGAGTATTTTGTGAGGAAGGCCTGGTCCTATACAAAGTCTTACACTGAAACTCACAAAAGGAAATCTAAAGAGGTGAGAAAAGAAAATAAGTTTGAAAATGATGAACCAATGATAAAAAAAGAGACCTCAAGGTTGACTAGGAAAATAAATAAAAATAAAATGTATTTATGAGGATGGCTAGGTCCTATTAATGGAATGACATTGTACCTCATGAAAATGAAGGAATATAGATAGAACTAAGGACCAACGATAGGTACTAAGGCTAGTGAGAATGTTGTAATGCTAGACATTGAGGATCTTTTCAAAAACCTTTAAAATTTTTTAATATTTAAAATATATGTAAATATGTGATTTAATATTAAATAATTTAAGTAAAATATTTAATTAAGAATTGAGCAATAGTGGGTTCTTTGAAAATATGTCCTTCATTAGTTTGTAATGTATAAGTACTAGGACCAATAATGTCTTTGACAAGGTAAGGACCCCACCTTTTTTTGGTGTACTTATCTTATTTATCATGCGTATAATATAATTTGAGGACTAGGTCACCAATATTGAATTTACACACTTTGGCTTTCTTTTTATGTTGTTTAGCAATGTAAGCTTTGTATTGGTGATTATGTTGTAAGGAAAACAGATGTTTATTATCAAAGAAATCTAAGGCATAGAGATGGGCTTCACACAATAATACATTGGGAATAATATGATGAAGATAAATTCATATGGATGCTAATTCAAATTCTATAGGTGAAATAGATCTAGACTAAGATACTAACAAAAATGGTGTTATCCCAGTAGTAGTATGCATGTTAGTGTAATAAGCCCATAGTGAAAGATAGAGATGAAGGTGACAATCAATACGATATTTTAAAATAGTATTTTTAAAGATTTTATTAATAATTTTATTAGTGGCTTCTGCTTGGCCATTGCATCAAGGATGGTAGGCATTGAAAATTATAATTTTGAATTTTCACATAGTTGTTTCATATCTTTGTTTTTGAAATTGCCACCATTATAAAAAATGATGGTATGAGGAATTCCAAAATGGCATATGATTTGATTGAGAATAAATTTTGGAATGTTAATTATTGTAAAACTAATAAGAGGCATAAATTCCACCCACTTGATAAAATATTCAATGGTGATGATAATGAATACATGACCATCTTAAGATCTAGGTAATTTATTGATAAGATCTAATCCCCACATAGAAAATGGACAAGGAGATTTCAAGGTTTGGAGTTTATCTAGAGGAGAGTGAATGAGATCATCATGAAGGTGACAAGGATTACAATTTTTAGCAAAATTAATGGCATATTTTTCAAAATTAGGCCAAAATTATCTCATGTGTATGTATTTGTGGGCTATGACATGACCTCTATAGTGACTAGTGTAGATGCCCTGATGTGCTTGTTCAAGGAGAATAGTAACTTCTTATAGAATTATACAATAGATTAGGGTACCCTCCATTTTATGATATAGAGGGTATTATATTTAAATACATATTTGCATGCTTATTTGTGAATTTAGGTCTTTTAATTTTTTTTTGCCTCTGGTATTTAAGTATGATGCTGAATGAATTGGATGATATTTTTGTACCATAATCTCTATCTAGTGGCAAAATCTTCTATGTGGAAAATTAGAGAATCATTTTTATTTTGTATAGAATATGGTGAATTCCTTATTTGGATAAGGAATTTAGGATTATGAATAACTTGATGAGGATGAAATAGAGATGTTGATGAAGCATGAAAATTAGCTATAACATTTTGATCTCATGAGATTGGTTCAATGGTAAATGAAGTGAATTCCTTGGAAAATGTTGTGGTAATTTGATGATAAGTGATAATGTTTTCACTTTTACATTGATAATTTCCACTTAATGATATATCAGTTGTGAATCACCTAAAACATGTAAATATGGGATATCTAAATTGATCATGACTTATATACCTAATATCATATATTCATATTTTCCCATGTTATTGGTGACATCAAATGTTAATAAAAATACTAGAGGTATGCTTTTACCATGGGGGGTTGTTAAAAAGAAATTTGTTCCATCTCCTTGAAGGAATTTTATGCCATCAAAGTGAAGTATCCAAGTTTAATCATGTAAGTCAATTGTAATTTATGGTAATTCTTCAATGACCAATTTAGATTTAATGGTAAAAGGAGGAGGGTAAGGTTCTTCATGGTTATTTGCTTCTAGATCAATAGTGAAGTTATGAAAATCATCTTTGAGTGAAATTGCTTGGTTAAGACCTTTAATATAAATAATTTCTTCATCAAGAGGAGTATCCTAAAGGTGATTAGTAGTTGGTAGGGAGAAAATCACAAGTTGATCTATAATGACCTATATTTTCATAAAATTTTGTGTAATAATTTAGACATAAAATTCCATTAATAAGACCATCTATTTTCCAGTTCTATCTCCAAGTAAGAAAGCTTTGGATAAAAATGATGAAGTGGATCATAATGAGTAATGACATAAGTAGTTTGATATAACATATAATGGTGAAGCTTTTTAACTATGAAATAGATATCTAGACAATCACATTATACATTTGTATGATATTTTTCATAATCTGTTAGGGCTCAACTAATATAATAAATGGCATATTCTCTATTGGCGTTATCTTGTTGAGGGAGAATTGCCCTATATGATATGGGGTAGACGATGTATATAATATTAATGGATGATCATTTAAAGGTGGTCAAAGAGTAGGAGGATGAATCAAGGAATCCTTCATGCTATTGAACAATTTTTGGCATGAATCTATCCATTTTAGAGCATTACCTTTTTTTATAAGGGAATTAATAGAGTGTATGCAGTAAACCATTTCTATAAAAAATGACAAGTTGCACTAAGTTTCCAAAGGTATGTGAATATGCATAGAATATAATGAGGGATAAACATGTTGATAATGTTTTTATTTTAGATGGATTGACATCAATGCCTTGAGAGGAGTTTATAAAACATAACAATTTACTATAAGTAACTTCAAACACACATTTTAAGAGATTAAGTCTAAATTTTATTTAATGAATCAATTAAAGATGATAGATAAATCATGAAGATTAATATAATTATGTTTAGATTTGGAAATAAGATCATCCACATTCATTTCAATGATTTTATCAATGGTATCATAGAAAATATTGGTCATTGTGTGTTGATAAGTATCTCTAACATGTTTGAGACCAAAAGACATTTTAACGTATCAATAGGTTCCCCATTATATGGTAAATTTTGTTTTATTTTAATCCTCAAGGCTATTGGAATTTGATTATACCTTAAGAAACTATTCATGAGTGATAACATTTCATAACTAGTGGTAGAATTGATGATGACATCAATTGATTATAGGGAAAAATTATCTTTTAGACATGCTAAGTCTAGGTTACGAAAGTCTATGCATATGCAAAAAACCATGGTGAATTTTTTATAAAAAGGGATAATGTTTGGAACCCATTATAAGTAACCCATATGTTTAATTAATTTAACATCCAAAAGTTCTATGATTTATTTATGGCATAAATTAAAAATCTAAGGAGGGAATTTTCTTTACTTTTGTCACATAGGTTTGGCATCTGGGAAGGTAATGATATTATAGACAATGATGTTAGGATAAATTATAGACATGTATTCATATGACCAAGAAAAATATTAATGATATTTGTCAAAGAAGAGACCAAAATTATCATGTTTTTCAAGGGTGATCTCTTTAGAGATAATAATAGGTCAAGGACATGTAGGTGTACCATATTCAATTTTTGTAGTTTCTTTAATAATCATATCATTTTCATCTTGTAAATTATATGGAGTAGGAGGGAGGGAAGAAATAAGATGTGTTTTAGGATCCACACTAGTAATGAAATTATTTAAAAAAGGAGACTTTTACTAAATTTTTCCAAGCTTATGATGTTGGCATGGAAGTTGAGGTTCTATATCATGAAGGATTTATAATATAGATTAATCATTGGGAAACATCCACTTCAAGGTCAATGATTTTATTACCTTTTCTACCATATTTAGAATGTATTTGTCTCATATGAGTAACTTTAACATCTAACATGATTTTAGGAAGACTAGAGGATAAACAATTTATTTTGTGTTGACAAAATTAGGTTGAGTGAAATCAATAAGGTTCATAGTAATTGTATTGGTTTGTTCAATATATGTGATTGTATGTCATAAATTGGGAAGAATATTTTTAATCGATTTATGTTGGATAGGTTTGGATGGTAGCAGTTAAATATTATTAGATTGATAATATTGTAATAAGAGGGATAAATGTTGTTAATGGTTGTTAAAGTGGGCTATGTGGAATGAAGTTGTATAGGACATTCAAAGGATATAGTAGTAGGGATGTATTTGATTACCCATGAAGTATTTAATAATGGTGGATTAGTAGGGAGTACATAACCTTTAGGTTATGATTATGTATTAGATGATATATATATATGACATTAACATATATACACACACACACACACACACACACACACACACACACACACATGACATTAAAATCATGGTTGAAATAATGTGTTATTAATAATGTTATACATATAAATATTGTGATTAAACTTGGGGCCAGATATAATTGTCACCATAGGTGTGAGAGATAGTTTATGCATCATTTTCCATAGGAGAGTCAGTAGTAGAAACACCTATGCTTATAAATTTTAAAGGAGACATAGATAAAGGTTCTTGGAAAATTTTAGCTACCCCATATTCATTAAAAAGTGAAATATTCTTTTTTGTAAGAGGCTTCCTATGCATTGCATGGGGGGGGGAGTATAAGTAGTATCATTGAGTAAAGGAATGGTAAAATCACATGGGAATACATAAGGAGGGATCCGTTCTACTATATAAGGAGGTAATAAAGTGGTATTATAAGCATTTTGTATTTAATTTGGTTCATCATCATCTAAATATGTAAGAGTAACATGTAAATTAGAATGAATGTTAACAAAATTAGGGAGAGGTAGAATATTAATGTGAGAAATAGTAGGAATGAAATATTGAGATTTAGGATTTGGGAATTGGATGCTCCATGGAATAGGATAAACTTCATGTTTAAAGTGCTTTATATTATGTATTAATTTGATACATTGACTACCTAGAGAAGTAATGGCATGCATATGATGGGTCCACGGGTGAGGTTGTAAGATAAGGGGAGATTAAGAACCATGAGCTTAGTGTGACTTATCTTGGGTATGATTGTAAGAGGGATAAAAATGCCACCAAGTGGTTTTTGATTGGTTTTATCAATTACTCTACACATGAGGTGTGTTTATTTGAGATTTTATCTAGTGTATCTGATTTGTTGAATTAACTAAAGAGAGGTGACATTAATGACTGATCCTTCATCTACTAAGACTTTTTGATTGATGGTATTGTTGATCTAAATATTGATAGAGAGAGGCAAATTATCTTATTGAAATAGAATCTCATATTTAATAATATATTCTTCAAGAGATTCTATGGAGGGTTTTCTAGACGAGGATATTGTTTTGATTCTATGAACTTCTATAAGTGAAGGACCTTTAGAATGGGATTCTGAATCATGAGATTGTGGTTCTTTGATACTTTGTATTTTTTACATAAGAAAATTATGTTGATATGGAGAAGTTCATACTAATTCCTTAAAAGTAATTTTTAAAGGCATTGAGTTAAGTTCTTTTAAAAAATTCCATTGAGATTTAGAGGATGTAAAAACAACATGATATTTATGAGAGCTGAAAATTTTCATAGGGATAAGAGAAGTAGGCTAGGGTTTTGGTTATGGAAGTGGTTCATAATTAATATTTGGCTTAGAAGATGCTGGTAAATTAGTTGTAGCATCTTTGAAAAAAATTCATCGATAACAGATTTATTAGGTTTAGAGACATGATCTTTATGAGTAGGTTTATGTCGATAAATGACTTTAAATGCATTCAAATATTGAGATTTGGTGTAATATTGATAATTATTGGCATAAATTACATAGATATTATAATTTGAATGTTTTTTATTAGTATTATAATAAGATTTATGAGGTTTTGAGGGTATGGTTTTAATAGCTTATTTCTTTTGAGATGCTTTAAGATAATAATGACAACATAATTTGATCATAACATTGTGATAAAATGTGTCATGTATACACATAATATAAAATTCTATTGATTACTAACACTTTGTATCCTATAAGAACCTATTGAGTCTTAATCTCTTTGAGTGCATGCCTTAAGGAGTACATTGAGAAAGTGGTGGGTAGACCATCAATGCTTCATAATATTATCATTCCTTTTTCCACTTTCCACCCACACTCTAGCCTCCTAAAACCATTGAACATAAGATTATTCTTATTAGTTCTACCTATTCCTATTATTTGATATGTTTTATCCTTTATTTCTTGCCATATCACCCTTTTGACCTATCAGTTTTACTAGATCAACCTAGTCGATCTAGTAAAGTTTAGGGACTTTTTCTCTCTTTTAGTTTGTTGGCCTCTTGGCTGACCTAACACAAACCTAGTGGGTTAGACCTAAGAATATGCTCGGTTGATCAGGTCGAATTAGCATAAATGACATGCCCAAATTATTTTAAGGAAGATAATACTATATATACAAGGTCATTCCTTACCATTTCATAAAAGTGAAGAATTAAGTGAAAAAGTGTGAACAAGCATCTACCTATTGACCATTCTAATTGGGGAATAAAGCTTTAGGGTTTAATAATTTCTTTGGAGATTTGATCTCATCTTATGGATGCTTGGATAGGCTGTGTATCCTAGAGATAATTTATCTTAGTTGTCCTTACATAACAAAACAATCTCTTACGAAGCACCTTGGCCAAGGGGGAGATTGACATTCGATGGTTCATCTTCAAAGGTAAGTATTCTTAACTTTATTCCTCCTTTGCAATAGTAGATAGATAGATAATTTTTTATTCTTCTCTTCTATGTATTAAGATTCTGTATACATTGACATGAGTATATGTCTTGTATACATGTTTAGTTTAATTATTTATTTGTTTTGCTTCTAACCCCCCACTTTGTGCCACAAGCTTTGGTGCACACTAGATTAGATTTAATTTTCTTATTATTAGATCAGTGAAATATTAAATTATAGGACTCTTTTACATTTGTTGTGCGATTATGTTAGACTATAGGCTTTAGAACCCTATCTCACATGGTGTGTTGTGACAAGTGATCCCATAATCAGGTATAGTAGATCCTTACATTGGTCATGCTCATAATTAATAATTATATGCCCCCTATTAGAAGTGTATGTGTGATCTATCCCATCCAATCTAGGATTGATTTATGGACATGATGCATTTTTGATTGCATAAATTTTGATGAACCTGACATGAAACAAACCCTTGCAAGATTTATTTCACTTATTGAATTTTTATTTATCATTATTTTTATCATATATTTACTATGCTAGATTGACTCTATTGACCCAATTATATATCTCTTTGCATAGGTTTGTAGGAATAGGTAACTAGCTTGACTAGATCAACCCAATACAAGTTTACAGAACTTCTAGAATTATATTTAGATAACTAGATCGATGAGCTTGATCCAATGCAAGTTTTTTAGGTTTTTAGACTTCTTGTTCAGCCTATTAGGTAGACTTAGTGCATTTTTAGCACTTTTTCAACAAGTTCTTGTATTACTTGAATCGACTAGCTCGACCTAGTTTGTAGATTTTTGATAGTTTTCTCTAAGGTTTTTGATCAAAAATCTTCTCCTTTTCATCTCTAAACCATTTCAATCAGTTTATTTTCCTCTATAGATTTCTATTTTTGTACTTTCCTTTCATAGTTTGTAGTCTTCAAAACTACTTATGCATAGTCAACTAGGTCGACCCTATAGACCTAGTTCTGTGTTATATATTTTTTGAAATAACTAGGTCAACCTAACTGACCTAGTTCATTTTTAGACTTTGTTTCCATAGTATAGGTTCAACCCTATCGACCCTATTCTGTATGATTATCCATATAGTTTCTCAACTATACCTTGTTTCAAAGTTGGAATAAACCATATATGTTAATCACATCTTTCTTTTCAGTTATTTGCATGATTATAATAGTTCACATAGTATAATTAGGGGATTTTCAATATATCACTTAGCTGTGCTATTTCTATTCTTTTTGAACATATGAACAAACCATATAAACATCAAAAAATCATTTAAACATTTGACTACCCAAGCCAACCTACTTAGTATTCATCACCAAGGGGGAAGCTGACTTGATGCTCTGGTCAAGTATAAAGCATGGTTAATGGTATATATTGTCTAAGCACCTATTACCCTTATTTTTGTGTTATGTGAAGTCAGGGAGTAGGCCCCAATACCAAGACTATATCATTACCACTATAGTCCCTTTCATCCTAAACTTACCTAAACTATCCATAGATTGCTATTTAGTACCTTACTTATAGCCAATCTCCCTTTACATTTAAAATCATTCTTAATAATCTAATCAACATTATATGTTGACCAATTAGCTAGCTTTAACTTCAAGTTGGTTTTTTACTCTTTGATCAATTATGTGTGCAAAATTTTGCATTAACTAGTGTTAGTACAAGATTTTGCTTTATGTGCATCAATTGGATTTTTTTATCATCAATTCAATTGACTATATGTTTCCCTTTAAATACTTACTAATTTTTTAAAATACTTAAAATTATCTTATTTTAATTCATAGCATGTTATCATCGTTCTTTTCTTCTCTATCTGTTGTACTAGGTCAACCTTATCAAACTAATATCCTTTTTAGCCCCTGTACACTATGCTAGGTTGACCTGGTTGACCTAGTAGTATTTACAACATCTTTACCTCTTTTTATAGTCATTTTTCATTGAATTAGGTTGATCTTGTGGACCTCTTATAGTTTTACAGTCCCTATTTTTACACTAGGTCAATCAGGTCGACCTAGTATTGTTGTCAGTCATTTTATGAATCTTTGCTTTCTCATCTTTCTTCTTTTCCTTTCATCATGGAATTTCTATTTTTTTCAAACAATAAATTTTATTAAATAGACATGATGGAATTTACCAATCTTAATAGGGTCTTTGATAGATAAAGTAGGGCTCCTTTCATGAATGCTAGTAATGTTCATATTAAAACCTACACAATGGACTATGGGACCCCTCCTCATACCCCTTTGTAGCAAAACCCTCCTCTTCTCTTAGAGGATTAGCTTTAGTTAGAATATACTCTTGAAATTATTTTTTATTGTGGAATTACCTCAACATAGAGGAAGGATCCTTCCACCATCTATAACCTCATGATTAGCCATCAAGTTGCAGAACCTCATTCTCCTACTCCTACTTTCTCAACTAGATTTGGGCGTACTGATTTCTTTGCATCTCAACCTCTTCCTTAAATATTGACTCCTCCCTATGCCATGACATTTTATTCTTTAAATTATTTCACCTCCATGCCTAGTATCTCAACTAACATCATAGGTTCTACATCTAGTGGGCCTCTCATAAGATCCACTATCCTTAATCCTTCCACTAGTTCATCATTTTCTACCCAAGGCACTCATGATACTAGTATTTCACTTTCTCAACCATTTAGTAATCCATATTTTACTTCACAAGTAAATATTGCTGCTAGTGCCTCAAATTCTCATAGCTCTTCTCAAGCTCATATCAATGCTAATAGTGGTACCCAATCCACTAGCACCAACACAAACACCAATACTACTTCTAATAACACTAATCAGATTCATCAAGTATTATTTCAAACTCTCAATAAAATGAACACATTCCAAGCTCATAATATGAATAAAATGATGAGAATGCAAAACCACCTTCTTAATCTTCAATCCAATCCTCAACCAATGACTTAGGGCACACATAACCAAAGTGTTCCTCCTCCTCCTCTTCGATATTCTCAAGGTAATATCATTCCTCAACCTACATTAGTCAAAAAAGTCATCAAGCATTTATAAAATGAACTTATTATAACCCAAATTAAAAGCACTGACATTGGAGGTATAAAACCTATAGTTTTTTACAATGGATCAACTGATCCTACCCTTCACCTCAATATATTTATAAATTTGTACAAGGATTGGGTCAAGTTAAATACCTTTGGTGCTACCAAACTCCTAGCCAAAACCCTCATGGATGATGCCTTGGATTGGTGTAATCAACTTAAAGCACAATCTATCACTAGATTGGAGGACTTAGTAAATGCTTTAGTTTAAGAATTTGAAACTATTGATCTTCCTAAGAACACTTTGGCCCATTTAATCAATTATAAACAAAATGAAAATGAAACTACCCAAGATTTTGTTAAGTGATGGAAGAATTTATCAAATAAATGTGAAAATAAAATGGTAGATGACAATCTCTTTCATCTCTTTACAAATGATTTATTCCCCAAATTACAATATTGAGTTCGTACCCTTTCTCCATGTACCTTAGAGGAAGCTATCAATCAAGCCAAAAGACAAGATTTTCTCAAGCACCAATTAGAGCCACCCTAACCTTTTTTAGGCCCTCGCCTATTAGTAAAGAAAAAAAACCACAATATTACCAATGATGGTGTTACCAATTCATTTACACCATTCATAATGTTCAAGCTATTGTTCCTATACCTTGTTTGGAACCAACTCCTTCTCAACAATACACTAATCCTCATTTTTCCACAAACAACATTAATGTCCACAAGACTTTATCCTTGGTAGAATTGATTAAATTCCTACCAAAGCCTCTTCCTCAATATCTTGACCCTAATCAACCTATGAAATCATGGTATGATCCTAATAAGTTTTTTTGGTTTCATGCTAGTTGGGGTCACTCTTATGAGACTTGTAGACAACTCGGCAATTTAGGTATGGAATTTCTTCTTGTCCTATATTTTGATCATTATTCCATTATCTATAAACATCAACAATCCTATGAGATTTATTTTAAAGACTATAAATCACATTATAAAACTAAATCCTTAAATCAAGCAAATGATCATTTAACTATCTATAAAGACCCCTTACCTAATCATCATCCAATCTAAGAAAGTCAAGACAAACCCATTTCTTCCAACCATAATGTAGAAAGTCTTGTTGAACCAAATTATGAAGAAAATGTGGTTAATATGAATAGTATGCAAAGAGTGGTGGATTTCATTGATTTTCAATCTATCTACACTCCTTCCCATGAGACATATCATATTATCCAAGATTCTTCTCCAACTCATCTAAATGAGTTTGGGTAAGATCTTATTTATTTTGATGATCCAATTTATGATTCTCCCTTGGATGACACATCTCATAATATTTATACTTCTCTCCCATCATCTTATAATACTAATAACAATACAATTTCTACTAACACTTCTTCTTTCAAATTTCAAGATCAATCTAAACTAGCTATTCATTCATCACCAAATGATTTACAACCTTCTTCTCAACATTCTCATTCTTATCAACATAAGTTTTAATGCTCTTTAGATACACCTCATGAAGATATTATTCATAATTATGCACCTATATCTAACAATCTACTTAATGGTTATGATGAGTGGGATCCCATTATAGAACATACTAATCTTACATCCCAAATACATTTTATTAAACTCATGAGGACATCTCCACATCATAGAAACCACCTCATGTAAATATTATTTGAGATTAATATCCCTCACCCTCCTCTAGTAGTATGGGAGGTTACTTTATCTAGATTTAAGGATAATATATTACAATAATGTGAAAATATATCTATTAATGTTGATGAAACTATAGACACTTCTCTTTATTTATAATTTCCTATTGCATCTATGATTCTAGATGAGATTTTGATTCATGTAGATGATCCTCCATTATTTATTAACATATAAATAGGTGATATCAAATAAAAGTGATCCTTGATCAATGATAATTTTGGCACCTATGTCACTTCTTTTGATTTCATTAAGACTATTGGGTATTATGATTGTAATCTCAAGTCTACACACAACACATGCCAAGGATACAATAAAAGGAAAATACCTCCCTTAGGGTATGTGTGGCTTCCCATTACCATCATACCTATCATCATTTGTGTGAATGTGATGATCTTCAACTTTATCCTTTCATATAACATCTTTCTTGGTAGGTCATGGACTCATTATATACAAACTATCACATCTTCCACTTACCAATGCATAAAATTTCCTCATTATGGAGCCATTTATAGGATTCAAGGAGACACTAACCCTTAAAATTTCAAATAATTCCAAGATCATGATGTCTTTAAGATTCATACTCTTAAACCTTTTCCTAGTGTTTCATTACATGAGTCACAGTGTCTCAACTTTCCTATTAACTCAATTAGAGGTTGCAATAGTCATCCTCAGCTCATTGGTAACATTCCTCCCAACCTTTTAGACTATGATGATGATGAACTTGATGAGATTAACTTAAAAATAAAAAATTCTAATCTATTGCCTCATCTCATCTCACAACTTCTTACTTCATTATGGCCTCATTCTCACAAGCCTCCTTATGATGACATTCCCATAGTCTTAACCAAGACTAGGCGCTCTATTCATCAAGATTCCTCTAATGACAAGGTCATCCCAACCTATGTCATCAATATTCATACTCCACATTATGATGATGGCTATTATTTAAATGATCTTATTTTAGGTGGCCTTGTCTAGGCTCATAATGCCAAGATTGTTCATTATCACTCTTCTTTACTTGAGTCTTTTTGTGAATCTCATCATTATTTTTCATTTATAGTTCCTAATTCTTGCATTTTTCCTCTTTATTATAGGGTAGAGATGGTGTGGATGCCTTTAGTTTCTAAGGAACCACTTAGGACCATGCTCTTGGATCATGATATGATTGGACCTTATCACTTTGCCACACTTAGGGAAATCCTCCTTATACCTTTTAAAAATCCTACCCCTCCTTTAGTAGGGTCAACTATAGTTAAGCCCATTCCTTTTTCCACTCTAGTTGAGCCTATTTCCTCTCCTAAAATTCTTGATCCTCTTCCTACTTCTCATCCTAGTGCTCCTCTTATTGAGCCTAGTTTCACTCCTTCCCCATCATCACCTTCCATTGAAGATGGTTTGTTTCTGTTTCCTAAGATGGCTCCTTTACCCACCAAATGGGCCAATGAGTATTCTTCAACTACTTCTACTCCTATTTCACCTCCTTCCATGAGTGCTCCTAAAAAATCTCATAGGCCTATCTATTTATTCCATAGGATAGATAATCACTCTTCCACCCATTGTCATAAGTTTTGACAATACCTTGATACCTTACATCCTTCTTCCTCATCATAAAACAAAGCCATACATTCCCTAAAGGTACTTCCTAAATATTTACCTAAGTATGGTAAGGTATATTTTCTATGGCACCTATGTGGTATGCATAACCCAATCATTGCCACATTATTCAACATCTTAAAGATCATATTGTAGTAATCCTTGGATCTTATACCATTCCTCCCAAAGGTCATTATCTAGATAAGGATCCTTCTTCTCCTATGGATCCACCTCCAATGGTTCCATCACATCCTATGCCCCCTACACCATCTTTTATGCCTCCACCTGTGATTCCTTCACATGTGGACATTCCTTTACCTGTGGACCTTCCCTCACCTATGGATCCTTCTCCACCAATGAGTTTTCCACTTGTGATTCCTTATTCTTTTATAGATCCTATTTTCACACATTAGCCTGACCAAAATTTTCCTAACTTTCCTCCTTAGCATGATCATTTGAGCATTATTAATTTTTTAGTTGAGAAGATCAAAAAAGAAGTATTTACCTAGTATTTACTAAATATTGATGAGACCTTAGCAATAGTTTGATAACATCTCCATAGAGACTTATCCAATGTATTGGATAATGTGTGTGGATATATTTACCAATATTTATGAGCACATGCGTGGTGATTTCTCATTTATATTTGTATTGGACATGTGTTCCAATCTTATTTTATATCTTTATTATATCATTTGATACTATGTCAAATTCTTTCTTATCTTATATCATGTTTCTTCTTCCTTTTGTACTATAGTTATCTTATGTTATCATTTTCCATTTCACATATATTTTTCTTTTCATTATCATTGCTATTTTACCCTTATCCTTGATTTCTTTTCCTTTAGAATTTTTCTTAAAACTCTTCCCTTGTATCTTCATGATTGTTTGCTTTTTTATCTTTAGTTTTCACAAATAGTTATCATGGTTACTTGGCTATATTTACCCTCTCCCCTTTGGTTAATATCTCCTATTAACATGTGATAAATTAGTAAGAAATATTTCTCATTATTATTTCTTTTCATTGGTCCTCCTTTTGGATATCTGTTTTCCCTTCTTCTTTTTTCCTACAAACTATACATATACACAATTGAGACTTAAGATCACATGCTCAGTTCATTGTCAAGCCTAAGTGTTTTATTCAGTCTTTTGTCTTGGGTCACTTAGCTCCCCTTAGCCTTAGCTTACAACTCATTCATGTGTATCACTATATCTCTCATGATTGGTCATTCCAAATCCATATGGAGGAATCTTAAAAAGCCTTCAAAAGAAAGTTAAAATCCAAATCATTTAAACAAAAGGAAATGATATCAAAAGGCAAAAATATTGAATATTCTTAAAAATATAATCACACTAAAATATGTGATTCAAAACACATCTCCTTCTTCTAGTTGAAGCTGAAACTCCACAGTTAGCCTCATATTAGAGACAAGGTCCTTTAAGGTACGATAGGCTAGTATATTTGAAGAGGAGAGTAAAAAATATTTTAGTGCTACCTATTTTCTCATGTAAGTATCTTTGTAGTAGTCTGACAACTCTTTAAGGGGTCCTTTGGAGTGAGGAACACATTGTGGGAAGGTAGGTCTATTTTAATTTTCCTTGTACCAATCTACCATCATGAGTTGATCTTAGTAGCACAACTATTTGCCTATAAATATTTGTGTTTATAACAAGCAGGTTTCTTTTATACATAGATGATCACTAGTTACTTAATGTCTTTTCATGTCCTTAGTATGACTCTTGCCTCCTATGGTCTACTCATAAGATGCCTAAGTATTGATTTTTACACTCCCTTTTTCATTCTTTTACCTTCATATTTCCTGTTGGATTTTTTTTTTTTGATTACTAATCACTCCCCATGGGATTTCATTTGTGAGTTACTTTGTAAGACCATAGATAGGACTCAACATCCCTCACAAATTACCATATTTTCCATCCTATTAACCACATCATTGATTTACCATTACTTTTACTTCTACTTACCAATATTGATTTGGTACCCCTTGGGTTTTTATTTTGTGATTTTTAGTATAAGACCGTGGATAGGACCCATCCCTCCTCACAAAATTTTCCAATAAATAAGTCACCATCCAAAATTACATGTGTCAAATATGAGCTAAGATTCAATTGATTATAAGGTTACATGTCATTAACATGCTTCCCATATTGCTATTTAGTATGTTTTATGCTTAATTTTTCTTTCACCTTTTATATTCTTATTTTTTAAGTACATGTAAGATTACAACCATTTCTTAAAATTTTCATACTTTCCAAGTTGAATTAGTATGATAAATTTAAGATCAAAATTTTTCAAGTTTTGTTTTTATTTTGTACTTACCATCATGAAATAGTATAATTGATTGACTTAATTTTGATTTGTTTTTATTACCATTGGTGCCATTTTACATACCTTCCATTTTATTACATTGTTTGTCATACTTCCCAACATGATATTTAGTATGATTGTATTTGTTTTAATTGGTGCACAAAGATTTTAATTGGTATAAAAAAAATCCCATTTTACCATCTTATTTTGAATTTTATTGGATTTTTATAATTAGTTATTTTTTTATTACACATTTCCCAACTTGAACTAGTGTGTAGTACATTTCGTTGATTGATTATATTTTTCCATGTCCTTTTTGCCTATTTATTTTTAACCATGCATATGTACTCCATAATGATATAAAAGGAACCACACCACATATATTTCCTATATCATATACAACAAAGATAAATACATGTGATAGAAAGAAATATATCCAAAAAAATCCACAAACACAACCATCATAAAGACAACATACACAACCAACACCAATAAGCCAAAAATGATACATCATATATATATATATATATATATATATATATATATATATATATATATATATATATATATATATATATATATATATATGATGGATCCTATCCCTAGTGATAGGGCTTTGTATATGGTTATATATGTTGTATCAAATTCATGGTGTGTGTGTGTGTGTGTACACACACACACACACATACCATGAATTTGATTCAACATATACAACCATATACAAAGCCTTAGCACTAGGGCTAGGATCCATCATGTCTATCTCATAGCCTAGCCACACTACCTATCAAGGCCTCAATTTGAATCCTATAAATGATACACTATAATGAGGAAGTTTGAGATCTCAATCCTTATACCTATCCTTATAGGCATTCTATCTACACCTGTGCCTACACCATCTCAACCTGGGTCACTATATGTGCTTATGTTAGCTGAGTTTAAATCATTGTATACGCCTACATCATCTATGTCACTATATCCAAATACACATCTCTTTCATATTAAAAAGCTTACTAGGCCTATCTCTCACCTAAAACCATATATATTAGTGTATATATCCTCTTTCTCTATACCTGTATCTACCTCACTAACTTGCTAGCTAATCTAAACTAGCTCACATGAGCTGGGGTAGATAGTTCACTCAAATCCTCTAGTGTCACGGGGTTGTATGGCTATATATTCTCATCTAGGATTTTATGGAGTGATCCCCTTACTAGGGACCCCCATCTCTCCTCCTCATCCTTATGTTCACCTATAAAATCACACTAGATGGATATTAGATCACTTTCATATCTCACAATATCTATCTGTATATTTCTACTACCAAATTAAAACTTTAGAAATAATTTAACCATATTCATACCTATATGTATCTTAGATCCTATGATATAATCATTTTTATGATCACCTAGCATAGTCTCCCCATCTTTGTATCCTCCTAGTACCTCCTTGGTAGGTCACCTCCTTAGCTTGAACTTGGTTTTCATGGCTCATATCTATCTCAACCTCTACCTAAGTGGTCTCTCTATTATCTCCTCTAGATCATCTATGGGATCATCTAGGATGTCTATAGTCTCCAATCTCTCTTGTCTCCATCACCACTATATCCTTGGTGGCCATTGCTCATCTCATTATGGGACTTGTAGTGGTACATCTAGTATCTATACCTCCTCCTCTATCGCTCATCATACCCAACCAGTTGATGGTTACTCCTAATATGGCCTTAGTGTTAGCCTTATTATCAGTGGTCTGAGTCCCATTTTTCCTCATGGATCCCTCACATGTTGAGCTCACTGACCATGAATTAGTATCAATGTTATTAGATGAGGTAGGCACATCTATCCTAACACCCATGCCACTGAATTTGGATCTCTCCACCACATATAGTGTCTAATCACCTCTTTCCTCTCTAGTGCTAGTAAAAATATTTGCCAACTCACCCATGTATCTATTATATGCCCATATGGATGCCACATGATGTCTACACATATCACCAATTATAACATTGACATATGGGGCATGACCTAGGATACCTGGTCCTCCCTCTATCTTTGCACTCAAAGTAACATGTCATTGATTACATGGAGAAACCTAGTTGGTTGATACATGAGAAAGTTATCATATATCCATGTTATTAATAATATGATCAATCCTATAGTATTCTACCCTCTGACCAACATCTCAAATATATCATGAATGAGTTGGACCTAGATGATAGAACCTAGATTTTATAATACTCCCTCCTCTAGCATCATCTTATTCAAGGCTATCATGAATAGTGGTACCTTACTATCCAACTTATGATAGAGATCCTACTGTGTCACAAGGCCTATCATCACCTTCTAGAGGTCCAAAATTTATGATATATACACATCATCCATATTAACTCTCCATCTTCTCAAGATCATCTCTAAGCTTGTATCCCATATGGCTAAAGCTCTCCTCTCTTCTAAGATATTTGTTATCCTTGTGATCATTGATGTTCTTGCTATGGGTAGCTCAAGGATGGCATGGACATCCTCTAGTGTGATACCCACCTCTATCACACCCCCATACACCTCCCATCTGAAGTGTTAGTAAATCATTCCTAGCATCCCATGAACATGACTAATAATTTAGTGCTAAGGGGGACCCTGCACATCTCATATATACCTCCTAGACTCATAGCTACTAGCTTAGCTTGATCTGCATCTATCAATCTATCTAACATATTCATCAACTAAGACATGTCCACCAACCTCTAAAATATCGATCATCTCTACAACCAAAAAACAATAAATGATGTATTAGTTCCTCCATATCATGCATAATCATAATACATTATTTACACCATTTTTTTTACAAATTTTAATTAAAAACAAGCCTAATTGATTTTACCTTATTTATTTTATCCTATTTCTATCTTGCTTGGTCCCTGTTGCCCTGCTTTATGCATTTTAGACCATTCTATACCTCTTTTGGATTTTTTCATGCTTTTTCATGCTTATTTTGATTCCATGGTCAACCTAGTTTGATCAAAATTTCCCTATTTTTGTCATAGTTGACTTCAAATTCCAAGTTAACCCTCTTCTTTTGCCCTCCCTGGTACTAAGTTTTCATTTTGGTATAGACTTGTTTCTCATTCCATTCTATATTTTTAGCCTTCATATTACACTAGGTTAACCCATACCTACTGGGTTTACCACATGGATTTTTCCCATTTTCAACCTACTAGGTTGACCTGGTCAACCTAGTGCATTCTATGTGCCCACCTAGTACATTTTTCTTAAAATGTGCATTTCACTCACTTTCTTCCTAAACCCTTCATACCCATTTTCAATTTTCATATTTTCTACCCTTAAAATATAAGTTTGTTCAATTTTGACATATATAAATACTTTAAATTAAATTTTATAAAAAATTCACTTAATTCAATTCAAATTTCAAAAACTTGTTTGAGATTCATAGTTGCATACCTGTAGTGCACCTAATACCACCTTTGGGTGTCATCCTCATCTAGCATATCATTCCCTCACCATCCTAGACTTATTTGGTCTTAGATCTCTCTTTCCTCTCTTTCACAATTCAAAATACTAAATGAATTCTTGTTTTTTCCTATTTAAACACAATTTTTTTAACTCAATTCTTTCATTCATTTTTAGGTATATTCCTTGTTTTGCCTCTATCTTTGTTTCTGCTCATCCATTTTACAAACCATAAAATGCATTAGAATCATGATGGTGTATATTTTATTTTCAACTATCATATGTCTATCTTATTTTTAGTTTTTTTGTCTATTTTTTGCACTAATTTATACAGGTTTGCCTAATATACTCTATATTGGACACTTTCATTTCCTACAATATACTTCTTTATCTACAACACTAAGATAAGTTAAAGGTATGTGTTTTTGAATACAACTCTTTCATTTATCTTATTTTTTGCTTACTTCACCATACTTAGCAACAATGTTGTGTGTTATCATGTTTTCTTCCAAAGTACCATCCCTTGTTGCACTTATGTGACACATGATGAGCTTCAATTGGGGCATATGTATACATATGATATTTTTAAATTTTATTAATTACTAACACTTTATATCTTATAGGAACCCATCAAATATTAATCTATTTGAGTGCGCACCTTAAAGGGTGCACTGGGAAAGGGGTGGGTATACCATCGGTGCTTTGTAAGATTGTCATTCCTTTTTCCACTTACCATCCACACTCTAGCCTCCTTAAACCATTTAACCTAAGATCATTCTTCTCAGTTCTACTTATTCCTATCATTTTATATGTTTTATCCTTCATTTATTTCCTTATCACACTTTTGACTTGTTGATTGTACTAGGTTGACCTAGTTGACGTAGTACAATTTAGGGACTTTTTCTCTCTTTTAGTTTATTGGCCTCTCAACCAACCTAACACAAACCTAGTGAGTTAGACCCAAAAAAATGCTAGGTCAACCAAGTCAACCTAACACAATGAACATGTTTAAATGATTTTAGGGTAAAATACTACTATATATATAAGGTCATTCCTTACCATTTCATAAGAGAAAATAATTAAGCGAAGAAGTGTGAATGAACATCTACCTATTGACCATTCTACTTGGGGAATAAAGCTTTAAGGTTCAATACTTTTTTTGGATATTTGATCTCATCTTATGGATAAGTATTTTGGATGCTTAGATAGGTTGTGTATCCTAGATCTAATTTATCTTAGTTATCCTTACATACAATGGCAATATTTTTTGAAGCACCTTGGCCAAGGGGAAGATTGAGGCTTGGCAGGTTCATCTTCAAAGGTAAGTATTCCTAACTTTATTCCTCCTTTGTAATAGTAGATAGATAGAGCATTTGTATTCTTCTCTTCTATGTATTATAATTTTGTATACATTGATGTGAGTATATATATTATATACATGTTTAGTTTAGTTATTTATTTGTTTTGTTTCTAACCCCCCACTTTGTGCCAAAAGCTTTGGTGTGCATTAGATTAGTTTTACTTTTATTGTTATTAGATTAGTGAAATATTATATCATAGGACTCTTTTAGGGTTATTTTTTGATTGTGTTAGACTATAGGATTTGGAACCCTATCTCACAGGTGTGTTGTGATAAATTATCCTCTAATCAGGTCTAGCATATCCTCATTGGTCATGCTCCCACTTAAAAATTATATGACCCCAAATTGGAAGTGTAGGTGTGCTCTATCCCATCTGATCCTGGATTGATTTATGGATAAGATGCATTTATGTTTGCATACATGTAACATAACATGAAATAAGCCACAAATTTGATAATCCTGTGGCATGTTTCATGAGAATGACCAATATGGAACCAAAAAAATTTATTAGGATCATACCATGATGAGTTGGGGGGTGTTGTTTGTAAAGATTAAGGGTTTGGATGAAGAGAGTAATGGATTTATTTTTTATATCATTAGTGGTGGGTGGGAAGAATTTTGATTATTTGTTTTAACTACTCATATTTTCATTAGAGGGGATTGAGATTATAGATTTTCATTCATAATTACATTAGTTAAATTTTGGAAAGATTCCCTGATTAAACTATGTGCTTGATCAAATTATGCCATAAGGAAGTCTTATCTTTTAGCTTGATCAAATGCCTCATGTAATGTTTTTGGGGAATTTTTTTGAGACTTGTATGAAGAGAAGGTTTTAAATTAGTGATAAATAATTTAAAAATATTATCATCATTCATGTTTTGATCTAATTTTTGAGCTAATGATTTTTATCATTTAATGAAAGTATGAGTTGATTCAGAGGGCAATTACCTAGCATTAATGAAATGACTATGACAATTTTTAAGGAGATCATTTTGTTGAAATTATTTACTAAATCATTGACTAAATCCTCTAGTTATGAGATGGAATGTTGAGGGTGTTTATTATACCATTCTAAAACATCTAATGTGAATGTTTTGACTAAAATTTTGGTGGTAGTGAAAGTAATGGTTTGGACCCATTCCTTGTAGAGATTACTATATGATTTAATAAAGGATCTAGGGTCTTTAGTTCCATCATATTTAATGGTTGAAGACATGTTTCTAATATCGATGGATATAATGAAAGGAGATAATGGCTCATTTTAAAGGTGTTGAAGCATCTTATTATGCATAAGAGAGTGAGCAATGATGTTCCCATTAGCATTTCTAAGAGGAAGAGGAATAAAATTTTGGTTATTCAAGGCATAAGGAGAGGAGGTTGATTAGTAATTTTCAAGATGTAATGTTTTATTTACATCATTTGGGAATTGTTGGCTATTTACATAACATTATTTTGTTACACCATTTGATCAAGAATTTGAGTGGTATTAATGTGTGTGTTTTGGTTGCTAGTGGTAGGAGGTGGTGAATGAATTTGACTATTAAAATTGGAAGGAGGAACATTCTTAAGGTTAAGGATATGAATGTTTCCCAAAGGAGGATTCCATATGGGAGTATTTGATATGTTAGTATCTATCACTTCAGTTATGTAATAATAGGTTAAATGTTTTATGAACAACAAGATAGTATTGATCTGAAAATGAACTAAATCAACCAATAGCTTACACAATTGAGTAGGTTGATCTAGTTAAGTTATGAACATGAAGATAATACTGATATGAAAATGAACTAAGTCAACTAGGGTATATGTAATCAAGTAGGTTGATCTAGTTGAATTATGAATAAAAAATAAAATAAATAAAAAATGAACTAAGTTAGGAAGGGTATACGTAATCAAGTATGTTAATCTAGTTGGAAAACATGATAAAAGAGTAGTCTACTAGATCGAGGTGATCAATCTAGTTCTAGAGTAAGGGAATAATTTTAAAATATTAAAATTAGATGATTTAATTTAAAAAATAGAGTTAAAGTAAGTACATAATCAACTAGATTGAGCTATTTGATCTAGTTAAAACATAAAACACATAACTTATATCAATGCTAGCTAATATAGTCTATAATACAACATATAATATCAAGAAACAAGTAGAAAATGTAATTTTTATAGATACTAATGCTATCTAATTATTCAAAAAGAATATTAGGAGGTTGTGCTAGAGGTTTTGTTTGATAATGTAGGCTTCTAAAAATATTGGCTTGTCCATTGAATAGTGATGGATGAATGTTTTAGAGTGTTAAATATGGAAGAATTGTCATTCCTATATCTCACTAAACTTAATTTCAGGTGTAAGTTAGAAGTAGCTTCTCAATGCTAATTGTTAACCAATGTAATACACAATCAAATAGATGACCCTATTTCTGAGGTTCAATTCAAAAGAAAATTCACTGTGTTTTTAAAATACTATGAGGTATGTATAAATTATATACCATGTTTAATTCTATATTATGGATATGAGTATTAGGGAAAGACCATCATTCCATGATATATGTAAACAATAGACAAAGATCATAAATATAATATCAAGTATCCCTTCATGATAGTAGGTAAGTAGTTTCTAAATTATCGATACATAGTTTTTAGAGAAAACTAAATAAAATGAAAATAAAGGCAAAAATATATTTGTCAAAAACCAAGTTGTAATTTTTAAAATAAAATAAAAAAATGTCTAAACTTTTTATTTAAAAATTAAAAGTGATTGTAATTACTTTTAAAAATAGAGGTTAATTTCCTTTATTTATGCTAGAAAAGAAAACATACAAAACAAGATTGACCATGTCTATCTAATTGAGAAATTAGTACAAAACATGATCAAGATAGTAAATACCTTCTATTGAAAAATTAGGCCCAAAAAAATGAAATTGAGCTAGTTGATGTAGTTTGGTGTAGAAAACATAGACACAAAATAAGATTGAACTAGTCAATCAAGTTTAATATGTGTGTATAGTTTGATAGAACTGACAACTGAGTAAAGTAGTAAGGATTTTTTTTTTAATTATAAAATTAAGAATTGTAATTTTATTAAAATTGACAAGATAGAAGTGCTAATTTGTTAAAAATGAACCTAGAATATAAAACAAGATTGTCTAGGTTAATTTAGAAGAATTGTTGATTTTTTATTGACTAGGTTATCCAAGTGACGTTTTTAAAAATGTAAAGGTAGAAAAATGAAAAACATAGTTAATACATATAATTAAGTAGATAAATATAGTTTGTGAATATATAAAATGTGATTTTTAAACAAGATTAAGTAGATCGATTTAGTTAACTATAAACAAAATGTAGAAAATAATTAGATTGACCAGTTCAATTTAGTTAGTTTAAAAAATAAAATTGCATATAAAAAATTTGATTAGATGGATTTTGTTAGATATAAATGAAAATTCAAAACATTGTTAAGCCCAGAATATATTGAGAGGGGGGGGTGAATCAATATATTATATATCTTATAAAACTTTCCTTTTATCAAATTCCACTTAATCAAACATTCAAGATATGAAATAAAACTCAAACAATAAACATCACACAAGAGAGAGAGAGACACCATATATAACATGGAAACCCAATGTGGGAAAAACCATGGAGAATCAATCTCAAATATATTTGTGAGAACAAATCCACAGGAGCACCATACCCCTTTGCCAAGTACAAACCTCAGCTATAATTTGTGAGCACCAACCCACAAGAGCTTTAAACCCCTTTACTGAGCACCAACCCAGCACCTATTCATGAGCACCAACCCATAGGAGCACCAAAACCTTTGCTGAGCACCAACCTAGCAACAATTCATGAGCACCAACCCAACAAAAATTCATGAGCACCAACCCCTTTGCCGAGCACCAACCTAGCAATAATTCGTTAGCACCAACCCATAGGAACACTAACCCCTTTGTGTAGACCACACACCTATCTCTTAATGTTGCTATCTCAACAAATGATAGATCAATACAACATCTCCTTCCTCTCTCTCACTTTTGATCTTCTAAGCTAGATATAACAAATACAAATCATCTCTCACAATTGCTCTTCTGAGCTTGATATTACAATATCAAATCAACCTCTCACTTCCATATTACAAATGGCTTCTCAAGCCTTTATTTATATCTTTCCAAATGACCTTTGGCCTTCCCCCTTTGTGACCCTTCAATCCTCATGGAAAATGGTGCCAATCTTGGATGACCCTTCATATCTAAGCATTTGAAAAGTCATGTGGTGACCCTTCATGACCAAAAACTTCCTTCCCACTTTTGTCCTTATCTTTGGTGACTCTTCGTATTCCTCGAAGTGTCCCTTCATGAGAAATTGTGCCTTTACTCATTTTTATTCACTTGGTGACTCTTGGTATTCCCCAAGATGACTCTTCATGGGAAAATGCATCCCATCTTTCTTTTGTATTTATCTCTTGGCTCTTCGACTTCTCCATGGGCCCTTCTTTTGTCTCATATGCAACCAAAAATATATTCATTAATATTAAATAAATATTAACTCATATTAGCCAATATATATTTATTACCAACAACATTAAATGCAATGGGACCTTTATCACCAATAATACTAAACCTTTGACATCAATGACAATATTTACAAAAATCTCCCCCTTTGTCATTGATGGCAACCTCAATATTGAAACTGCCACATCTTGTCACCTACACATACCATCATCTGAAAACATATAGTAATTCCCCCTTATTGTAGCAACCTGTACCTATTTTCTACACCTGTACCTGTACCTATTATTCTCCCCCTTTGACATCAATGGAAAAGGGCCTACCTGGAGCTAATACTTAGCTCCCCCTCACTTGATGCTAAACATCAATGGCAGGAAGTAATAGAAATTACTCCCAACTCTTCTCGCCAATCTTTGAATGTGTCCTTTGATCATGCCTTTGAGAAGATATCTGACAATACATATACATTGTTCCCTATCCTTAGAGCATCTACAATCAACTCATTTGAATCTTTTCTTCTAATCTCACAACCTTCAGCATGAAACCTTAATGTGTATCCTTGATCAAAAATTTGACTAACACTCAACAGATTATGCTTAAGACCTTTTACATACAAAACATTTTTAGTCTTAGTTCTACCATAATCAAAACTCAAAGTACCTTTTTCGGCTATCTTGGCAGTGGTTTTATCTCCAAATCTCACTGTGCCACCATTGATCTTCTTTAGAGATATGAACTTACTTTTATCTCCTGTCATATGTCTTGAACATCCACTATCAATTAACCATGGCTAATCTTTACCTCTTACATGTAGGGCTATCTGCACCATCACAAAATCTTCAAGTTGTTTCTTCTGCCATGAACATGTCTGAACCTTCTCCCTAATGAATGGAGCTTTGAAACTTTGATCCTTCTTCTTAATGAATGGAGCTTTGAATCTCTGATCCTTCTTGACTGACTCGAACACGCTTTTTCAATACTGAGCTATGTGTCTGAAGTTGTTGCACTTGTAGCATACTATGGTCTCTTCATCAAAGCTTGATAGAGGAGCAAAAGAGTTGTGGCTTTTTCTTGACTCTACTTGAATTTCTTTCTCCTTATTTCTGAAATTGTTAGCTCTTTTTCTACATTCTAATTTCTTGTGACCATATCCATTACAATAAAAATAATAGCCATAAAAATAAGACCTATATGTATATCTCTAACCTGATCACCTTTTGTAGCTTTTTTCTCTCCAGCCTTCTCTATTTGGAATGTCCTCTATATTTTTCACTTCTCCCCTTTTTGTTTCCTCTTGTGTAAGAGCTTCAACATAGCTCTTTTTCTTTTCAAAATTGATCCCTGTCTTATCTGAATATGCTTTTTGACTTTCCAATATCTTATTCAGCATGTTAGTGCTATCTTCAAATTTTGAATCACTGACTACTTTATCACTGACTGCTTTCTTGATATCTTCTTTTAAAGAGGCAATTTCAATAACATACCTTTCATAATCTTTTCTTGCTATTTCCAACTGTGCTGTGAGATCTTCATTCTTCTTGGCTTCTTCAAAATGTGCTTGTAGATCTTCAATCATTTCCTTTGACTCCTGTTCATTATCTTTGATTCTTCTTCTAAACAACGTCTAACTCTTCTAGGGCACAATTGAGTTCTCCTTCCATATCTACTTCAGCTTCCTCCTCCTCCTCTTCTTCTTCTTCTTGATTATAATGTATGGCCATGAATGGAATCTCTTCTTCTTCTAAATTGTTGACTCCACTATCTTCAACTGAGCTAGGATCGTTAGAATATAGGCTCTTCTTCTCAAATCCCTTCTTGGATTTGCCTTTGAAATTCTTATTGTATGTACGCTTTTCTTCTTCTTCATCATTAACCTTATCTAGGCATCTAGTTGAAAAATGTCGAATCGTTCCACAATTAAAACATTTAAAAGGTGATTTTCCTTGATATTAACCTGTTCCTCTTTTCGGCCTACAAATGAAAAGTGCTTCATTGTCATCTTCATCATCACTGGAACTATCACTTGATTCTTGAATCTTAGCTTTCTCTTTCTTTTATGTCTTGAAAGCCGCTTCTCTCTTTGAGGGTTCATCTTGTTCTGTCCACATCTCATATGTTGTGAGAATACCATGAAGCTCATCCATCTTTAGCTTGGCTAAATTCTTCATCTCCTGGATTGCTGAAACCTTTACACCATATCTCATTGGTAGAGATCTCAAAACCTTTTGCACCACCATTGACTCATCTAATATTTCTCCAAGACCTTGAATCTAATTTATGACTTGATCAACTCGCAAAAGATAACTTGCTATATCTTCTTCTTCTTCCATCTTCAAACTTTCAAACTGCCTTCTAAAAGTTTGCAACTTAGCTTGCTAAAACTTTCCATCACCTTTGTAAATATTCTCAAGTTTTACCCAAGTTTCATGAGTAGATTTACATTGCATAACTTTAACAAATTCAGATTCACATAAACCACATAAAATAGCATTTAAAGCTTTAGCATTACATTCATTTGCCTTCTTTTCTACTGGAGTACTTGTAGATGTATATGGCTCTTCATATTCCTCCACCACTGATTTCCATATGTCGAATCCAAGGGCCATCAAATAAGCCTTCATTCTCAAGCTCCAAAAATCATAATTTGTCCCATCAAACAAAGGTGCCTTATTTATAGAAAATCCTTCCTGTGACCTAGCCATCGTGCTTTCCTGATCTACCTTCAAGCTGTAAAACTTTTCAAAAAGGAACTTGCTTTGATACCAATTGTTAAGCATAGAATATACTAAGAGGGGGGGTGAATCAGTATATTATATATCTTATAAAACTTTCCCTTTATCAAATTCCACTTAATCAAACATTCAAGATATGCAATAAAACTCAAATAATAAACATCACACCAGAGAGAGAGAGACACCAGATATAACGTGGAAACCCAATGTGGGAAAAACCATGGAGAATCAATCTCAAATATATTCATGAGAATAAACCCATAGGAGCACCATACCCCTTTGCCAAGTACAAACCTCAGCTATAATTATTGAGCACCAACCCATAGGAGCTTCAAACCCCTTTGCTGATCACCAACCCAACACCTATTTGTGAGCACCAACCCATAGGAGCACTAACCCCTTTGCTGAGCACCAACCTAGCAACAATTCATGAGCACCAACCCATAGGAGCACTAACCCCTTTGCTGAGCACTAACCCAGTAATAATTCATGAGCACCAACCCACAGGAGCACCAACCCCTTTGTGTAGACCACACACCTATCTCTCAATATTGCTATCTCAACAAATGATAGATCAATACAACATCTCCTTCCTCTCTCTCACTTTTTCTCTTCTAAGCTAGATATAACAAATACAAATCATCTCTCACAATTGCTTTTCTAAGCTATATATTAAAATATCAAATCAACCTCTCACTTTCATATTACAAATGGCTTCTCAAGCCTTTATTTATAGCTTTCCCAATGACCTTTGGCCTTCCCCCTTTGTGACCCTTCAATCCTCATGGAAAATGGCACCAATCTTGGATGACCCTTCATATCCAAGCATTTGAAAAGTCATGTGGTGACCCTTCATGACCAAAAATGTCCTTCCCACTTTTGCCCTTATCTTTGGTGACTCTTCATATTCCTCAAAGTGTCCCTTCATGAGAAATTGTGCCTTTACTCTTTTGTCTTCACTTGGTGACTCTTGGTATTCCCCAAGATGACTCTTCATGGGAAAATGCGTCCCATCCTTCTTTTGTCTTTATCCCATGGCTCTTTGAATTCTCCATGGGCCCTTCTTTTGTCTCATATGCAACCAAAAATATATTCGTTAATATTAAATAAATATTAACTCATATTAGCCAAGATATATTTATTACCAACAACATTAAATGCAATGGGGCCTTTATCACCAATAATGCTAAACCTTTGGCATCAATGACAATATTTCCAACAAACATTAGTTAAATAATGGGATTGACTGGTTTGATCCAGTTGGCCAAAACTAGAACTTGTAAAGAGAATATAAAATTAATCTGACTAGTGTGACCTAGTTGACTATAAACCTTATACCTACAAGTAAAGTAATTAACTAGATCGACCAACTTGATTGAGTTATATAAAAACCATGGAATTATAGACATAAAATAGACTAAATAAACTAGGTCAATCTAGTTAGTTGATAAAGAGCTATGTAATGTTTTTTGGGATCAACCAACTAGATCTTGTTGATTGTGATAGAAAAATTAAGAATGCAAGGGTTAGATTCATGTTGGGCTCAATATAATGTATTAAATAAATTAAAATGGATTTGTAACTTTTCCTACTTAGTGAAATCTAATTTTGAAGAAGGTAATCTTAGCAATAATTCATTTAATAGTTATTTATATTAGGACATGACCAATTTGGATCCATTAAACCTAACCAAGGGATATCTTACTACACAATACCAAAGGAGAGGGTTAAAAACACTATAGGAAAATGATATGATTGAATAACCCTAGATAAGCCTACAAGACATAAAATAAATCTAATCTAGTGCTCACTAAATATTGTGTCACAAAGCGGGATAGTTAATAATAAATAATATGTAATAAGTAAATAAAACTTTACTTGAGTCAATGTAGAGTTAAACTAAGTAAAGAGTAAAAAATCCAACATATTACTTTGTAAAATATCTATCTACCAAATGAAAGAGTAAAAATTAAGAATACTTACCTTTGGATGAACTTGTCGTGCCTTAATCTCTCCCTTAGCCAATGGTGCTTTGCAATAGGTTGTTATGGATTTGTAAAGATCACACTATAAAAATTAGATCTAGGCTAAAAGACTCATAGTTTACATCCAATACTTTCCCATAAGACAATATTCTTAATTCTAAGGTAAAACACTAAGCAATGACTCAAGTGTATAAATAGGAAAATTACAAATTGTAACAATGCAAAATGAATTTTCTTGTCTATTAGATTAAAGTGAAGGGGTATTTATAACTAAGTATTGACCTTGAAACCTCTCAATAATTTATTTGACATGATCAACCAACTTTTTTTTTGTAGGTTGGAGAGGTATCCATTAGGTCTTGTACTAGGTAGATCAATCCAACTTAGTTTTGTAAAGTGTGTTGATTACCTAACAAGATTGACTTGGATGACATAGTAGGAAAATGAAGAAAAAATATGTTAGTTAGGGATTTTGGAAGGGGAATTTCTTAGAGAAGAAGATAAATTGGTTTAATTAATTAGGGTGTTGGATAAAAGTGACTTGTAGTGGTTTTATGTAATGGTATAGGGACCAAAAATCTTTCAAACCACCAAAGGTCTGCTTACCCCTTTTTTGGTGCACCCTTTAAGGTGTGCACTCAAAGATATTAAAACTTGATAGGTTCATGTAAGAGAGAAAGTGTCATTAAATCATAAAGATTGAAAATATTGTGCTTATACAAACATCATATAGATAAGAATACTCTAAATGAATCTCTTTATGAACTAAATTTTTTCCACTTGGGACATAATACATCCTTTTTAACCAAACAATTTTATTTAAATTATATCTAAAAGTGGGTTCTAACTACTCTATGTTGACTTCCTTTTAAAGAGAGGCATATGGAAGTAAGAAGGTAAGAGATGATGAATTTGAAATTATTATTTGTAAATCTTGTTGAATGTTGATGAAAAACATCATAATTTTGGAGAAATTGATGCATTGACATGTAACCTCCATACAATAAATAATAATATTTTTAATGGTCTTAGTTTTATCTATTAAATCCTCCTCTAACATAAATGTGCCATCCAAAAACTATTGGTGCATGATGGGATCCAACTCTGGGGCAACCTAGAGTCCCTTCAAAGAACCTTGAGTTATTGATTTTTCTAAAATTCTTCCTAAGGCTTCCACCAAAATAATAAAAAGGTATGAAATGAGGGGTATCCTTGTCTCATCCCTCTTTCTACCAACAAAAATCTTCCAAAAATCTTAGCTGAAGTTCATTCTATCTAAAATCATGTCCAAAAAGCTCCATGAAACCCTATAATAGGTGTAATTCATATCAATCTTTAGAAACAAATTGGATCTCATTGAATGATGAATAGAATTTAATTCCTCATGTACCATAATAATCCCATATGTTATTTGCATACTAAAAACAAATGCCCCTTGTTGATCTAAAATGAAATTATGATGTAACCCTTGAAATCATGAGGCCATAGTTTTGGAGTAAATTTTATAGTTAGTGATGCATAAGCTAATCAGTTTGAAACCCTTTAGAGATCTATACCTAACCTTATTAGAGATAAGAATGAAAAAAATTAATGTTAAATTATTTGAGAATATTTCTTGTTTATAAAAATTTAGTCATTATTGCACCACCTCATCCTAAACCACATCCCAAAAATATTGAAATAAAACTAGGGTAATCCATTTAAATCAAGGTCTTTGTCCCTTTCCATGGAGAAAGCCACATATTTAATTTATTCCAATGACGAGGGAATGAGAAGGATGGAATTTCCTATTTGATTAATGATAGCAGGGAATATATCCAAAAATGTTGTTTCCTTAACTTGATTTGGATGGACACTCTCTAATAACAAATATTTGTAGAAAGATATGGATTCATTATTGATCTCTAATTCTTATTTGTAAACAAAACTATTTTTCATGTTAAATATTACTATCCATGATTTATACAATGGAAATAAATGCAACAAATAAAGTGTTTATAGCTAAAAAGTAATCTAGAATGTACAAAGGAGTTAATGACTATGAATACAATACAAGTAAAATCCATGTTATAATGGTGATAAAGGTAAGGTTTGATTTATTGTGTGGGATATAAAATATACTTGATCATTCATTTATTAGTATTGGAATAATGTCTCAGAGCACTAATTATAGAGGTGAAATCGTGCTTGTAGACAACTAACCCTATTTTCAAGGATATGATGAGAGTAACTTCCCTAGGCGATATGTTCTCAGGTGAACCACAAATTATATAACTAAAATATGCTTCCTGTGATATGAACAAGGAATATTAGGAATTTACAATATACCACAAGGTATGTGGAAGATAAAATCTATGTTTAGTGTTGTACATGGCTATGAGTATTGGGGTAAACCCATCATACCACGATGTCTATAAACAAATCACTATCTATCCCTTCAAGATAGTCACTAAGTAGTTTGAAGTCTGCTAGAACATAATTTTTAAAAACAAGCATAAATAAAATTGAGAAATTTTTGTGTATAGATATCAATAAATTTTAACCCAAGGTCAAAATAAAGGTCTTTTGTGTCATATTTATCCAAGGTGACAAGGCAATCTCTTTAGTATCAGAGTACTCTAAGGTAAAAAAGAATTGAATCATTATGTGTCAGATTTATATCCATGGTTGAAAGATGTTTTATTTTAGTGCTACAAATTTATATAAATAGGATTTAAATCCTAAGATAAAAATTGAGCAAACAATAAACAATTCTCTAAAATTATTAGTTCACCAGAATGTTTAATCTAATTTAATTGAATGAGTTCAAATGAATATATCTAAACTGTTAAAATTTGAATGTTGGTGTATGTGTGTGTGTGTGTGTGTGTGTGTGTGTGTGTGTGTGTGTGTGTGTGTGTGTGACAATAAAATTCAATATGCTATAAAATTTTATAGAATTTAAAACTTGATAAAATTAGTAAATAAGCCTTAAGATATGCACACCTCCCTAAAACAAATATAATTTTGATTATGCACATTGGCTATGATTGTGAACTACTAGAAAGTACCTGTGTATTGTGTTGTGACCAAATATTATGATTGGAAAAGTATGTTGAAGGAGGATAGGATCATAATTCAGCCTCATTTATTGGTTTTGAAATGTATTGATTGAATATGTAATTAATTTATTGATATAGATATGTGTGACTACTTATGAAGGTTTACTAATTAATTATTTATGCTGAGTTGATGCATGAAAGACATTCAAAACACAAACCCTTATTATTGCATAATAAACACAATAGAGATCAAATGAAAAGGGGGATAAGGGTTGTGTAATAGTTTATCTACCCTCAAAAAATATTTCATAATTTTATTATTGTCTACATATCCCAAATAGGCCTCATGCTAATGTAGTTCTCCCTACTAAGGTGATTGTGTGATTCATGAGTAAGTGTGCAACTATATGATTATTTATATAATATTTATTAAAATTATTGAAAATGGATGCCATTAAGTTGAAATAAACAATATTTAGAATTGGCTTATGACTATTAGAATACAACATAATTAAAATTGGTAGAAATAGTGTTATTTTTCTTAGTGTGCAGTAAGATTGCCAAGTGATTGCTAGATGTATTTGGAGAAGCCTCGATGTGATTTTATATGGGAATATTTTGAATATTTTTACTAAAAAACCTTACCAAATGTGTGGGAGGGGGAAAATAGACCATTTTAAATTTAAAATTTACTATTGGAACATGGGGAACAAGGTCACACTAGTGGATAAGGTCATAGTGTGGCCCTATTTGACCTAGCACAAACTTGTGAGGGGTCATATAAAAATAAGAATTTGGGTTAATAAATCATGAACCATCACATGCATGTGATCTTAAATTTTACAAAAACAAATTCTCAAGTCTTCACTAAAGGGTTTTCCTTATGTAGACATGGGATCATTATATATCCTTTTAAACCTTTTTATATTTGCAGCCTTTTTTAAAATGCCATGTTTTACTATAGTTCTAACATTTTCTCTTATTTTTTACTATAGTCTTAGACTTACATCTAGATTTTTTTTGTTCTTTTTTTTTTGGGAATGATGTCTTACAAAAAAATCATCCTTTGTTTGATAATCATCATAAGATTTTTGCCTCATTTCATCTAATAATAAGGCTCCCACTATGTCATCAATTTTTAATGTCGATGTAGTAGTGTTTATTTCCATAAATAAATTATCCCAAGAATTAAGTAAATAAAAAATAAAATTAATACACTTTTCTTATTCATCCATTTTAATTTCAACAAAAAGTGACTTAACTTACCTAATATTGAAAACATTTACTTGTTTATCTCAAGAGTCATCATCATTCTTTCTCAATAATTACAACTTATTTCAAAGACAAAATTTATTCACTAGATACTTTTTCTAATTCAAAGTCTCCAACATCTCTCATATTTATTTATAAGTTTTCTCCATCGAGACGCTTAACAATATTGAAGCTGACATACAAAATATTATTGAACTCTTTTCCTTCCTATTGATATTTTCCAATGTTCTACCATCATACCTAAAAGTTTCATAACTAATACAATAACCCATTGATCTTTTTTCATAATAAGATATTCCACTTATAGCTTCCACAACTTAAAATGTTGACCATTTAATTTTTCAATATCTATCATTGTACTTCTCATCATTCTTCTTTCTATGAAATAAATATCATACACAAATATCCCAATTAAACAATATTTTATGAAATGTTAAATAAAACCTAACTATGATACCAAATAAAGAGAAAAAGGACTAAAATGAGAGAAGTAATAATAATGGAATCTTTAAGCTAACGGAATAAAAAAATAACATACACCAAATATTACATAGTACACAAAATTTTACTTGGGAAAACCCTTTCGATTAAATAACCCAACACATGAACTCCTTTATTTTATTAACTCAAGCATTTACAATGGAATAATGTACTTTCAAGTTCCACTTTTCCCTATTGTACGTGTGAGTATACATAGACATATCAGTAGGTGACTATCAAAGTAGTATTACAGTACCATGGGTACCAAAACCATGGGATATATAAAATATGGGATAAATCCACCTAAATAGATTCCAATATAGTCCCATTTCTATCTCTATAATATAGTAGAGTGTAAATCATGGAAAATATACAACACATTTCCAATGCTTCCAATGTATTCATTTCTCAAATCTCTCTTAACCCCATGAATAGCCAAAATAATTATTTATTTTAATGTTGCTTATATTTCACAGAATATTATTTATTCTAATGTTACTCTTATTTATAAATATACTCTTGCTTCTACTATTCCATATTTTTTTCAACATTCTCTTTCTTTTACTATTCCTTTTGATTCTCAACATGCTTATGGATCTAAAATTATCTGTATTCCTAAATATTATCAAATTTATAAATGAGTATCAAAATCATTTTATTTTTAATATTTATTAATATCATCTTGATTATATAATTCAATCATTTTCTCTATATGTTTCTAAATCCCTACATTTTCAAAATTCTTCTCATGTTACCTATGCTATTACCCACCTACTACTTCTCCAAAGCCTAAAATGATTAGATGCAACCCTTTGTGACATGTAAAATTAGATTAAAATCCTCTCCCAAGGAGAAGGCTAAATAATAGGTTTAATTCTAATAGTCATCTTTGGAACCCTTTAGAATATGAAAATCTTACATACCTTTTTCCAACCAATTTTGTAGCACCAACATTTGAAATGTTTGATGGAAAATGAGATTCTTCACATCTATAGATACCCAAATTTAGTATGAGAATTTTTTTTTAAAAAAAATTTCATGTGAATTTACATATATGGAATCTAATCATGAATAAGGTACTTATTGGTGTATTTTTTTTGGTCTTATGTCTATTTGTCTACTTCATTTTACTGCACAATCTTTTGTTTGTGCTTTCTTTATCTTTCATCTATTCTCATAGGGATCCTTAGTCCTGATCTCTTAATTTTGAATTTTATATGGATTAATGATGGTTATCATTACCAAAATTTGGCCCACATAAGTATCTTTTTCCTAGAAATTGTTTGAGCAGATGAACATATTTTCTAGATGGAATGAGTGGTCCAAAGATCTCATGTTGATTACAAAGCTTTTGAAATACTTTAAACAAGCTTAAAGTGTGATCTAATTGATCTTCAAAAGACATGTCTATAATTTTAGATAAAGGGTATAAGCGGGTTTCATGGTGTTCAAGAATTCAAGAGCATGAAATAGGTTATACAAGCCTTAGAAGATCGTCAGATCCTTGAAAGATTAATTAAAAGGTGGATTGTGCAAGTTTAAACAACTAGACTGCCACCAAGACATCATCTAGAAATGATTAGACTAGTTCACTTACATATTTAATAAATGCACCTCAAGAGGCCTCATGAATAAAAATATTGTATCACCACATTGTTCTTCATGTCAGGATCATATCTTGCAAATTTCATGCCCGTGGAAGTCTTCTAGCCCAAGTTATGAGCTTCCAAAGTTGGACCTGTATGAAGGAACATTTGTGTAGACATCAAAATAAATATCAACATTTATCTATTGGGGTATAAAAGATTGATGGTCATATGGAAATAAAATATGTTCATGTGAACATCAAATGATGGTTGTACAAATGCCAAATTTAAGGCATGACAAATAACCATTGGGGTTCAAAAATTCTAATGACAATCACATATACATCAAATACATTCACATAGACATCAAATACAGGCATGTAAATGACAAATTTGGGTTTATTAAAATAGCCATTGGGTTTCAAATGGTGGGTCCGAGAAAATATAATGGTTTGTATTCAATCGTGCATCTTAATCTGACAGTGCGAGATCAAGTCAACATGTCAAAGGATCTTAGCTAGCAAGAAATAAAGGACTCACATGTATTTATACATACAAATCTAATGACATGAGTGAGAGTCAATAATTTAATGTATTTATGGGACCAATAATAATAAATATAATTGGGCATAATGTAAATGATCTAAACTGGCAATCGACAAACAATGAACAAAGGGGAAATCCAAAGAGGTTTCATTGAAGGTTGATAAAATAGTTTTTGACCTAGGTGATAAAAATATTAAGGACCCATATCGCCATTATATTTTGGTTAATAATATACATAGCCATACAAGCAAGATGATTAAGGACAAGGCTTTGTTGTCATTAAAGTTTAAACATGGCCTCTAGTTAATAATTTAGAACCTATCGACTCTATTGCAGGGTTATTTTATTGAAATGTTCATTTATTTTAGATGGAGGATCCTCATATACAATATTTTATTATATCTCATATATTTTAGATACAGAACAAGTCTCTTATGTCTTAATACAAATATCGAAGATGGACTAGTGATTGTGAAGCAAAATCAAGTAGTTTGTAGGTTTCCATGGATATTGTGACTATGTGAAAACCAAGAATTGGATTTGGTTTTCATTGATAATGGACTTGTGTTGAATATTGGAGAAAAGTAGACATAAACATGACCATGGAGAGGTTCCTCTCCTATTATTAGGGTCATATTTTTGATAAATAAGTACTGATGGCCATGTAAAGTAGATGTGATATGATTTTGTCAATTTTAAGACATAGTCCTCATCAATAGATCAGATAGATAATGACATGGAGTTTTAAGAAGGACACCAGATATATGGATAAGGATAATGAGTATTCAATTCTTTTACTAAACTTTTTCCTCATTGATAAGGTCATAAGTCAACATCCTTAAATTTGTGCTAATACATCATAGTTCCCTCTCTCTCTTCCTTTTTCTATATATGTTCCAACTTTTACTACATGTAAAACTCTCTAGAATTTTTAGACAAGAAATCTATGACATTTTAGAGAACAGAATCTTATACTTAAGCTTGCTTAGGCTATTCCAAAATTTGTACTGTAACACCTTTTGATGTAATAAAGACTGAATTCCATTATTTTGTAAGCTAGATTGAAGTGTGCCCTATGAATTCATGTACTGTAGTTAAGTAAATGTATGCTCCTTATCTACATCTAAGTTTTAACACCTTTATGAAGTTCTTAGTAGCTCTCACAGGTCATTATAAGTATAATTTGTAGTTTGTTATTTAGCTTGAAAGTGGATATCTTCCTTCTCATACTAGTTTGATATCTGATCAATGCCTTATTGTGAAATACTTATGTGGGATTGATATTGTTTGGTCTTGAATGTGTCTTATAGTGTGTATTTTGAAAATTAAAAGTGTTCCAATTATTGGTGCATCACCTCATTTTATATGCTTTCATTTATTTTTATATTTCTCTATCTCTTTTCCAAGCAAGTGTTAGATTAGGTCTAGTTTAGGTGATAGATCTAGAAGGAAGCAAAGCTTCCTTGGAGGTCTAATATAAGTTTAGGTTACCTACATTCTAGGTTTAGTTTTATGTTGGAATAGATTTGTGTAATAGGACCTAAACAATCCCCTTGCTTAGCTAGGGTGTAATCTAGGACACCAATAGTTCTAATTACCAACAATGTGCAACACTATTGGTAATATCCTAGCATATCTTTCTGGTATGTTTTGGGACATACCACCCTTTTGAGCACTTCATTATACCTTTTTATGTCCTTTTTGATCAACTTATACACTATAATAGTTTCCAAATTAAAAATTTAGAAACCTATATATTAAAAATACCTTAAGATAATTTTAAGGACATACATTCATTGATTAACAATGGTATACCAAGAGAAAATATACATCTAGCTTAGTTTCTAAAGGAAAAATCTAATTACATGCTTGTACCAAATAAAAACCTAAGATAAATTGCATTTAGAGTTGTCTTCACATGATTTGGAACACATACATGCTAGTGGGATAAGTACATGTGGTTTGAGCCTTATTTGGAGTATTAACAACATAGGCAACACTTAGTTATTCAATAAGCAGTGGTTGAGGCTAACCCAACCCAACCCTTCTAACTCCTTTTTTTAGGTCACCTTGGTGTCAAGAGTGAAATCTAGGGTTTTGAAGAAGAGATGAATTTTTATTTATTTATATAGGTTTGAAGGTAAATTAATGCATAAATATCATGTACAAACAAGGGTGCATCAATATAGATAGTCACAAGTTGGCATAATTATTCTAGATAGTTTCAATAAACAATGGGCACTCTCAATCATTGTAGATGTTTGAGCTTTGTAGGTAATGATATAAGGGTTTTAAAAATCTATTTACTGATTTGAGCCATCACATATCTTTTATAGAGTCTAAAAAATGATTATGATATAAAAATTGAGAAAAATAAGATAGTAAATCAACTAAGTGTCTTCTATCCTCTATGTGCTTGATAATTTTTATATTTAGTAAGTTTATTAAATGTCTATTAGTGTTCAAATTCACATTGTTTATGATATATTATGCAATATGAATTTTAATAGTTTTATTCTTATTTAGATCACTAAATCCCAAATAAGTTAAAAAACATTAAAATAGATCTTTGTATGCCTCTTGATTAGAGTTTGATTATAATGATAAATTATTGACAACATTATTTCTATGAGCTCAAAAGATTACACTCATGATTTGATTTATGTTTTAACATATGGATTTATGCATTATTTTAAAACTCTAGTTAATGACTTCTTATCCCACTTTCAAAACAACATTGGTATGAGAGTCACTTTTTCTAAATTTATCAAAATAAGCAAGTAAAAAATGAAACAATTATTGTTTATGTGCTTAGATATAAGATCATAGTTACCAAGATGAATTATGAGCCACCAGATATTGAAATCTAAAACCTATTTTATAATACCATGATTTTAATCATTAAGGATGTAGTGGGTTTCAACACTTATCATTACTTTAATGAAAATTTTCATGTCATTAGAGAGCTTAAAATCAAACTTTTAGATGCAAACACGGTCAATTATGTTTTAAATGCTTCGACTCCCAACTTAAAAATTTAAAACAAGGCAAAGTTTAAGACTAAAATAAATGAACATAGATTTTAACCTAAAAATTATTCTAATAATGTGGAATCTTCCATATAAAAACCATAACAAAATTTCATTTTAGCTCAACAAAAAAAGTGTAGGCAATTCACTAGACTTAGTGAACATCCACAATAAGTCCTTGATAGATTGTTGAGTGTAATATGAGTAATTTTTATCCAATAAAGGAGTTTGATCTCTCAATAAATTTACCTAATAATCTTGATTCAAATTAATTTTATGATTATGATAAAATCCAAGGACACTCTTCAAATAAAATTTTAGATTTAAAGCATATAATCCCATATATCATTGAAAGCAACAAGATCCAATTAGAAGGATTCAATAATAATTTGAACTAATTAATGGATCCTCCAAATTATACTTGAATATTTCTATAAACACTCTTTTAAATCATAAAAATCAACCAAGTGATAGGGTAAATGGCCACATGGTAGACAAAGAAAAATATAACAATGTGCCATTGAATTATGGAGATCATCTACTTGATGGGTTTATTGGTGTTATTGACTTGACAAAGAGAAAGAAAGCCTTCATTTAGATTGTTTCTGATGATAGTGATATTCTATATGATAGTTCATATAATGAAACTTTATTTATAGGATCCTTAATATATGAAAATGAAACTGATGGTGTAATGGTAAACAATGGTTCAATTCTTAATTTTATGTGTTGATGAAATTATTTAGGGTCTCAAACTTGGTAAAGATGATTTAGCATATACCAAAACAATTATTGAAAGATATAATGGTGTAGGTAGATAAACTCTTAGTTTTTACATATTATCTATTCAAGTGCATGAAATTAAAATCCAAATTTTATTTAATGTAGTCCTTGATAATGATTATACAATGTGATACTAGGAAGATTTCAGATACATCAAATGAAAGTGATTCCATCTTCCATGTATCAATCTATAAAATGTGGACATTATGGTAAAATTATTATAACTAAAATAGACAAAGATTTTAAAAAATAAACATAATGAATAAGGCTCAAATAAAGAATTACCAAGTGAGAAACTAAGACTTATACCTAAGGAAAGAAAACATAAAGTATATGTGTACAAGTCCAAGTATCATGAATACACATAACACAACCTACAGCCACAACTAAATCACATGACATAAAAATAATACATATATACAAAAAAAATCAATGAGGAAGTTCATTTAGGGATAATATTGTTGAAGAAGATCTTTCAGAAGATGAATTATCATGGCTTAACTTTTGGGGGCCTCAAAACCCTATATTTACATCTAATTCTCTTTATTATTTCCTTGTGTTTTTTCTAATAATTACTATGTGTAGACACTAGAACTATGCACCATAAGTATTTTATGACATGTGCAGTATGATAGTACTGATTTCCTAAAATAGGCTAAGTCTGATATCCTAAAACCCTAATAAAGGTTAAGTCTAAAATATGGTAGAATCCTTCATAACCTGTAATTTTCATCATAACTCTTAAAGGTCTAAAACCCCTCTCAAACATCTTGAAATTATAGACATAAAATATAACTTAAAGTATAAGGAAGTAAATGTCTATATATAAATATCAACTTATACTTGAATGTTTATTTTATGTATATACTACCTAATTCACCCATGGTAATTAATTTTACTAATTACCATCATAATTATATTAACTCCCCATAATCCTAAAATATCGAAACAAAATCCCTTTTAACCAAGTGAAACCATTTATTTAATAACCTCCCTCATAATAAAAACCCATGTAATAAATAAGAAACATATTTACTTTGATTAAGCACATGGTTAAAAATAACCAAGAAGAATGTAGCTAAAAAAACATAATTATTATTTATCCTCTCATGATTGGCATTGATATGTTTTGGATCGAAATTGATTATAAAAGAATGTCCATTGTTATTTGTAAGGGACAAAATTTTTACACCAAAATTTCTTATAAATTCTCCCAGATAGGTTGCAGGACATTACTCAACTCTCTAATAGTAGGTCTTCTTGCAATAATCAACATTAAACATCCTTCAACAAGTCCAAAAATCCAATATACATATCTAGAGAATTGAGTCTCTTTTAAGGTAAGATTATCTGGTTTTATTTGTAATCTTATCTTTTTGTTATATCATTTATTTCTATTCAATTATATCTAAATTCCTAGGTCACCTTATATCCTTCTAAGTCTATCCTTTAGTAATCTATTTCAGCACCCTAACTTTATATCATAATCAACATCAATCCTACTTGGAATTGACATCGATTCATATAATTGATAATGATCTTAAAGGAATCAACATTGATCATTGTGCAAACTATTTTTTCTTAAATCTAAATTAGTTTTAGTAAAATACTAGATAGGTAAATTAATTATTTGATCTAATCTTATTGTTTTCTTTCAAAAACATGATCTATTATCTTTGAATAAACATATTTTATCATTTGAATTTATATCTTTAGCACCTTAAAATATTTATTTATGTCATTTTATTAACATAATGTTTGAATAAAGTGGGTTGACATCCATATGAAGAAGCTCATTGCTACTTGAAACTAGTTTGGTACCAGGCAACCCACCTACCTATCCTATTAATTTAATCCTTTCCAAGGTGTTTCTTGTGTATAGGTAATCCTTCCTAGCTAAAAAGGAGTTTACACATCATTGGTTCAATGGTGAGTAACCTCCATCACAATTATCCATTTTAAAATCATGTATCCTTTATATTTTTAGTAAATTAATTTATTAAAAAAAAAATGAACCAAGAAATACTAAAACACTATGCTCTATTGAATTATAATTATATGTTTTTAGTTAGCTTTACTTATCAATTTATTATGTTTTTAGCTTTATATGCTCTATTTTCCTTCTTAATGTTTCCTTGTTTATTTGAATCTTCAAATGATTGTGAACTTCTCTTTGTATGTAGGCATAGATACTAAAATTTGGTAATTAGTACTTGGAAATGTCTATTTTGAATCACCTTCACCCTAAATGACTTGTACACACATACATGACTTTTAATTTTCCATTCTCTCACATCCACATTCCTTCTATGGGCCTAACCTTCCCAAGTTTTTCTCAGTTACTTATAGGAAATCCCATAGTCTGTGTCAAACCATTTATTAATCTTACTCAGACATCTCTAGATCATTAGATCAACATTAATATATCCTAGATAGTAACTTCGAGACCAAAACATATCGGCAAAAGGTATCACCTAAGTCTAATGATTTCAGCCTACACCAAACAATAGTCACATTTCAAATTCAAATCATTCCTATGTGTCATCCCATGCATCTAACATGTTAGTGTCTTAATAAATTAACTAAAGAGTCTTATATAAATACAAACTAGGTGTAAGCCTATTACCCATATGGCATGAATATATCAAGCATAATCTAACAATTGCACATTTAAAAGGAATTTCCCTATTCTCTCTAATTCAACAGTGAATCAAAATGAGTAGGTCTTATCCAAGTTTGAAGCACCTTAATATCCAAACACCTTTCATCCCATTTTACAAGCCTAAAATTGTCATTGTAAGTAGACCTAGAGTTTCAAGTGAAGGAGATCAATTTTTGGGATGCACACATCATCAAACCTCAAGCACACATATATTTGAAAGAAAAATATGTACATGTGTTTATCAAAATAGAGAAGAAAAATATATAGAGGTAGAATCATTAGACTTGGAACATAATGACTGATGGTATTGAACCAAGGCTAACATTATTGTCTATGCATACAGAAAGATCTAATATATGATTTAAGCCACCCAAAATATATCCTTACACTTTTCATGCCACTTCCTTGTAGTCTTAATACATGAAACAACTAAGTATCTCATCATTTTGTTGTACTTTCTATATTTAACTAGTTATAGTTAAAAATTAGTTTTATTTCTTTACATTCATATTTATGTTTATTTTTATGTTCTATACAATCTAAAATACAAACAATTTCTATCTTGTTTAGGGTTAACATTAATCCAAAATAGAGTAAAACATATTGGTGAACCTGAATATTGTCTTAAGCATAGTTAAACCCTAGGTTTCCATTAGGGTTTCATGATTCACTCTAGGGTTTTAGGTTTCTATTAACAATTCTCATTTTTCAAAATTGATTTCTAATTTTTATTTTATGCATAAATTACACATGGATATAATGACTGAACATAGATTCTATTTTCTGACACAAACTATGATTATAATCATTATATATTTTTCTTTGATATGTAATTTTTTTAACAACTATGTAATTCCATAGATCAAATATATATAATCAATAAGTCTAAAAATAATAATGAAAAATCTTTAGCCTTCCTTAGCACATATTGGTGGAACCTCCAATCAAAGTTGCTTCCTATTACCACTAGGCACATGTAGATACTAAAATTAAGTATTGGACACTTAACAAGGTCAATTTTAACCTACCTTCACCACATGTAACTTATGCACACATATTTTCCTTCTATTCTCCATCTCTCATATCCACATGCTTTCTATGAGTCTAACCCTCTCGTTTCATTTTTAATCACCTACATAAACCTCTCAGTTTATGTAAAACCAACTAAATATCTTACTCAAATATCTCCAGATCATAAAATTTGCATTCCTCTCTTTTGATAGCTAATGTCAGGTCTATATAGTTTTGTTGATGAAATGGACTTGGGGGTGATGTTTCTGACCCTTGCCCATAAATGGCTATTTTTAAAAATTAAATCATTCGTACGGGTTGGCCCATTTTCCTAACATGCTAGTGGCATGTAAAATTACCCAAATGGACCCATATAAATATAAATCAATATTACACTTATTACTCACTTGGAATTTGTCTATCACACATATATACACTACTACACATTGAATAAAATTTCCTTATTCTTCCAAAATTACAAATAAGCCACTATGAGAAATCATTAGCTAAGTTTGAAGTAAATAAGGCCAAATCAAGAGTGAATATTATCAAGTTTAAAATATATATTCTAAGTACATTCTTATAACAAAAGAGAAAAATTACACATTCACATTAAGGGTAAGATCTAGATGTGGTTTGACTTCCCTCTTTAGAGTATTGGATACATAGGAAATGATCAATCATCAGCTTAGTCTGTTACACTTCCCAAAATTTTGCAAAGTTTTACCCTTCACAAGTTATTCTAATCCACACTTATAATAATTATAAATATACATAATATAATTTTATATAAACACAAAATAATGGATTTTGGTGGGCCAATATGCTCAAATATTCAATATATATAGAAATAAAATAATACACTTAAGGTAGTGTAACACCATACAATATTAATTTAGGAAGGAATAACACCACAATGTCACTTGGAGGGGATAACCTCCTATATCTTTCAACCAAATAGAAGACTCAATAATTTATTGGTTGATCAATATGTTTTACAATGATATCCGTCTCCTTTATATAGACCTCTAATTAAATAGCAAAGGATTTGTAACCTCCTAATCCTAATGTAGGCCAACTCATTATGTAATATATTTATTCCACAATTTACTCATCTGACCCATATAATGACCCATACAACTAAGGGGAGGTGTTACACATGTCAACATATCCATAAACCCATATAAATTAATATATCATATCCCTAGGTGAATATCTTAGATACCAAATGTAAAAACCATTACATTAAATATCAAGGTATTAGTAAATCCACAAATCATAATCATAATATCCCACCATGCTTCTAAATCCCAAACTTTGGGTTATATTTGTGCCCATACATCAGGATCCCCCACATGTATGACCCTTACACAAAAACTATAATGTTGATATATCCACCCACTTTATGACTCAAACCAATGTTAGGATTCTTTTCATTTGCATAGGCATAACTTCTCATAGGCATGCACCTAAGTGATAAGAGTCCAACATGATAACACATTGGTATTTCACATAGAAGAAGTTCTTGCACGCTCACCTAAAGCATGTAGTGAGGGACTAGTTCCCATTGGTTTTGTTTTATGAGGGTGTGTTTGTCTAAATAATTATATAGGGGTGATCAAATAAATACAAAATATTAAAATCATTCTAAAATCCATATCTAACTTAGCAGATGTTCATTTCTTAATGATTAAAAAGAAAAAGATGGCATAAATGATAACTATCAACCTTAACTCAGTTAGCTAAACACAAAAATAAATTATAAAAAATAAAATTAAATCCATAGTTAGTTGAATAATAGTATTAATTCAACACAAGATTCATTCATGATATTCATAGGTGATCTCTAAAGAATTCATAGTTCTAAAGTTACAATGTAACTAACTCATATAAAATATATCAGTAACATCTAATTGAACAACATTTAAAAGTACATCATAAGGGTATTTATAATTGGTTTTCTCTGACAAAGTAGTTACATAAGTAATTACACTCAAGGTGACTCACCAATGATCATCAATATAATTGAGTCATGGCAGCCATTTACATTAAGTTCCTAAGGACCTAGGCCTTCGTACCCCTATATTGTCTCTTGATGCTGGATACTCATTGTTGAGTGCCTATATTCTCAGGAAATAGTGTTATATTTATTCTTAAATTATTTTATTCTATCCCTTTGAATCAATTTGTAATTGTTTTATACTTTATATGCTCCTCAAATCTTCCACTAAGTTTCGAATCCTTCATTCTTAGGTTCTTTGTTTAACATGCACATTTATTCCATGAGACTTGGTCCTTTCACACCATGGATTCTCATGCTATTGTCTTTCATACCAAGGTCTTTAACATCATGCCTCTCTATGCCAGTCATTCCCAAATAGTTCTTAGCCAAAATTGGGGCCCAACAACTGCTCACATTAAGCCATTAGTCCATCTTAGACTAAGAATTATTCTTAAGCTTTGCTAAAAACTAAAGTCCTATTTGCTTAATTTGATTTTTGATGCCTTACCAATGGTTCAAGGAATTATATATCTTGGATACTATTTATTACACCCCCACTTTGAGTTTCTTGGTTTCCTCAAGCTATTCAAGACATTTCCCTTCTTTATTGACCAAATGATCAAGGCATGTGGAAGTATCCTTATGAAAAATTTCAAGAAAAGTGACCTTGGTGACAACCTATCCTTCGAGTGTCATGAATTTTGTATTTATTTCATGATGGAAAGTGATTATTGTTTCCTCCATTGCTTTCACATCCTCAAATGATTTAACACATTATATGCAATCTTTTATTAATAAGGTGTTACTTGCCAACTATTATTGTTGAAGCTCTTTTTCCTGGAGCCTAGCTTCCAAAATCTTATAGGGTCATAGCCACTTTTCAAAAATCCCATCCAAAATGGTAATGGTGTCTCCAAATCTATACAAGAATTTTTTTCATACCTTTACTACTTTCATGAACTAATCCTTTTCCCAAGTCTATTCATTCTAGGGGATGCGATGGTCCTTTCATTGTTTTAGCAAAAGCTCTACCAAGATATCTAATTTATCCATTACCTCACTAGAAAGGTGAACCCCATCTAAAAGTGTTAGTTCTTAGATAAAAATTATTTTATAGATGTTCAATGTTTTAACCTTAGACATTATTTCAATTTCTAATTGGTGCTTTACCTTGACCAATTATTTTTCAAGCTTCATTCTTGAAGTGACCTTGTTTTGATATAAAACAACCATTTTTTCATGTTTATTTTAGGCTCATTGAGCATCAGACTTAGATAAGGCATTCTACCTTATGACCTCATGTGCCAAATTTAGAAGTGATGCACTAGTCTATACCATGGTAAATTATTAGGGGTCCACTTAAAGGGTATTTGGAAGTGCTACCACTTTTGGATCTAATAATAGGATATCCAAAGGCATCTCAAAATGTCATTATTCATTATAAACATCATGGGAGAAAGACAATTCCCATAGATTCTAATTGAATGCATCTTTTAGTAAAAAATGTGAAAACATGTACAAGAGCTTCTCTAGTACTCCCTTTTGATATTGGGCATGTAGGGTCATGATTGTATCAACTTTCTCTATCCTCTAGATGGAATCATAAATTTAGTCTTTCCCCTTTGAGAGATCTCACTCGAGTATTTTGATGTCCATGTCTTAACTCTAGTGGCTGGATTTGATGTCAAACTCATTCATTCCTAAGGCCATGTCATAAACATTCCTCTATTTACCAGTGATATATTCAATTTCTACTTGTGCCTCCATGAGGGTGGTTTATTCACACTTTACTAGTAGGGGTGTTTTTTTAGTGTCTATGGTAACCTATTCTTCTTCTTCTGCAACAAATTTTTATGGTGTTTCCTCTAGGATATCTATATTATCTTCTAAGTGACCATATTTAGGTGCTAATATTTCATGTTCCAAAAGAACAGTTTATGTTATTGAATCTAGGCCTCTAGGTTGAATCAATAGAAGAGTTTCTTTAGGTGGTAATAGGGAAGTTATTTAATTATTTGTATGCTCTGATTGGGTACTAGTATTGGCATCTTTCCCTTGATGCTTCTGCTTCTTCTTCTCTAGCACTACTGGAGTTGGGATTATCTCTTTCTCACATTTTATGCTCCTTGATGATTTCTTCTTGGGTTTTAGTATATTAAACAAATAATGAATTGAATTTCCAACCAAAATCTACCAGACCTATTATCATCAAAATTTTCACCCTTGAGGAGGGTTTTCAATCCTCTTCACTTAAGTGATAGCATGGGATCTCTCCAAAAGTTGTGGGTGACCTTATAGGTGAAGATAACCTCTAGGTAGGGCTATATCCATTAATGCATCACTTAAGAATTATCACTAAACTTATCACTTGTAAAGGAAGAAGGAGAGAGAATTGGAAGAAAACTAAACTGGGGAGGTGATGCACCAAATTTATCTCCTTCACCTGCCTATTGATAACATGAACAATGGCTGATTCTAATTACACAACTCAAATGGCATCTCCAAGTATGAGTGTTTCACCTAGAGGATATAGAATGATGCAAAAACTAAGGGGATGATAAAGAGGTATAAAATACAATAATGAATGTTTCCACTTTAAATACATACAAGAGGTATTTGGAATCACTCTATGTAACCTGTAAGGACGATTAACACTTAAAAATAGATAATAAGATAAGACAAATTAGAGGAGGTTGTATACACCATCACTAGAATTCATCAACTAACATGAATAATACACTATTAATAAGCATAAGAGAAGGATATAACTTAATTTTATACATCTCAAAGACAAAATACAAGTGTTCATTTAGATAGGGCTATGCCATATCTAGTAAAATGATTCTTTACAGTGATAAAATTAGGCATACATAAAAGAGAAGGAATAAGAGAGAGAGAGAAGAGAGGTGTAAAAAGATAATGATGGATATGAATCAATCATGGAACAATTTAAAAGAAAGATAACTTGTCAAATAATAGTTATGAGGTCCATATTTAACATGTGTGGACTCCATTTGATGACAATCCTCTCAAGGTGGCATAGGAGTTATGTTTGGATTAATGCCTCATCTTTGAGCACTTGAAACTACTACTTGGAGTGATTATGAGATGACCAGTCATCTTATTTGAGTTTATATACCTTGGAAACCCATTTATCATCTAAATTCCATCATCTTTCCACTTCTATTCTATCATTTCCTTCATCATTCTAACATTTTCTCTCTTGGATGTCTATTCTTTATAGCCCTATTTTGGTAAAAGGATCCTTGGGTTGAGTAATATACATGGATTATAGGAAAAATATAGGAATATTTTAGTAACCTTAATACCATTTTAGTTTCACCCAAAGTTTTAGAGTTCAACTCCCAATGCAAATCCACTTTATCAACACCCACCTTTGTCAATTAGGCCTAAAACAAGATTAAAATCCTATAAACCATACAAATATGTATGATAGTACCTAAAAACCTGAAAAATATTGTTTATCACAATAAATTAGGCTATACAAATTTTTTTGAAGTAATTACATGGGTTATAACTCTAGTTAGGTGCATTGCAAGTTTTTTAGCTGTAGTTTGCAAAAGCATAAGCTCGAGGAGGCCAAGAGCAAAAAATAAGATTGGGATAGTTTAAAGGCACTTGAAATAAAAATAAAAACTATTTTGGGTCTAAAGAAACCTCATTAAACTCTTCTAATCATTATTTATTCATGATCAACCTTCAAATCCTTCTAACATGCCAATTTCTCACAATTTTATGTTCATCTTATATTGTACAATAGGCTGCAGGTGTTTTTAGGTCATTTAATCAATCTTAAAAACATGTTTATAAATTTAAAAGGCATATAATGCATACAAAATGTCTCTATATCCATTAAAATCACTAATTCCAATGCAAAAATTGTACATTCTCTTAGGTTCTTGAAAATAGGCTTATGAAAGAAGCTTTTAACATGCTTATAGATGCTTTTTTAGGTTTGATGTTTATATGGTTTAATAAATGTATATTTCATCTGATTATATTAAATTTTATACCATTAATAAACCCTATTAACATCTTACCATGGATATCAAATCCTCATTCATTATTCATACCTCATATCTCATGTAAATTTTGTCTCTCTTAGGCTTAGGAATGTGGACCTACAGGTCTATAGACATGGAGGTCTACATTATCTATCATTTAAATTAATGATATAGTTTTAGGTCATTTAAGACTTTTATATTCTTATTTATCTTTTAGTATTGTTCAAAATATCAAGAACCTCCTTGAAACATCTCACATTGTCTTCAAACACCTAGTTTGGCTTGCAAACACTAGGTTGATGTTCATTAAATATGTACCCTTATAAATGCATCTCAAGTATGATTTTTAGAGTTTGATACATTGGTAAATGTTCATTTAAGATTATATTATATATAAATTTAACTATATCAATGCATACTTCATCATAAATACTCCTCAAAACCTCCATGATGCTTTCTCATAAAACTATCCCTCTTGTCTTGCAAGGCTATAGGTTCACATTTTGACTATATATATACTGAGTATATCAATGGGAGTATTTTGAGAGTTTTATGATTGAATATTTCATTGATATATCTCCTAATTACCATTACTTCCTCTTCACTAGGTCTGTTAGTTACTTGTTCACCCTACAGGCAGACTTATAGGATGATTGTTTTAGATTCATAACATCTTCTTCCATCCATTAACCATTGATCAGAGAAAATTAGATCTCAAGGATTATAAATCTATTTGAAAAGGAATGAGAGAAAAATGTCATGTATTCAAAAATCCATATGAGATTCCCATACACTCATTTTAGTTCCAATATTAAGTTTTAGCTCTATAGACTTGTAGGTTCACAAAACCTCTTTTTTGGACTTGGCCTTTGTGAAGGACAATAAAACTGATAGCTCCTAGGATATGTCTCTTGAAACATATACTTGAGTGTTATTTTTGAGACTATATGAATATTTTTTTTATTATTTGAAGATAACTAAATTTTTTTAACATTTATCCTTGGCAAAGATCATCTCAACCATACCTGCAAGTTCACACAACCAACTTATGCATGCATAAACATCATTTTCTTGAAACTCATTACCTCATTAATGTAAGAGGGATATTTGGAGAATTTAAATGAATATAGGGTATGTTAATATAATTTTTTCACTCCAAACACAACTTATTTCATGCTTGAGAATGTCACAACTTCAAAAATCTTGCCTGCCACTTTCTAGAACATTAAAAAATAGTGTTTTTGTTACCTTTATTGCTCCCACATAATAAATTATGATGATAAAATATGTGAGAGAGATATTAATACCCATTTTTATCTCAAAAAACTATTTATTTTGATTCATTATCTTATAAACTCACAGTAATAGAAAAAACCTTGTTTATGGGGTTTTAAGAGGGTTTTGGGCTACTTAACTTGTTAAAAATTGTTCATAAATCATAGCCATTAAATACTCAAGATAATTATTGTAATTTAAAGGTAATAAAGGACAATATCCACACCCAATAACACTATATACAAATCTATTTCCTCTTCATGGAATGGACACTTGAAAATGACCTTCACTACCTTGCAAAGAGGTCGATGGAGGAGATGAAATTTTTTTGGGATTATTTAGACATAAAAATGTATAAAAAATCCTAATTTAACCTTAAAAACATTATAAATACTTTAAAACATTCAAAATACTTAAAAACATCAATTTTTGACATTTTTGACCATATTCACATTGAAAAATTGCATTACAAGCCCTTAGAAGTGTATTTTTATGTTATATCTCATCTTCTTGATCTTTGAAAAGAGGTAAATGGAGGAGATGAAATGTTTTTGGGATTATTTGGACCTGAAAATGTATAAAAAATCATAATTTAACCTTGAAAACATTATAAAGACTTGAAAACATCCATTTTTGACATGAACTGACCATATCCACATTGAAAAATTGCTTTACAAGCCCTTGGCAAGTGTATTTTTATGTTATATTTCATATTCTTGATATTTGGAGGGTCCCCCACTCCTTGATCATTTAACTAACCTAAGTTGATGTGTTTTAGGGATAAATAACCTTAACATAACTCATAAACACATTAATATATTCAAAATATACTTAATCCTTCATGTTATAAAAGATAAGTATTACCTTAATATCCCCAAATTTACCTTTAATTTTACTAAAAATTGAATAAAAATGTTTTCATCTTGCCATACGTTGTCTCTAAAAGGTCAATTTCACCATAAGACATCGTAACTCATTGGAAGGTCAACATACCAATGCTCCACCATGGGTCAACATATCTTGATCTTTGAAAAGTAACCTTAAACTTTGATAATATACCCTAACTTTTACAAAACATAAACAAGACCTTCATGTATGGGATGAATGACAAGATAGACTCTTGAATTTCTCTCCTAGACATTTTAAGGGAACTTAAAATGACCAATAACTTGATAAGACACATTTTGTGACCAAATTTGACCAATATACTTATTGTATTCAACACACCCCACCTTGGATTTTTCTTTGAAAAGTGGGGACCCCTTTTGTTTTTAGAGGACTTATTTATTATTTGGGTATGTATGTGTTTGAGATATTTTTTATTATCTATATAAACTTGATGTTTTGGACATTAAATCAATTTTAGTGCACCTATTTTCCATTTGAAATGACTTATTGAAACTAATCTATTAATAGAAATTTGGGAATAATTGCTATGTGTGATAAGTATTCAAGTTTGCTTATTCGAGTTCTTTTATTCAAAGTTTCTTAATAAGGAACTTTTTATTTGGCATTTTAGATACTTTGGGTCTTTGGTATTTTGGTATTTTTAAACCTTTCAATTTAAAACTTTTTGGCTAGAAAAATTATTTCAAAATTTCTTCTGGTCGACAACTTTTCTTTGGATCATTTCATTCGACACTTCTCATGAGATATATTTCTCTTAGAAAACTTTTGTCTTCAGAAGGTGTTTCTCTCTGGGACTTTATCTTCAATATATTTCATTCAAAAAAATTTTGTTCTAGAAATTTCCCTATGGAAACTTTCTCTTGAATGACAATTTCTATGAAGAGCACTTAGTCTTCAAGAACTATTCTTTTGGTGACTCTCATTCAAAGCCTTTAGTTTGGGAACTTTCCATTCAACAACTTTAGGACAAATATTCTTGAACCAATCTCTATGAAGAGAATTTTGATTTTGAGGTCTTTCCCCAAAAATTTGATGCTCACCATACCATATCATTAGGCCCAGAGGCAAAGGTTGACCCCCAATTAAACCATACAATAACAAGTGTCAAAAGGAAGAAGTAACACCATGGCACCTTGAATGAGTAAGCATCCTATGTGGCATGTCCACTAGGCCTAGGTGGTCAAGTTTAAATTGAATGAAGGTGAAAATATCATAGATGTTGGCTATTAATGGTATACTAACTATAATTAATTTAGAAATATATAACATTGAGCCCCCAAATGATCTCACCTCAATTAATTTTTAAGATATTGAGTGCACATAGCCAACTAAAATTAAAAAAACCCTAGATGCATTTAAAATGACTTGTAATTTTTTCAATAGAGTTCTTAGACCACCATTTTCAAAATCTTTCATCATACTAGCATTGAAAAAAAAATGGCATCTTCATCTAGAGTGTATAAGGGAGTTCCACCACCATTCAAGTTTTCCATTAAATAATCCATGCAATACCTAGATACGGACTTTGATGTAACTATGTTCGATGACTTCCATGCCAATTAATAAGCTCTATAAGAGGTCATAGATAACATTGATCCATTCAAATTGTAAGAGGACATCTTAGTAGAGGAAAAATAACTTATAGTTGACTTGCTACAATTCAAACACTAAGTAATCCACTACATAGTTGTCAAGCCAGAAGTCATGTCATGCATTGACTTGTTACGAGACTTATTTTTTAAAGGAATAATTATATAACATAGTCATTACATACATATTTAGAGATGAATTTATGAGGTATTTAAGTCTACTAATCTAAATGATACATTTAATTTAAATAGTGTAGACACTTGGAAGAAAAATAACAATGTGGAGCAAGCAATAGGGAAGTGTCTTCTCCAAGGAAAGACTTTCAATATCAAATAACATACCAAAAATCCCATTCCAATCACCCAATTTAGGATAGGAATTAGTATTAGCATAGCATTATTGAATTTACTATTTTTCAACATGATCATTCATTTATTGCATCTAAAATGGGTACCACTACTAGACCTGCTCATTACTTCAAAGCACACCTATGCATTGGGGGAGGTCATCAGTAACCACTTACATGAACATATTATACATAAGGATAAGGGGCCCCAAGGGGGTAATTTATATATGATGTCATACCTCTTAGATGTATTCATAGGGATTGTTTACTGACATAATGGGGTTTTGTGGAATCCCAACTCTAATTATATCAAGAATATAATATGTGACTTATATTCCTTCATCCACATATATGCATAAGGAATAGTGAAAAAAAAATAGAGGACCTATATCCTCAATTTTGGATGGCCATTTATGGCTAGCCTTTGTCCAAGATTTCAAAGAGAATTGCCAATACACTCATGAACTTTGGCAACTATTGGCTCTACCCTAATTATATAGTAATCATGGTTTTTGGGCATAGGGTGGACCCTCTTTAGCTCCCAAAGTTTATCCATGATAATTTTTATACACAAGATATTTCCTTCCAAATATAGAATGGTATAGATGAATATTTGACAAAGAGTAAGAAAATCACTTTCCATGATTCCCATATCACTATTGGGAGGATGAAATGTACATTCAAGAGACATTTTATAGAAGTTGGGAATGCAAGGAAGGATTATTAATTTTATACTCTACCCCATAGTAATTGAGATCCCCATGGTAGAATATAATATAATATTCAAAACCTTAGCATCTCATATAAACATGAGCCATTTGACCCTGAATTCCTATTCCTAAATACCAAAGATGATGAGGAATTAAAAGAAAGGGTTGAGACTATCAGCTTAAGTGAAGACATGTTGAGGGTGGTACAAATAGACCCCTACATTACACTTAGTTGAAGGCCTAGGGAAGAGAAACCATTAAATCCATCCATAGATACAAACAATAGAGAGGAAAAACCTTTAGTTGAGGGTGATCCAAGTTAATATCTGGATGAGGAAGAGCTACAACAATCCAAGGTCTTGAGCTTTCAAGGATTAAAAGTAAATACACCCCTCAGTAGTGACCAATAGGGAAAGGGTCCTCTTTTCACTACTCCCTTGGGATTTTATCCTCTTATGTCATTATCAATTGATTTTACTATGCCTTTACTAGTTATTTCTACTTTCACTCTTGTGCAATAAATTTATTCTAGACTTGTTTTCATTTATCCAACAACTACTCCTCTAATTGCCACTTTTGCTTCTATAACCATTTCCCTTGTAGTATCCACTCCTTCAATCTATAATCCCCCAACCATTTCTATTGAAATACCGACCACCTCTACTCCCATTCTTTCAGTCTCCACCTCCACTTCCACAACCACTAACCAACCCATCACCTAAGTGGTTGCCTCCTCTACTCAAATAGATTCACCACTACCTTCTTTAAGACTTGTTCAAAAGACAATAATTGTGGTATCAAAAAGGGATCCTAATAATAAACCTATCTACATTGTGAAACCCATGCCATAATTTAGAAACATAGACTAGTCCAAGATAATTTGGACCTTAATGTCTAAGCCATCCACTAAGCTTGAACTTAATAATATGAAGGATGCAAAAATAAAAAACCAACTATTTGATCTGTCAAAGTTGACTCTTACAGATTAGACCAAGGATATATGAGTGTCAACTTCTAAGATGGCTGATTTTCATAACATCACACTACCCATTATCATCTCACTCTTAGACAAATCCATAAACTTAGTGCAAAAGGTCAGGAAGATAAATATTTAAGATAGAAGTGATAGAATCTTAATCCTAGAATAAAGAGAAGAGATTTACTTTCTTTTAAAGAGGTAGGATAGAAATAAGGGTTAGTCCATTATGTTGAGGATCTCAAGTCCTACATGGAGACCCACATTGAAGTTGTATTGGCCATCCATGAGGGAATGGATCTGGAGAGAAACTAATTAGAAGAAGAGTTAAAAACTCTTAGAGAGTAGTAGGTGATACAAGTTCCCTTCAGTATATAACAAGATTTATAGAGTGTGACAATAAGGTTATACCAAATTTTGGATACTATTTATTATTTGAGATTCCAATTAGCTCCACATGTAACTTCAATATCAAATTGTTTAAAATTCTCAGACAAAATGAAAATAAATTGAATTTATTGGTGTTCTACACTCCTAATAAGGCATTTAACCACTTAAATGTAATGACCCTTTTGGAGGTAGTTAGTGCATTGAATTTAGATATCATAAGAATTCAGGAGGCTAAGGATTGGGTGGGTGGTTTTAAGCTTTAGTAAATGATATTATATAATAGGAAACACAAAAAACACAAAATTTGGATGAGACAGAATTAATAGGATCTTGAGATAACACTAGAAAGTTAGTAGTTTGGGCTATTTTTGATTAGATGATTTAATAAGATTTAGATAGTTTCAAGCAAAGTCTACAAGGATTGAGTCTAGATGAAATTAAAGTGAAGATGAGTATAATGAGGAATAGGGAAATAGAAGTGGAGATATTTTAGGTGGATTTTGAGCCACTAAGATAGATCATACAAAGCTAATGGAATGGATAGATAGGCTAACAAGACCCCAAATCCTTGATATGAGATTAATTTGAGTACAACATGCCAAATCATAAAAATATTATCAAGAGTTGGATGACAAGAAGCAAGTAGCCAAAATACCACCTTCTAGTTCTTGTTGACCATTTTTGGCCTCCTTAGGCCAAAGTTCAATACCCTTAACTTTAAAATTTGACTCTTAAGGCATCTACCTTCCTAAAGCACCCGAATGAGATCATCAAGTTGGAGTTAGGGTAAAGGAACACTCATTGGCAAGCCTAGAGGCCAAAAAGATTAAGGTGTAGGTCAAACATAAGTAGATATGGTTAGTATGTTAGTTTTCCAAGTTAATAAAGAGATATTATCATGTCATCAGTGTCCCCTTTTTGCCTAGTTTCTCAATCACTTTCTAGCCATGAAAGGATGATGTAGAGTATTAGCAGTTCATGTATCTTGGTGTGAGTCCTAAAAGAGTGTTTTGGGCCATAAGTGGTGAATTAATAGGGTTTTCAAGGGAATTTGGCATCCAAATCCATGCATGGGATTTAATAGAACCACATAAAATAATGAGAGGTTTTGAAGGATCAAAAGACTCAAAGACCTTTCCTTAAAGTCTAAAATAAGATATTTTGCTCTCTATAGGCTTGAGAAGCTTAGAAAAACATCTGTGTCAGGTCAAATGGCAACTAATGGGTAGATAAATGGTTATGTGAATGATGAATCATGTTTAGGATCATGTGATAATGACATTAGAGACTCTATTGAGCCCTCAAGGAAGAAATTTTGTGTTTTGACCCTCTAAACCATGCATTATCTCAAGCTTAGTGCCATCACTAATCCAATGTTTGCATAGGGATCTCAGATTATAGGAGGATTTGGATATGATGCTTGACTACCAATTACATGCATTAGGAGAGAGAAATAGGTCTTGTTCTTTATGAATAATTATTAAGATCATAAAGTTTTCAAAACCATTATAAATCCTCTTTAGTGGATTGATTGGCTCCAATATTCTTAAAATGAATTATTATGCCCTCATTTAACCTTGAAGACATCTGATATCATGAAATTACTCCTCTAAGCATTTACTGATTCTATTTGGAGAGATATTTTGGTATGTATGGGTTATTTTGAGATTCTTTTTGGCTATTTTTATAAGCTTCTCAAAGGTGTTCCAAAGGAGAAGATGTTTAAATGGTTTGTAGAGGTTATCTTAATATTTAAGTGTCATAAAATGGTCCTATATAAGCTCTTTCAATCCATCATGGTCTATTAACAATCAAAAAATTGAGTTTTGGGCCTCTAAATAAAAAATTATAGATTTGGCCTCCATTAATAGAGCCTCGAGAAAAGTTTCAAGTGTATTAGTGGCTATGGAAGGACGCAAAGAGATAATAAGACCTCCTTAAAATCCATATTCAAATCTTTGGATACTCTAACAATATTCTATCTCATAGGCAAGCTTCAAGGTGAAGATTCTCATGGTGGTACAGGCTCCTAAGAGTTATCTAATGGTGAAAGTGTAGGTTAAATGAAATGTTTGTACATCTAATGGTGCCAAAAGGAGGAAAAGAGATCCATGTAAACATGAAATTATAATCATTTAACTTTATGGTCTCCCAAGAAAACGATGCTATCTTCACTAACCACTAGTGGTCAAGGGTGGCTTTTAGAAGATGATAATAGTGAAGTATGGCATAGGATGAAAATGGGGAGAGTTGAGAAGAGTTGGAGAAATATTATAGGGAAAATGGAGCATTAGATAGAGATTATATAGGATTTAATACCTTTTGTCCATGTGAGTGGAGAATGACATTATTAAGTCAAGTTGAAATTAGAACGTAAAGTGCTTTAATGTATAAACTTAAGCCTTTTCAAGCCTTTTTGAAGAAAAAAGGTGCAATAGAAAGCCAAATTGAGGAGATAAATAATGGAAAAAGGAGCCCCATATCTCTTCCTATGTTTGGATGAGTAGTGTGAATACTTGCAAGTGGATTCAAGTCTTTTTAGAACCCTTGTACCCCTCTCCTCTCTTTTCATATTTAAGACCTCTCATTTTCTTATTGAGAGGCATGCTTCATGCTTTGACAATGGGAAATAATACCAAATTTGTAATGAGATAGCCTATTTAAGTGAATAAGATTGATTACCTTATAATATGTTTTCATCTTTGTGTGTATGATGGTTTTTTTATGAGGATCATGTGGTGCGAGTTCTCCCCTTGATTTTTGTCCTCTCCCTTCACCTTTGCATATGATAGATTTGATTTTGTAGGTCTTGAGTCATGTTTATCAGTCATAGGTATGATGTATGATGTGAATGAGTCCATTAATTCATATTATAACCCATTTATACAAGATTTTTGAAGAATTACTTATGCAAAATTAGCTAGTGTTAGGGTTGTGTGAGTGGTAGGTCTTTTGGTTTTAATTGTGTGTGTTTTAGTGAAGTTGGAGTATAATTATATGGTGTATCATGTTTATTTATGTTTTTATTTATTCATTTCCACTTTATAAACCCTTTCTAGAGTCATATAATTAGCTTAGTAAGATCTTAACTAGTACACCTAGGGACCTCAACCATAACCCAGAGGTTCAACCCCATAATAAGATACCCATATCTTGGGGTTATTCCCATTTTTTAGATTAGTTAGAGAGAGCCTAAATAACCCTATCCAAGGGTGAAAATTAATGATATAATAGTTTTTATCATGCCCATAGGACTAAATTATTCACCAACTGAAGAGTTTTGGTGTTCTCTTCATCAAGCAACGTTTGGAGGCATGTGTGCAAACAATGGTAAATATAAGTATTTATCAGTTAGTATAAACAACCCAAGTGATTAATAATCATTATTTGGTATGTATTACCACTCACTTGATCATAATTCATGTTCATTTTCCCCTTATCATTCAAATCAGATTAGTAATGTTTATGGCTTCACCCCAAGTGGCTCAGCCTTTTTAGAGTTTATCTCTATTAGTCAACTGAAAAAGAGTCTTATAGAGATAAGAATTGATTTTGAAAAATAATTGAGAAAGAGTGATAGGGTTTAAGTGTGTTATAGGTAGTAAGAAAACATTCAACACCAAGATTTTGTTTAGGAAAAATATTTGGGGCTTTAGGAAGAGTGCTTGGTTAGGCAAGACCAAACTAAGAAAGAAAATGACTATCAGTTAGCATTAATAATGAGAGATACCAATCCTAGACCCCAATTACCCTCTCCTACTTCTATTTATTCTCAAATAAATCACCCTAGTCAACCTTATCAAAGTTCATATTTTTTAAGAGTTAAGAAAATAATTATAGACTATGGGAGATTAATCATGATGGTGAATGCAAAGGTAGCCCTTGGAAAAGAGTTCCCCATCCATGCTATGAATAGGACAAGGGACTTATTGTGAGAGTTCTAGAGAGTGTGGGAAGCCATTGAGGAGGGATAATATCCATAATTTGAGAAGGATTGAGTAAAGTAATGGATACTCTTGATAGAAGATATATTGACTCATTGGGAGGATGAGTATGTTAAATCTAAATCAACCAGTTTTCGCTCTCCTACCCCTATGCCCATTCCCACTCAAGATTTTAAAACCATATCAACTTAGGCACCCCCATATACCTTGGATCCTAACTATGTCATGCCCTCTCTTGTGAAACCACCCTCTCCTATACCCATTCAATAATAAGAGAAGGTATCTATACCCTACACATTTACACCATGGAAATCAATTAAAAAAGGCATATAAAAGAAAGAAGAGGTGTTAGTTATGGTGGTCTAAGAACTAGTTCAAGAGAAGGAGGAGTTAGTGGTTGAATAAAATAATAAAGAGGTGTTATCTTAGCTCAATGATTTTTCCATAGAAGAGTTTAAATATCCTTTTTCCCTCCCTTAAGAGACACCAAAGAGACCACTCAAGGTACCTAGTTAGAAGGGCACTCTCTTAAGCTGCAAGCAAGGTGAACTTCTTCACCCTCCCACCATCTCCCTCTTGGAGAAAGAACCTATTTTACAAAGGATATAGGAAGAGCTTGTAGTCTCAAGTCAGTCTCTAGAAGATGAGGTAAGTTTGTATGAGTAAAAAATATTGGTAGGTAGCCCACTTCATCAAATCAAGCAAAAATCAGGTTTGGAGCTAGATAGGCAAGATGAGCTAGTTTTCACTCACTCAAGTGAACTCCCATTATCTATAAAAGGTAAAGTTGATCATTTTTCACGAAGTTGAAATGAGGAATACTATAAATATATCTTAGCCTTAGTTAAAGATCAAGATGAAATCCTAGGAAAGGTAGGTGAAGAAGATAATTCAAGTTCTCATCCTTTAGAGCTTGAAATCAGACATGATGCTAGTATTTATCAAGAGGAGCAAGAGGGTCAGAATGAGGTATGGAAATAGTTGTACCATGACTTTATGGACTAGGTAAAGGTTCCAAAATATCTTATAAATCCTCTAGATCATGAAAATAAACTTAAAAACTAGGTTATAGAAGCTGAGCAATCTCAAGATGAATTATCCATTGAAGGTAGTACGAATGTCTTCAAGAATGAAGGAGAGTGGTTAGATCTAGAACCATAATAATATGACATACTGAACCTTATATGGGTTGGTGAGATTCTGTGTGGCTTCTTCCAAGGTGAGAAAATTAGGAATGGTGTTAAGGTTGGCATTGTCCTAAGTGACCAAGAGGAAGCTACTTTTTGGGATGATCTAGAGTCCTTTTGTGTAAACTTGGAGACCTAACCTTCATTCCCAAGACAAGAAATTGATCAAATGTCTACTGAGACAAAGTATGAGCTAGATGATCTCTTAAGGGTCAAGGTTTTAGTCATAAATACATTGTAATGATCTCTTCACTTTGAAGAGACACCAAATGGAGAGATAGTAGTCACTCTCCCAAATTAGATTGACACCTTCTCCCAAGACATTGTTCACATTGAAGATAATCATGGGATTAATTTTGAGTCATCTCAAGAGTAATTATATATTGGGGATATGTTTTTTCTAGTTGACCCTCATGAGAGTCATGATTTAGCAAGCATTATGTTTCATAAGTAGAGTGTCTTTCATCATGTCCTGCTTCATGAAGGGAGTGATCCAAGAACCTTTCCTTTTAATGTAGAAGGAGAATAAACCTCTAGGTTAGTTGTATATAGTAGTTGGTGTGTTTTTTTTCTCTAAGTGCCTTTGGCATAGTTTGTTTGTATAGGTGGTTTCCTTTATTATGAGCTTTGGAGGTATCATTTTTTTATCAATTTTTAGCAGTGTTTAAGAGGATGGAATCAATGCAAATCATAGTCAAATCAATTTGATGGATAGGTTGATAGAATCCCTTGCCCAATGGATATATGAGGCACAAGTCTTTTGGATAATAGGCTAGCCAAATTTATAAAGTCACCAATATTATTGAACATTTTTGGCTTCCTTAAACCAAAGGTAATCACCCCTAACTTAAAAATTTGACTCTTAAGGCATATACACTCTTAATCCATCATAATAAGATCATCAAGTTGGAGTTAGGGTATAAAAACACTCATTGGCAAGCCAAGAGGCCAAGAAGACTAAGGTGCAAGTCAAACACAAGAAGATATGGTTAGTATGTGAGTTTTCAAAGGTAAGAATGAGATATTATCATGTCATTAGTGACTCATTAGTGTCCCTTTTTGCTTAGTTTTTTGATCACTTTCTAAGCATGACAGGATGATGTAGAGTATTAGCTATTTAGGTGTCTTAGTATGAGGCCTAAAAGAGTGTTTTGGGAAATAAGTGTTGTATAAATAGGGGTTTTAAGGGAAAATACATGCATGGTATGGATTATAATCACATTATATAATGAGAGGTTTTAAAGGATCAAAAGACTGAAAGACCATTCCATAAAGTCTTAAACAAGTTTTTTTTACTCTCTCTAAGCTTGAGAAGATTAGCAAAACATTTGTGTCAGGTAAAATGGAAACCAAGGGGTAGAGAAATGGTTATTTGGATCATTAATCATGATTAATATGATGAGATAATAATATTATATACTCTACTAATCCCTTAAGGAATAAATTTTATGTTTTGAACCCCTGAACCATGCATTTTCCCAAGCTTAGCACCATAGCTACTCCAAGGTTTGCATAGGGATATCAAATCATAGGAGGAGGTGGATATGGTCCATGAAAACCAATTCCATGGATTAGGAGAAAGAAATAGTTATTATTCTTTATATATAATCACTAAGACCAAAAACTACTCAAAAACTTTCCAAACCCTCTCTAATGGATTGATTGGCTCCAAGTTTCTTCAAATGAAATCTTATGCACTCATTTCACCTTGAAGACATATAAAAGCATGAAATAGACCCTCTAAGCATATTTTGGGTCTATTTGGAGAGATATTATGGTATGTATGGTCTATTTTGAGATTCTTTTGGTTATGTTTGCAAGCTTCTCAAAGGTATTCCAAAGGAGAAGATGTTTAAATGGTTTTTAGAGATTCTCCTACCATTTAAGTGTCATAAAATTGTCTTATATGATATAATTAAATCCGTAATGGCTTGTGATCACTCATAAATTGAGTTTTTGCCTCTAAATAAAAAATTGTAGGTTTGGCATCCATTAATGGAGCCTTGAGAAAATTTCTAGGTGTATTAGTGGCCATGGAAAAACCCAAAGAAATAAGAAGACCTCATAAAAATCCATATTCAAGTCTTTGGATACTTTAACAATATTATAGCTCACAAACAAGCCTCAAGGTGAAGGATCTCATGGTGGTACACACTCCTAGGAGGTCTCCAATGGTGAAAGTGTAGGTTAAAAGAAATGTTTACAGGTCTAATGGTGTCCAAAAGAGGAAAGGGATCCATGTCAACATGAAATTATATTAATTTCACTTTATGGTCTCCTAATAAAAATATGTTATCTTCACTAACCACTAGTGGTCACGGGTGGCTTATAGAAGATGATAATGGTTAACTATGGAATGGGATGCAAGTGGAGAGAGTTGAGAGGAGTTTGAGAAATATTATAGGGAAAATAGAACATTAGATGGATATTCTAGAGGATTGAATAACTTTTGTCTAGGAGAGTGGATAATGACATCATTAAGTCAAGTTGAAATTAGAACATAAAGTGCTCTAATGTAAATACTTAAGCCTTTTCAATAATTTTTGAAGCAAAAGGTGAAAGTGAAAGCCAATTTAAGGAGATAAAGCATGGAAAGAGGAGCCCCATATATCCTCATATATTGGGATGAGTAGTGTGAACTCTTGTAAGTGGATTCAATTATTTTTATAACCCTTCTACCCCTCTCCTTTTTTCTTTTCCTATTTAAGACCTCTCATTTTCTTATTGAGAGGCATGCTTAATGATTTGGCAAGGGGAAACTCTGCCAAATTTTGTAATGAGATAGCCTATTAAAGTTAATAAGAGTGATCAAATTCTACTATTCTTGCATATTTGTGTGTATTATGGTTTGTTTGATGAGGATCATGTGGTGGGAGTTATCCCCTTGATTTTTGTCCTCTCCCTTCACCTTTATGTATGATAACTTTGATTTTTTAGGTCTTGAGTCATGTTTATCAGTCATAGGTCTGATGTATGATGTGAATGAGTCCATTCCTTCATATTCTAGCCCATTTCTATAATCTTTCTAAAGAATTACTTATGCAAACTTAGCTAGTGTTAGGGTTGTGTGAGTGGTAGGTCTTTTAGTTTTAGTTGTGTGTGTTTTAGTGTAGTTGGAGTATCATTAAATGATTTATAAACTTTATTTATGTTTTTAGTTCTTTTTTTCCCCATTCTAAACCCTTTCTTAAGTCATATAATAAAATTAATAAGATCTTAACTGGTACACTTAGGGAGCTGACCCATAATTTAGAGGTTCAACCCCATAATAGGACACACAAAAACTAAGGTTTTTCTTATTTTTAACTTAGTTAGAGAGAAATTTAATAACCCTCTCCAAGGATGCAAATTTATTCTACAATATTTCCACTACTCTAACTCCACCTACAGTGCCAATTAAAACACCATTGTCAACTTCAGTCCCTCTTGGCTCAGTAAGTGCATCAATGCTACCTCTAAGTTCATATCTAGTTATAAATATAGTATAAGATATAATTATATCATTGGCCAAAAATATAGTTTCCACATCTGCTATAACAACAAGTTTAACTCTAGTTGCTAGTTTACAATAATAGTTCCAACAAAAACTTCATAAAGTGTCAAGTAAGAATTGACTTAGCCTTAGTAAAGGTTATTTCTGAATAATTTCACATGTAATGATTAGAAATGGATAGTTAGTCTTGTTAAATCCATGTTATAATTAAATAAATTATTTTTTGACACCATGCACAAGTTGCATTTTTGAGATAATCTATAAGTTATAACATTCAGTTTTATACTGAACTGAAACTTAAGTTCTAGTTATTTTTGTAATCAATTTTTTTTATATAATTGGAGGATGAGGCAACCCCCTCCCCAAATAATTTAAATACATGTATAACCCTCTTTTCAAAGGGTCAAAGTTTTGATCAATATACATGAAGAGATTAAGATATTAATTGTCATGCAACTATGTTTGTTCTTTCTTCTTCCTTTTCTATGTTAATGAAATTTAAGTTTCTATACCTATATCAATTCAATAATTCTAAAGTGTGATAATGCTAAAAATGAATATGATTGTGTCAAATAGTGAATATTCATCGTATATGTGAAACAAAATTTTAGTATTGGTAGGTTTCATTGGTTTAAGTGGTAGAGAGGTTAGATGTGAATCTAAAAAATTAGAAAAATTAGGTAGAGGAGCCCCTGGACCATGACATAGAACATTGGATGGAAGACGAGTATTGTAGACCCTAGGTTTTTCTATCATTTTTAGAGCTTTAACCTGAGAAGTCTCTTTCTCAATAGGAGCCTAGTCTTGTAGGACATTACTTGTTGATGGTTACCCTCCTTTAGGATTTTTTAAGTTTAAGCTCATGAATTCAATGTGATTTTTATTATTCCCTACTGTAGTCCATCCATCCTCAGTTGGTTTTTTTCTATCTTATAAAGAGGGCTTAGGAGGAGAGGATGAGAAATTAGGCACATTGTTATAAGCTAGATGAAAGGGATGGTCCTAAATTTTGTGGTTGATGGCTTGGCATCAAAATTAAGTATTATGAAAATTGATATATAGAACCTATTGGGAGTGCTTGACATCCCCAAATTGAATATCCATAAAATATTTAAGGTCCTAGGAAAGGTCTACCTACACAAAAACCTAATTTTATGGCCTAATAGAGTAGAACCTAATTCAATCATGGAAAACAGCCCAAACTATGTAAGAATTAATTTGGTAAATAAAATGCCAATAGGGGAGTGGGAAACTTATAAATTCTACCTAAACTGAGACCTTGAGAGAAATGTGCATAGAGACTACAAAGTCCCATGTCTAAGGGGAGATAACCATGAGTTATTTTATAATATACCATGTTGCTAACTTATGGGGGATGCCTCCTATATGGAAAGGATCGACAAAATGAAATAGAAAAAGTCTTGGTCATATTCTGAATGATGTCAAACTTTATGTAATGAGCATCCTAGTGGGCTTGAACCCAAGATCTAAGCATACTTATAGAGGGAATTTGAGCCATAAAATAACATATAAAAAATAATTGTTCTAGACATTGACAAACATAATTAAATTTTAGAATGGGTAAAATAATAACAGGTTTCAAAGAGTTACCTCATGGTATACCTCTAGTATGAAATTCTTTAGGTGATTGTAGGGGACATTGTTCAATTCTCTACCATTCTCCTCCACAGTTGAATCAACTATTGTCACATAAATTTTCACCTTTGGAGAGGGTTATTTATGCTCTCTCTAATTGAGCTACACCATGGGAACAACCCCAAGTGGTGGGTCACCTATGGTGGGGTTGAACCTTTGAAAAATGTTGAATTCCTCCTAATAGATCACCTATACTAATTTTACTGTAGGGAAAAAGGTTAGAAAGGGAAAAGGGATCCTTAAAAGGATAAAAGGTGATGCACCAAATAAAAATGGGAAACTCTCATAAGCTTTAACCCACACTATATCTATAGAAGATAATGATAGATCACACAACCTCATAGACCAATTGATTAGATAAGTGTTTTATGGACTAGGTTCAGGTAGAACACTAATCTAGACCTGTAAATAACTTGAAAACATCCTAAAGGAGGTTAGAAAGGAGGACAATGGATGAGGAAGATTCTCCTTCACTATGTCATCATGCACAACTCACTCAACATAGATCCAAGGAAAGAGATATGTAAAGAAAGTCTTTTATTATATCAAGAAGTAGTTCTTACAAACCCTTGATAGGGTCTAGCCTAATCAAGATGAGTATATTTTAAAATATCTCAGAGAGTCCCTTGATACTCCCAAAAATGAGCATCCTTTTATAAATGAGAAAGAATGGGTAATATATAGAAAGGGAAAAGAGGGAAGAGGGAGCACGTTCACCAAGAATAATCAATGAGCTTCCAATTTTAATAAATGCTCCACCATATTTTAATCAAATCAGGTTTAATACATCATAGAAAAAATAACCTTCATTTTCTCCAATAGTCTTCAAGCTCTTCTCATTGGCTAAGAATTATACCAAAAGATAAGAATCTATTTTTTAGATGATGAGTCATGACCCTTTCAAGGAAGAAATATCCTTAAGATTTGATCAAAAATTAAATTTTCCACTATTTTCCAATCCCCAAATCCATTTTCTTTGATATTCTATGCCATCTCCCACTTGACCTACTTGTGAATACAAAATTTTCATATCTTGAATCTAACAGAGCCATGTCATGTCTACTTTGAGTAGTGGTAAGTGCCTACTTTGTCAAGGATATAGTTATGTCAATAGATGAGACATTTATCCATAACCATATATCTACCCCTAATTTAAAAATTGATCATAGCTTTACTATAGATGAAAACCAATCCCATTTATTGGTTTTCATATAGTCATAATTACAATAGTGATATGCAGGTTGCTTGATCTCATTTCAATAGCCAACTACCCATATTTGATTTCTATTAGGCCTAGAAAGACTTAATTTTTCCTCTAAGCATTTATGAAAGCCAATAAATCATTATCTGCATAGATATTCTTTAAAGATAAATGATCAAAATAATAAATAATATCCTGACCCCAAAAAATGGGCCCCATAAATTCTAAATCTTTGAACTAGAGGTCAAGATTATGATTTAATGGTGATGGAACTTCATCGTAACTATCCTAATTATATGAATATGTTTTCTTGTGACAATCAATTTAGATCTAATGGTGATGAGATGATATTTGAAAGACCTAATTCCATTTTAACCTAGGTCACAATTATTCTATATGAATTCCTTAGATTTTGACTTTTAACATTGGCCATCAATCTTGAATCTACATGATTTAAAATGTTCCATTAGATTTGTGGGATCCATTGACTCATTGACCTCTTGATCACCATTGATTAGCTTCCTCAAAATTAAATTTAAACCATTAGATCTAACTTATCATGATTAAATGTGGACAGTTAGATCCACTTTTCTAGATTGAATGTAGAGCATTCATCTACCTAATAGTTATCATAGTCATGACACTTGGCAACAACACATTTGATCTTAGGATATACTGACCTTTTAACCCACTTATATCCATCAAATATACTTTATATAAGTGAATGCACTTCATTGATCTACCTCGACCCACTGACTTGAGCTTCATTTGTGCACCATTAAATCTATGATTTGATCAAATGTCGATTGTCGATCTTGTTTTAGGCACTTTTTGATTATCTAACCTTGTGTGTACCATAAATATTCTACCTAATCTCCTAATATATTGACACCTATTGGATCTATGTTCAACCTTATAAAATTTGATTTCAAATGTGTATCTACCAAAACTTTAACTTGACATCCCCACACATGTCTCCAATCTACTTGTTCAACTTTGAATGCTTATATCTTGACATAGACAACTCATCAGGACATGGAATTTGTAGAGGATGATCTTGGCACTAAATACATTGATCCTATGTGATCCTTCAACTCTAGGAGGCTTCTTGAGCATACTTATAAAATGTACAAATAAACCAACTTATTTATTTCTACATGACATGTAAGATGGTTTGGTTCCCTTAGACTTGCACTAGGAACTATTGATTGATCTTTTAAAGATATAATGAGTCTTTAAAGGCATATGAAAACTCATTCCATGATATTGATTGCATTTATCACCATGAGAACTTACTTCCTCAAAATTTGACAAACTACACTTTAAGCTTACTTAAAGTGTTTTAAAAGCTTTGCAAGATACATTTGATATTTTTACCATTTATTCCATCCATAAATCTATTTATCTCATCCATTTATGGATAAGATTTATATGTGAAACAAAATTTTCCAACATATTTGGTGTCTCATAGGGAATCATGCCTATTATGCTTGAGAACCCAGACTAGTTTATTTATTTGATTCATTGGGCATGGAGTCACAATTTTTGTTCTTAGCTAACATGAACTGATACAAGGATACCCCTATGGATAACTCCATCTTGAATCAATATGAATAATAATAAATAAAATAAACAAAGTGCCCAAGGCACTTTAGAAAAGGAAACACAGAATATGAAAATAAATGTTCACAAGGCACTTAGAGGAAAATAAGATAACTATTCTAATATGTATAGGTTGTAACTTACAAGTATCTTCCTAAAGGATCAAATGGAAAATATTTAGCATCACTCACTTCTGATGGACTGGGATGGAAAACACCTTGCTTTTAAGAGCTCATGATAGGTGAGTTAAGATACTTGATTTATGCCTCTTTTGGCATGCTCTCAAGTGGATGAAATGGGATAAACATGTCTCCAATGTAGAGATATTAGTTCATTTATTCAAGGATTGATCCAAAATGGACTATAATAGCACCTAAAACCTCCTCATCTGATGGTTTCTTTGAACATGAAGGTTGACTATCTAGGCTTAGGCAAAAAAGCTCTAAGTCATCCCAAAAAGTAGCTTCCTCTTGGTCATCTAGGATAATTATAACTTCAACACCATTATTTTTATACTTACTTTTAAAGGATCCATATGGTAGTTCATCAAACCATATAAGGTTCAAAATGTCATGTTCTTATGGCTCTAGATCTTACCATTCTCCTTTAATACTGAAGACATCATTATTATCTTCAATAGACAAATCACTTTGAGACTATTCAGATTCTTTAACCTAATTTGTAAGTTCATTTTCATGCTCTTAATGAGGTATAGGCTAGTTTAGAATCTCTACCTTCTCCATGAAATCATGGTACAACTATTTCCATAATTCATTATGATCCTCCCTTTCCTCTAGTTCTTCCTCATCTTCATCCTTATCCATAACAAACGAAAGTTCTTAGAAAAAATCAAGATCCCCTTTGCTCTTAGATGCATCTTGAATACACCTCCCTTCAAATATGAAGGTATCAATACTTACTTCAGCCTCTAATTCATCAGTGTCAAATCCATGCCATAATAACTAGTCCAAACCTAATTTTTCCTTCTTTGAATGGAGTGGGCTACCTATCATGATCTCCTCATTATAAACACTTGTGTTGTCTTCTTTGGGTTTACCTATGCTTAAAATCTCTTCCTATACTCTTTGAAAAGCAAGCTCTTTATCTAAGATGGAGAATGTGGGAGGGTTAATAAGTTCACCTTGCTTGCATCTTAGGAGAGTATCCTTCTAGCTAAGGACTTTGAAGGCTCTCTTTGGTGGCTCTTCTAAGATGGAGATAGAGTCATGGAAATTTTGAGTGGAAATCTCATTGAGCTAAGCTAACACCTCCTTTCCTTGAACTAGTTCTTAGACTACCTTAGATAACACTTCCTCTCTCTTTTTATGCCTTACTTGATTCATTTCCATGAGGGGAATTTTTAAGGATTGGCCACCTTCTCCTTTTCCTAAATGGGTGTGGGTGAGTGTGGTTTCAAAAGATAGGGTATGACATAGTCAGGGTCATTGGAATAGGATAATATCTAATATGGGATGGCTTGATGTTCTTTAACTAAATGGTATTTAGTGACTTGTTTAGTTCTTGATGAGGATGATGTTGGCTATTTGATTGTCATTAATGTCAAAAGGGACATTATGAGCATGTCATTGATGTCAAAAAGGAGATTATGGATGTCATTAATGCTCAAGGATAAGTATGGTGATTTTAGTATGTGTAAGACATCTTATAAAAGGCCAAAAATTATTGGAAGGCTTGCATGCATGAATGAAATTCATTTGGATCTTCATATTATTCACCTAGACATTTTACGTATCTGACAGAAATGATGAGAAGGAATTTTGATGATGTCACCATTGCCACATGTGAATGATTATGGGGGAGTTTATCATATGGTTGTGATCAAATTAGTCCCTAGTTATTATGAACTATATTTGAATCCATTAGATGAATCATAGTTAAAGTTATGGGGATGAAAAATTGGCTACTAGGACATAATTCACTAAATTTCTATACTTAGCCAAATTTGCAAATGGGATAAATAGAGTCAAGTAAGCATATTGATGAGGTTAGAACTTACACACATGGAAGTTTTAGGAAAAAATTATCACATGGGTATATTCGTTTTTATGCTTATTTCATATGCACTAAATTGTAAGGCATGTAACTAAGCTTAATAAGAGTTATGCAAGGACAAAATTGGCCTTCCAGGAAAGTTTAGGTCATAAATAGCTCTATGGTAGAGTAATATGAGTATGTATATTAATGGAATTAAATCTTGAATGTAAAAAATATTCATAAATAATTGAGAATATGGGTTTGTTCATTTTCATGCCTAATTTATATTGTCCAAATTTTAGACTAGGCGGTTGAGAGAAGCAAAAGTTATGCAGGTGCAAAATTAGTCTTCCAAGTGAAATGAAATGTTCTCCATACTTAGAAAAATATGTACAAGGTAAATTTTAATATAGTTGGAAGATCAATGGTTCACACTTAATCTAACATTGGACATCCAATGAAGCATGATGAAGTCAAAGTGTCAAAGGTCCTTTGAGTGAATGCACAAGTGACAAGTGTCACAATCACGAAGCCTAGATAGTTAATCTATGGTGCATGTTAAAGTCAAAAGTTCAAAAGGTAGTACAAGGATGTCAAGTGTCTCAATAGAGGGAACTAATAGAAATATATAGAAGACACATGCTTATGTTAAGTGTCATATCCTCAAGGGTTAGATAGATATAAATATTGAACTTGTTAGAAGATATGAGATCAAGATATACTGATTCACCCCCCTCTCAATATCTAGTTGCGTTCCAATAGATGAGACTTGACAAGGTTGAATAGGGGGTTGAGTTTGAGCACAAACAAGAGTAGGAAAGGGAAATTGGGTTCTAGGTTTGGTTTTTCTCATTCCTAAGAGAAACTAATAGTTATTTTATTTTTTGGCTTGGTCCTGCCTAACCAAGCATTCTTCCTGAAACCTTAATTCCTACTCTTGAACATAAGCTTGGTATTCAATATTATGTTATTTCCTATAGAAATCTTCTTCCTAATCAACCTCTCTTAATTATTTCTCTAGATCAAGCCATATCTCCCTAAGTTTCTTTTCTAGTTGACTAGAGAGAGGCAAATTCTGAGAAGGTTGATACATTGAATCTTGAGGGCCACTTAGGGTGAAGCCATGAACATTACTAACTTGATATGAAGGATAAGGAATGAAAGAACATGCATTTGGATCAAATGAATGATGATACATAAAAAATGATGGTAATTAGGCACTTGGTCTACTTATACTATCTGATTTTCATAGTGGAGTCACCATTGACATTTGAAAATGTGCCTCCAAAGTTGGATTGAATTGAAAAGCAACACTAAGAACCTTTCAGTGAGATACAAAACATAGTCAAGTCCACAAAACATTCTAAAAACTATTGTAACACTAATTTTCACCCTTGGAGAGGGTTATTCAAGCTCTCTCCAATTGATAAACACTATGGTAACAACCCCAAGATATGGGTTACCTATGGTGGGGTTGGACCTTTGAATAAGGTTGAATTCCTCTTGATGGATCACCTATACTAATTTTACTATAGGGAAAAGGGAACCTAATAAGGATAAAAGGTGATGCACCAAATAAAAATGTGAAACTCCAATAGGATTGAACCCACATTAGGTTTGTAGAAGACAATGCTAGCTCATACAACCTCATAGACTAGCTGATTGCATAAGTGTTTCATGGACTAGGTTTAGGTAGAACACTAATCTAGTCCTACAAATAGCTTAAAAACACCCTAAAGGAGGGAAAAAAAGAGGACAATGGATGAGGAATATTATCCTTCACTATGCCATCATTCACAACTCACTCAACATAGATCTAAGGCAATAGATAGGTAAAAAAGTCTTTAATTACATCAAGAGGTAGTTATTACAAATGCTTGATAGGGTATAGCCTAATCAAGATGAACATATTTTGCAATATCTCAGAGAGTCCCCTGATACTCCCAAAAAGGAGCATCTTTTTACAAATGAGAAAGAATGGGTAATATAGAGAAAGGGAGAAGAGGGAAGAGGAAGAACATTAACCAAGAATAATCAATGAGCTTTCAATTTCAATGAATGTTCTACCATATTTTGATCAAATAAAGGTTAATACATTATAAATAAAATAAACTTAACTTTCTCTAATAGTCTTCAATCTCTTCTCATTGGTTGATAAATACACTAGAAGACAAGAATTTATTTTGTAGATGATGAGTCGTGATCCTTTCAAGGAAGAAAGATCCTTAAGGTATAAACAAAAATAAAATGCTCCACTATATTCTTAAATTCATAAATCCCTTTGATTTGATCTTCTATGCCATTTCCCACTTGACCTACTTGTGAAGACAAAATTTTCATATCTTGAGTCTGACAGAGCCATGCCATATCTACCTTGAGTAGTGGTAAGTACCTACATTTTTGAGGATATAGTAATGTCAATAGATGAGACATTTCTCCATAACCATATATCTACCCCTAATTTAAAACATGATCATAGGTTTACTATAAATGAAAACCAATCCCATTTATTGGTTTTCATATAGATATAATTGTAATGGAGATATACATGTTGGTTGATCTCATTTCAATAGCCCGCTACCCATATTTGATCTCTGTTAGGCCTAAAAGGACCTTATTTTGCCTCTAAACATTTATGGAAGCTAAGAACTCATTATATTCATAGATCTTATTTAAAGAGTAATGATCACAATCATGAGACAATACATTTCTCCATAACCATATATCTACCCCTAATTTAAAACATGATCATAGGTTTACTATAAATGAAAACCAATCCCATTTATTGGTTTTCATATAGATATAATTTTAATGGAGATATACATGTTGGTTGATCTCATTTCAATAGCCCGCTACCCATATTTGATCTCTGTTAGGCCTAAAAGGACCTTATTTTGCCTCTAAACATTTATGGAAGCTAAGAACTCATTATATTCATAGATCTTATTTAAAGAGTAATGATCACAATCATGAGACAATACATTTCTCCATAACCATATATCTACCCCTAATTTAAAACATGATCATAGGTTTACTATAAATGAAAACCAATCCCATTTATTGGTTTTCATATAGATATAATTGTAATGGAGATATACATGTTGGTTGATCTCATTTCAATAGCCCGCTACCCATATTTGATCTCTGTTAGGCCTAAAAGGACCTTATTTTGCCTCTAAACATTTATGGAAGCTAAGAACTCATTATATTCATAGATCTTATTTAAAGAGTAATGATCACAATCATGAGACAATACTATTACCCCAAAAAATGGGCCTCATAATTTCTAAATCTTTGAACCAGAGGTTAAGACTATGCTTTAATGGCAATGGAAGTTCATCATAACCATCATAACCATCCTAACTATATGATTATGTCTACTTGTGACATTAAACAAATCTCTAATGGCAATGGGATGATCTTTGTAGGGCTTGCTTCTAGTTTTTGCTAGGCTATAATTATTCTCTATGAAGCCCTAGATTTGAACTTTTTACATTGGCCATCAATCTTGAATATACATAGTCTAATGTGATTCATTGGATCTATGAGATCCTATGACTCATTGACCTCTTATTTTCCATTGATCAACTTCCTCACAATTAAACATGCACCATTGGATCCAATTTTTTGTGTTAAAATGTGCACCATCAGATTTGATTTGCTAGATCAAATGTGGACCGTTGATCTCCCTGGTAGTTACCATGGTGTTAAGCATGAAATATATTGAGAGGAGGGGCGAATCAATATATTGTATATATTTTAATTAATCTGATTTCTTTTCTTTAACCACTTAATTACACATTCAAGATATGCAATAAAACTGAAATAATAACATGAACCACACGAGAGAGAGAGAGAGAGAGAGAGAGAGAGAGAGAGAGAGAGAGAGAGAGAGAGAGAGAGAGAGAGATCCTATGACTCATTGACCTCTTATTTTCCATTGATCAACTTACTCACAATTAAACATGCACCATTGTATCCAATTTTTTGTGTTAAAATGTGCACCATCAGATTTGATTTGCTAGATCAAATGTGGACCGTTGATCTCCCTGGTAGTTACCATGGTGTTAAGCATGAAATATATTGAGAGGAGGGGCAAATCAATATATTGCATATCTTTTACTTAATCTGATTTCTTTTCTTTAACCACTTAATTACACATTCAAGATATGCAATAAAATTGAAATAATAACATGAACCACACGAGAGAGAGAGAGAGAGAGAGAGAGAGAGAGAGAGAGAGAGAGAGAGAGAGAGAGAGAGAGAGAGAGAGAGAGAGAGAGAGAGAGAGAGAGAGAGAGAGAGAGAGAGAGAGAGAGAGTATTTTTACATGAAAACCCAAAGTGGGAAAAACCATGGATAATAATCTCAAGTACATGAATGATCACCAACTCAAATTATAAATTTTTCAAGCACCAACTTGTAGGAGTACCAACCCCTTTATCAAGCATCAACACAACAACTATTTGTGAGTACCAACCCATTATAAAGATTTGTGAGCACTAACCCATAGGATAACCAACCCCTCTTGTGTATAAAACACAACTATCTTTCAATGTTGCTTACTCAAAAAATGATATAACTCTATAATATCTCTTGGTTTTCTCTCCTCTTTTCTTATATAAAATAAATATAAAAACATTCACTCTCTTGTATATTAAAAATGGCTTCTCAAGCCTTTATTTTTAGCTTTCCAAATGAACTTTGGCATTCACCCTTTATGACTCTAAAATCCTCATGGAAAATGGCACCAAAATTTTATGACCCTTCATATCCTTGCATTTGAAAAGTCACATGGTGACCCTTCATAAGCAAATGCATCATTTCCTCTTTTGCCTTTATCTTGGTGAGCTTTTAAATTCCTTAAGGTGAATATTCATGGAAAAATGCACCATACCCTCTTTTGTCTTCAATTTTTGACTCTTGGAATTCCTCAAGATGACTCTTCATGGGAAAATGCATCCCATTCCTCTTTTGTCTTTACCCCATGACTCTTTGACTTCTCCATGGGCCCTCTTTTGAATTTTATGCAACCAAAAATATATTAGTTAATATTAAATAAATATTAACACACATTAGCCAAGATATGAATATTAAATACATCATTAAATTCTATGGGGACTTTATCACCAATAATGCAAGACCTTTGACATCAATGGCAATATTTCCAATATGTGGTTGTGACACTTGGTAACTATGAATTTTTTCTTAGGATCTACTAAAATTTTGACCCACCACTCACTATTAGATTTACTTTGTACAAGTGAATGTAATTAATTGATATAGTTGGACCCACTGACTTGAGTTTCATCCATGCAATGTTAGATTTATGATCTAATTGAGCGTTGATCATTGATCTTGTTCTAGACACTTTTTGACTCTTTAACCTTATAGGTGTCATAGATCTTATACCTAAACTCCCAAGATCTTAATAACTATTGAATTTTCATTCAACCTTGGATAATTTGAATTCAAGTGGTTATTTTACACATTTTTAACTTGACATCCCCATGCATGTCTCCACTCTACTTGTTCAACTTTGAATGCTTATATCTTCAGATAGACAACTTATCAAGACATGAAATTTGTAGAAGATGATATTGGTAATAAATAAATTGATCTTGTTTGATCCTTAAAATATGGTAGGATTCCTAAGGATACCTATAAAATGCATAAGTAAATAAATCTATTCATTTTTTCATGACATGTAAGATGATTTGGTTCCTTTAATCTTGCACTAGGAATTATTGCTTGATCTTTCAAATCTCCAATGAGTCTTTGAGGCCTATGCAAAATAATTCTATTATATTTATTGAATTGATCACCATGAGAACCTACTTCCTCAAAATTTTACAAACTACACTTTAAGTTTACTTCAAAAGCTTTGCAAACTACATGTGATATTTGGACCACTCATTCCATCCAGAACTCTATTTAGCTCATCCATCTAGGTAGAAGCTTTATATGTGGGCCAAAATTATCCAAAAACAAATAGGAGATAATGAGGATGAGTCATTAAATAGGTTATATTCACTTGAATTTGAGAAACCTTGAAAGGCAATAAATGCTAATCTCATAGGCAACCTAACAAGGGATGCTGGAGTATGCAAACAAGCTAGCTTATTAGAAAATCAAGGTCTGACTCAATGATGTGCATAAGGAAACTCTAGCATAGAAATAAAAATTTGATAATGAAAATAATATCAAAATAAAAAATTCGGCCCCCCCACAAAATTCAAAAGTATATAAGTGCTCTATTGAATCAATACCTTGTCCCTCAATACTAGACAATGTTGAAAATTTTCAAGTATTTGATTATGATCAATAGATACTCCATTTTTTGACAAATTTAGGATAGTTTGAGTCTTATATAATTGATGATGAGGAAAATAACCATATCTACCATGAAGAATTAGATGAAGAGGATGTTATCCAACTAAAGGAAAATCATCTCCCATTGGGTATGGTTGCTTTGGAAAGGGCCTTTGACACAGACCCTCAAGTGCAACAACAAAGATAGATCAAGGTTAATGAATTTGAGTTTAGCTTATCAAATGTTGGCAATGAAAGAAATATACACCTCATTAATATTTTCTTAAGCTTCACCCTAGATGAAAGGCATAATGTCAAGGAATTGATTATTAGGTATAAATATGTAATTTTATAGACCTATGAGGATTTAAGGATATTCAATCCTAAAGTCATCACCCATGTAATTCTAGTCAAGCCAGATCATGAACCATTAAGGCAAAGACAAAGGCCAATTAATACTATCCTAGAAATATTGATCCAAAAATAAGTAGAGAGTCTTATAAGTGCTTGGATAGTTTTTCCTATTAGGGTTTCAATTTGGGTGGCCAATCTAGTTTTGGTCAAGAAAATGAGGGGTGAAATTAGACTGTGTCAACTTTAGGACTTTGAATAAAGCTTCTGAGAATGATAATTATCATCTTTCTTCCTTATATGAGGTGATACAAACTATGAGTGGTTATAAAATGTTATCTTTCTTAGTTGGATTTGCAAGATATAATCAAGTACAAGTTGAATCAGAGGATATCATAAAAACTATGTTTACTATAAAATGGGGAACATATACATACAAGTGAATTCCATTTGGGTTGATAAATTCTAGAGATAATTTTCAAAGATCAATGGATCATGCATTATAGAGACTGACATGCAAGTGCATAATTATATACATGTATGATCTAACTATTTTCTATAAAAATAGGGTTGATCAAATCAACCATCTTTAGTTCATTTTTGAGAGATGTAATAAGTTTGGTATCTCACTAAACCCTAAGAATCATATATTTGGCATTAATGAAGGAAATCTTTTGAGACACATTATTACTAAAGATGGTATCACTATTGACCTAGATAAAATTTAGGGGATTTAAAAAATAATGTTTCTAAATATAAAAAGGAATTCAAGTCTTTCATTGGGAAGATTAATTTAATGAGGAAATTCATATCAAGATTTACAAAGATTGTTAGACCCTTGAATGCAATGCTCAAGTAGGATGTCAAATTAGAGTTGATGCATGAAACTAATAAGTCTTTATAAGACATAAAGAAATCTATTTCATAAGTACTAGTGTTGGTAAGCCTAGATTGCACTAAAGACATTTTCCTATATTCATTCACTTCTGAGCATACCATTGCTACCATACTTACATAGAAGAAGGAAGAAAGTGAAAACCCTATCACTTTTGTGAGTACCAAATTGAATATTTAGAACTTAGATGCTACCTAATCAACAAGTAGATATTTACCCTTTTCAAAACTATTACTAATTTTAAGCACTAAATTCTTTGAAACAAGACCATCACCATTATACCAAACCCTAATGTCAAGATTACACTAGGATAAAATGAATTGGGAGAGTGTAGAGGTAAATGGATGGAAAAATTATAGGAGTTTGATATTGAAATTAAACCTACCAAGATCATTAGAGGATAAGGAATTATTCAGTTGATGATTGAACCAAAACCATGCATCACCATTAAAGAATTTTATAAAACATATGTTTTCCAATAGGATTCGTATTTAGGTATTATTTAATTCTTACTCATTAAAACATACCCTCTGGAACTCAAGAGAGAGAAAAGGAGAGCCTTAAGGATCAAAGATGCTCATTATATGATCAAAAAAGGCATCCTCTATAGGAAGAAATATGAAGGCATTTATTTAAGATGTGTGTCACATGAAGAAACTCAAGATATTTTAGAGAATATACATCAAAATATTGGTAGAGACTATCCATATTTAAATACCATAGCCCATAGAATACTCAAAATGGGCTATTATTGGCCAATAGTCTTCAAGGATGCTCACTTCCATATGAAGACATGCCATGAATGTTAGGTCTTATAAAAAAGAGAGGCACACACAACAATGTCCATATAACCTATGATTAAAGGTAAGACATTTTACCAATGAGTATTAGATTTCATTAGTGTCATAAACCAAAATTATTTAGCTAGGTATAGGTTTTTACTCATTGCTATATTATTTAGCTAGGTACAAGTTTGTGCTCATTGCTATAGATTATTGCACTAGATAGACTGAGGAAAAAGTCACTAAGAACTCAAGTTCTCAATATGTGATCAATTTCCTTAAAGAGCATATTAAAAACAAGTTTGACACACTTATTTATTTGGTTTGTGATAATGGGCCAACAATTCAATTAGGTGAGTTGATAGAATGGGCCCATGATAATCATATCACAATCAGATCATCTTCTAATCACTACCTATAAGGGAATTTATTCACTAAATCAACTAATAAGAATCTCATAGATGATATAAAGAATTAAATTACAAATAAGCCTAAGTATTGACATTTATTATTGAAATATGCACTCTGGGTAGACTAGATTCGTTATAAGTAGGCCCTTAAATCCTCTCCAGATCTATTGATTTAGGGGAAATAGTCAATGTTTCCAATCATGATGAACCTACCAACATATAAATTTATGTAGGAATACATGGATCCCAATGATAATATAAATTCCAAATTATTGGACATCATTGAAATGAAATATTATAGGAATTAAGCATTGTAAAACTTTAGCAAACATCAAGACATAGCCAAAACATGGTTTGATACGAGAGTAAAATCTAAATCATTCAGAATTTCTAACTTGATGCTATTATGGGAAAAATTCCATGAGAAGAAAGGAATGCATAATAAGTTTACTCTAATATGGATATGACATTATCATATCTTTGAGATTCTGGGTAACAGTGCATTCCATTTGAAGGACCTCCAAGGTAATGAATTGACATATCTAGTTAATGGACAATTTTAGAAGGATTACTTCATGGATACTCCATTTACAGGGGTCTCTAAGTAATAATGGATATTTTGATAGAGTTAGGAGTAGGTTATATTTTATTTATTAGTTATATTCTTGATTTCATCCATTTTCTTCCATTATGTTAGTTCTTATTTTCTAGATTAGTTACTTTTGTTTTTGATAGTTTGCTTTGTTTAGTCTAGTGTGTTTGTTTTACATAGTTTCATACTTTCTAGGATAATTTTAATTTGATTTACTGACAATATAATTAATTAATCCTAGTATAATCAAATAAAAGTTTGTGTGTTTTTAATCCAACTTGAATCAGTGGGTGTTTCATCTTGTAGTTTAGAATTATTAATCCATGTAAGAAATGAGAGAGTTAGCCACAACTATGTCACAAAGCTAATGATTCTATCAGGTATGTTAAAGTTGCTCCCATAATTCTATGCAAATTTAGAAATCTCTTCTAATTTCCTTTGGTTTAATACACATAAAATGTTAACACTTATTTGAGGTAATAACCATTGACATGGGTAAAAGTTGATAAGGACATTTTGATTAACCAAATTTTACTAGGACCAACTCATGGTGGTCACATTCTTCCCTCTTTTGTTTAGAAAGAAAAAAGAAAAGAAAAGAAAAAGAAAAGACATAATGCAAAAATTAAAAAAGAAAACCAAAGAGGATTAAGTATCCCACATGATGAAATAAGATCAATGTATCACACATCATGGAAAATATGAAGGAAGAAAGAAAAGGTGATCAAAGGTATCTCTATCAGAGATATGAATGCATCACTAGTAGTAGAACAATTACCAAGCCTGCCAAATGTCAATGCACCTAATGCCCAATTATAATGAAACCTACAACTCACTCCATGTCTTTGTGTAAAACTCTTTGACAAGGAATAAAGAATAGCACTTTCCCACACATAGGTAGAAGGTATAAGTGAATTTGGTATACTGCATGAAATTATTAAGAGTCTATTTTTTATTTAATCATTTCTTTTAATATGGTTCATTATTGAAATTAGGATTGCAAAATTAAAGATTTTAGGTTCTTAAAAACTTAGGATTATTCACCCTTGTGAATCATTATTTATTGTATTCAACACACTTCACCTTAGATTTTTATTTGAAAAGTGGGGACCCCCTTTGTTTTAGAAGACTTATTTATTATTTGTTTGAGTGTGTGTTTGGGATGTTTTTTATTATATAAAGAATGCTGATGTTTAAGACATCAAATCATTTTTGGTGCACCTATTTTTCATTTGAAAGGACTTATTGAAACTAATCTATTAATAGAAATTTGGGAAGAATTGTTATATATGATAGGTTTTTAAGATTGCTTATCTTGGTTCTTTTATTTAGATTTTTTTATTCAGGAACTTTTTATTTAGCATTTCAAATACTTCATGTCTTTGATATTTTGGTCTTCAGAAGATTTTTATTCATAAAATTTTTGGTTGGGAAATTTATTTTGAAATTTATTTCAATTAGTATATTTTTGGTTGACAACTTTTCTTTGTATCATTTTATTTGGCCCTTCTTATGCATCAACATTCTCTTCAAAAACTTTAGTCTTTGAAAGGCCTTAGTCTCCAAGACTTTATCTTTAGTAGTTTTCATTTACAATTTTTTTATTTGGGATATTTACCTATGATAACTTCCTCCAAGTGATAATCTCTATGAAGAACACTTAGTATTTAGGAACTATTCCCTCAGTGAATCTTGTTCAAAGCCTTTAGTTTAAGAACTTTCCCTTTGGTGACTTTTAGATAAATGTTCCCAAATGAATCTCTCTGAATAGAAATACCCTTGGAATCTTGGGCTCACTATACCATATCATTAGGCTCAGGGGTAAATCTTAACCCTCAAATAGACCATACAACGATATGTTTCAAAAGGAATAAGTAACATCGTGGCACCTCGAATGAGTAAGCATCCTATATGGCATGCCCACTAGTTCTAGGTGGTCAAGTTCAAATGAAATGAAGGTAATGAGATCATATATATTGGTAATTAATGGTGAATGAATTAGAATAAATTCAAAAAGATATAACAACAATCCCCTAATTGACTTCACCTCAATTTATTTTGCAAAGCTCAACTGTACATAACCAACTACAATTTAAAAAGCCCTAGCTATATTTAAAATAACTTGTAATTTGTGAAACAAAATTATTAGACCACCATTTTTAAAAGCTTGCATCACAACACCATTAACCAATAACAATGTAATATTCATATAGGTCATACAAATTATCTCTACCACCATTAAGGTTTTCCATTAAAGACTCTACAAAATACCTAGATATGGCCTTTGATGCAACTATGTTTGATGACCTCCATGCCAATTAATTGGATCTATGGGAGGTCATGGAGAATTTTGATCCATTTGTATTGGAAGAAGACATATCATTAAAAGAGAAACAACTTGTTGTTAACTTATTTCCATTCAAACACCATGCACTCCACTATGCATCTGCCAAGCTAGAAGTCATGCCATGCATTAACTTGCTAAGAGCTTATTTTTCCAAGGTAAAATTGCATATGATGGCTATCGACACTATATAAATAATAGCATAGTAATTTAATACATTTATAGAGATTTTTTTATGAGGTATTTAAGTTTACTCATTCTAAACATTATATGTAATTTACATAGTGTAATGACTTGGAAAAAAAATAACAATGTGGAGCAAGCAGTAGGGAAGTGGCTTCTCCCAAGTGAGACTTTCACTATTACAAAACATACTAGGAATCCTATCCCCATCACCTAATTTAGGATGGGAGCTCATATTGACATGGAATTTATGAATGGAATCTTTCACCACCTAATCATTCATTTCTTACATCTATAATGGGCACCCCTGCTTGACCTACTCATTACTTTAGAGTGCACCTATTTATTAGGGGTGGTCATTAGTGCCTGATTGCATGAAAAAATTCTACACAAGGATAAGATGCCCCAAGGGGGTAATTTATATATAATGTCATACTTCCTAGATGTAGTCATGGGGATTGTTTACTAACATAATGGCATTTTTTAGAATCCTAAATCTGATCATATCAAGAACAAAATATGTAACTTTTATTCCTTCATCCACATATATTCAGATGTAAGGAACATTGTAAGAATAATATAGTTCCTCTATCCTCATGTTTGGATGACCATTCATGGCTAGCTTCTTTATAATATTTCAAAGAGCATTCCCAATACACTCATGAACTTGGGTGACTATTAATTTTAACCCAATTATAAAGTCATCATGGTTGTTGGGAATAGAGTGGACCCACTTCATCTCCCCAAGTTTTTCCCTAAAAAAGTTTTTGAGTAAGAGATTGACTTCCAAATATGGAATGGTATAGATGAATATTTGAAAAAGAGTAATAAAAATACTTTATATAGCTCTCATATCAATATTAGGAGGATGTAATATACATTTAAGAGATATTTTAGAGAAGATAAGAATGAAAGGAGGGATTATACATTGGCTACTCTACCCCATAGGGATTGGGACACACATGAGAGAATAAAACAAAAGATTCAAAACTTTGGCATCCCATTCAAACATGATATATTCATCCATGAATTCCTATTCCTTAATTATAAATATAATGAGGAAGTAAAGGAAAGGGCTAAGAATGACAACTTAAGAAAATAGTTATTGAGGGTGATACAAATATACCCCTCCTTTACAATTAAGTTAAGTGACATTAAGGATTCCACCACCAAGGGTATGGATATCCTTTGGCTTATAGAGTGGAAGACCTTAATAAACAACTAGCAGACTAAGGTCAAAACCCCCAATAACTAGTTATTGTGATGATAGCTAACAAGAGTAAGAATAAGTGATATGGGAAATATCAATTATTGGATAAAATGAAGAAGAGTAAGAGTTATAAGAGACACTAGTTATTACACAAGAATAATAAGAACATACTCCTCTAGTTTAAATATCTACTATTGAACTAAGGAGCGTTAAACATGAACTAACATAGGATCTAACATAGCAAAAAGAAAACATAATTAGGGAAGAGGTGGAGATCATTTGATTGGACTCATATGATAAGGAAGAGATGGAACCTATTATGATAGATTTATTATCCATAACATCTAGTATGCCTCTTCCCCCTCCTCCCCAACCAGTGACTATTCTACAAACTAAGAGGATAACACTATGATATGAAAGAAAGGCTAAAGTAGAGAAACCAATGAATCCATCCATGGATATAACTAGAGAAGAGGAACAAACTTTAGTTAAAGGTGATCCAAGTCAAGAGGTCGATGAGGAAGAGTTATAGCAAGCCAAGATCTTGAAATTTTAAGGATTAAAAGTAAAGGCACCCGTTAATAGTGACCAATATGGTAATGGTCCTTTCCTCACTACTCCCCTAGGCATTTCTCCTCTTATGTAATTTCTAATTAATTATAATATGCCTTTGCTAGTTGTTTCTACTTTCACTCATGTGTAGTCACTTTCTACAGGGCTTGTTTTCATTTCTTCAACCACTATTTCAATCACCAATTCTGCATCTACAAACTTTACCCTTGAAATATCTACTCCTTCCACCTCCATTCCTCCAACCATTGTTCCTGCAATCCAAACCACCTCTGCTCTCACTCTTTTATTATCAACCTATACTTTTATAGACACCAACTAACCCATCACCCAAGTGGCTACCTCCTCTACTCAATGGGGTTCACCACTACTTTCTTTAAGACCCATTCAAAGCACAAAAACCATGGTAAAAAAAAGGGTCCCTAAGAAGAAACTTGTCTATATGTGTACCCCATGCCATGATTTATAAATGTAGACTGGTCCAAAATAATTTGGCCTTCAATGCTTAAGCCATCCACTGAGCTAGAACTTAAGCTTGAGAAGGATGCATAAATAAAATCTAAACCATTAGATCCATCAAAGCTAAATCTTATATATTGAGGCAAGGATTTAGGAGTGTTAGCTTCTAAGATGCATAATTTGAAGATAATTGAGCTATTGACTGTGAGCTTTCTCTTTGACAAAGCCACAACCTCAATGAAAAGGGTCATGAAGTGAAAGATTGAAGATAATAGTGGCAGAGGCTTAATCCTTGAATAAAGAGAAGAGATTAACTCTCTTTCAAAGATATAGGATAGAAATAATGGTCAATCCCCTTATATTGAGGACCTCAAGTTCTATATGGAGACCCACACTGAAGTGATATTGGCCATCCATGAGGGAACAAAGTTGGATAGAAAATAATTAGAAGAAAAGATAGAAACTCTTATATAGCAGTAGTAGGTGATACAAGTTCCCTCCAACATAGATCAATATGTACAAAGTGTGGCACTAAGGTTACACCAAATTTTGGATACTATTCATTCTTTAATACTCCATTTGGCTCCACATGTAACTTCAATAACAAAATTGTTTTACTTCTCAAATAAGATGAAAATAAATTGAATTTATTGGTGTTTTACACTCTTAATAAGGCATCCAACCACTTAAACCTGATGACCCTTTTGGAGGTAACTAATGCATTGAATTTAAATATCATAAGAATTCAAGAGGTCTAGGATTAGGTGAATGATTTTGAATCTTTAGTGAATAAGCTTACAAAATATAAAAAATAAGCAACATAAATTTTAGATGACCTAAAATTAATAGGATCTTGAGATAACATTAAAAATTTGGTATCCCAAGTTATTTTTTTAGACATCCAATTCCTAACACCATTTATGTTGAAATTATCAATCTTAATTGAACTGCACTCAAATGCACATTTTAGGATAAAAACCATAAAACACCCTAAATGGTTTGAACTTGTCATTTACAAATGCCAATTTAGATCAAATTATCCCTAAATGGGGTAATGCATTTTATGGGCTAGCTAACTTTGATCAGATCATTTCAATTCAAAATGATGATTTTGCCTTTTTATGCTCTAGATCACTCTTTTCTTCTAAATTCATTAGTACACATCACATAACTTTATTTTATTTTATTGGTAACATCCTAAATAAGAATACAGTTCTAATGCATCTAACATCACCTTCTAATTATACTCTAGTCAAATTACAACCCAGTAATATGACTTTCTAACCATTTTGACTAATTGAGGGCTAATTTCCAAATAATTGCATAAATGTTGATTAACCTTATTTAAGGCTAATTGATCAATTCAAGAGTTTACATGAATTTTCCATGAGATTTGTTGAATATTTATTTTTTGAAATTGATTTTTATTAACTGCATCATCAAGTGACATCATTTCTTGGGAAGACATCCCTAGGCTATAAATGCCACAAATATAAGGATTATGGGTCTCCCACACCTCATAATGACTCTTCAATTCCCATTTTTCCCAAGTCATGATGAGGATAATTATGAATTTAATTCCAAATATTTCATTAATCCTCAACCACACATTATCATCTCAAGATGGATGGTTTAGGTTAATTCTGAGCAATCTTAAAAATCTATAAATAGAGAGGCCATGAACTTCATTTTTAAACTTGAATATTGTAAAGTTATAATGTTAAATTAGTTGCAAAATTATTTTCATTCGATCATTGATTTTGTTTGCAAGCTTCATTTATAAGTTAGTTTAGTGATTCCAAATCATGAGCCTAGGTTTTGTGGAGTGTTCTTGAGACATTGGAGGAGTTTGCCACCATTTTTGATAATTACAAGGATGCTTGATCAAGGGAGAACATGATTTTGAGCCACTTTTGTAGAATGGATTCACTTGGGAAGGTATATATTTCTTACTTTCTTTCATTGTCATTAGTAATTCTCACATGAATAGATAGGCTTAATTTAGTTTGTTCTTATGCATTCTTCCTTTTATTTATTAGACTAATGTTTGAATAATCATGTTATGTAATCCTCTCTAAATTTTGGCATGCCTGATGAGACAAATCTCATCCTACCTATGAAGGAGTGCATGAGGCAACTTTAAAATTTCAATTTGGATGATTAAAACTCTCTCTAAGTGATTTTCTAACTTCATTTGGCCAGATTTTATCTTCAAGGGTTTACACAGGTAACCATCGATAGTAAGAGGAACTGATGATGGTTAAGTAAACCATCAATGGCCATTTTCAACCATTGATGTTTAAGTGAAACCATCACTGGTTAGGTATAACCATCAGTGATCACAATCATTTTCTTGACCTGAGAGCTACCATTTTAAAATGCTTGGTTTGGGGTCATACAGACTCCATTTTTCATGCTTTATATTTTAAAAACACATGTGTTATTCCAAACTTTTAGAATTTATATTAGTTTATATTCAAGTTACATATATTTTTCACAATTTTTAAAAAATATCTTTAAATGTTTCTAATTTAACACATTTGCTTTTGGGGTGATGCCTTAAGGGTAGACAGTAACTGGCAGACTTGGAATTTTTTAAAACATGCTATTAAGACATCTTTGGCATGATTTTAAAATGAATTAAGAATATTTTTTTTGGTGATTAATGAAACATTTATGTGCTTAAGTTAATGTTTTGATAATTTAGGATTTTAAAGTTACAACTTAAGACCAAGGGGTCAAAATAACACCACCCAATCTTTCAACTCGGTGCTTAAAAATAAACTAACCTTTCCAAGATTTTTGTATTTAATTAGTTGTTTGATCTAGTTTGTTTGGAAAAGAGAGGGATGCCACATGTATCTTCTTCCACTTTTCCCCTTTAGGTAACCTTTGGAATCAAAAGTGCCATTCTTATTACAAAAAATCTTAGTCTAAGGCTTATAAAGAATGTCATTTAAAGAACTCCCCAAAACTTCGTCAAAGTTTGGGTGACCTTGAAAATGACCCTAAAGTCTTTCTTTATATGTCTTTCATTTCATTCCATCTTGGCTTGTGAGGGGGACATCATTATCTCCCATGATTTATTTATGGAAGATTTGACCTGAGGTTTCATCTCTTGACACAGACTTCAAATTACTCCCACTAGGATCAAAGGTTTGAGTGGTTAAACCACCTTCTAGTGATTGGAGTTTCACATGGGATGTATCTGCACTTTAGACATCACATTACACTGAGCAAACAATAGGATGTAGTGGTTGAAAAAAGGACTAGAATTTTTTACAATAAGCTAAGTGCCATAGATACCTAGTTTCCATGTTTTTCTTTTACATCATTTGACGTAAAAGTCATTGTACAATTGATTTCCCTAGAAATGATCAAAAACCAATTAGTATTAGTCAATCCCACATTTCCATACCCTTTCTAGGATTTATATGATTATACTTAGTGTATTTTGGTCATTTTTGCTTAGTATGTTTTGAGACTAAAACTTGTTTGTTTGTTCATAAGCCATGTCAAAAAAAATTTATTTGAGTTTAGGAGGGTAGCGTTATGCTACCCCTATTATGTCAAACAATTTTGAGCCTTTAAGTCTTTTAAAACATAACAATTAATCACATCATTTGAGCATGATTACACTATTAGGATGCTCAATTTGTTTCAAGAACTTGTTTACCATTGTATCAAAAACTATTTTTTTCAAACCATGTCATGTATATCATTTGGACCTTGTTTATGTGTCGTTATGTTGTCTGATCTTGTCTAGCCTATTTGACCAATCATAGTCTTCAACATTGAATTTTCAATTAACCTTGTCAAGTTTGGATCCAAACATTGATTGATTTATATTTAGACATTAATTCATGGGGCTAATACATAGATATTTCTATTTTGGTTTGCATAAATTTTGTTAAATGATTACCTAATTTTGAACACTATTGATTATTTGTTTGTGTAAGTGTCTATCCTCATCATTGTTTTTACCTTTATTTGGGAGAACACAACCTTTCTCCAAAAGTCTTGGACATTAGACATTTGATGTTAGGATTTTTTATGCCAAATATTGGCACAAACCATTTTGGAGATACAACTCCCCCCCTTTTTGACTAAGGTTAAACCTTTTGTCTTTTTGGACATCACTTTTCAGAGTTTACATAACTCTAAGTCTTTTTGTTTTTAGAGCTTTCTTCATTAAATGTGGATATGTCTAGTTACACTTATGGTGGAGTAATGGATAATCCAACTTATGATAGAATGGATGCATAAAATGACTTTTATGACTTTAATCAAGACCCATATGGTGACAATATGGTTTGTGAGATAGATTTCTATCCACCTCACAAAAATCAGTCATGGGAACATAGTCAAGATCCAACTTATGATCTAACTCATGATTGGAATGATTGGGTTTATTATGAATACTTGGATGATTTGGATTGTAAAAGTAATAAAACTCCATAATGTGCTAGGATCACCATTTTAGGACCTTTTCCTTTGGTTTGCACAAGCAACCAAACTAAGAAGCATCCAGTCATTACCATTTTAGAACCTCCTCTTTTGGTTTTCATAAGAAACCAAACTAAGAAGCATCTAATTGTTACCATTTTAGGACCTCATCCTTTGGTTTGAATGAGTAACCAAACTAAGAATCATGTAATCATTATCATTTTAAGACCTCCTCCTTTGGTTTGCATAAACAACCAAATTAAGAAGCATCTAGTTATTACCATTCTTGGCCCATCACTAGTTTTTGATGAACTTATTATTAAAGAGCCTCCATTTGATGAACCAATTATTTTTAATCCCTTCTTCAATAGTCTAATATTTGGAGAGTCCATTATTGAACCAAAAACCATTGTTTTCACTAAACCAAATTTTCCCCACTTTAGAAATTATGTGTTGGTCTTTGATCCAAAATAAGAACCATTACCTCTTCAAGAGCCATCTTATGAGGATCAAAATATGTTCAAAATTGATATTTTGCAACCAATTGTGAACCAAACCCAAAATATTATTGTTGATATACCCATTTATGATAATTCAACCTGTGATAAGTTTCCTAGTCATATGCTACCTATTTTTAAAGAGCCTCATCTCCTTGAGAAGCTAGTCTCTATAGACTTATCTCTTGATCTTTTCCCACTCATTAAAGTGTCTCACTTTGATAGACATGATTTTGTCAAGATGTCACTTGAGAGGTTCCCTTTTTTTGAGGGGATTCACTTAGACAAGCTAGTCTATGTTGAACCCTTCCAAGATGAATCACTTTTTATTGAGCCCATTATGCCATCATAGGCCATTACTTATCAAAAATTTAGCATTCAACAGAACATTGAAGACACAACCACATCAGATGAAGAATCAAAATTAGAGTTAGGTTCCATTTTTGAACTAACATTAGATTTATAATTAGAAATATAATCAACATCAGTAGTGACATTGGATTTAGAGTCCCTTGCTTTGAAATCAAATTTAGAAATAGATTATAGTATTGGTTGTTACAACATTGGTTATAATTACCTTGTGGATCAATATGAATCTATTTGTGATCTTTCTATGGTTTTTGAGGATGATTACTTCAGCATTGACACAAGTTATCCTAGTATATTCTATGAGGATTATGCTACCTTTCATCATCCCACCATTATTCACACCCAACATAGCCATTATATTGACATTTCACCTCCCATAAATGTCGATTGGGACTGAAAGAATCACACTTTATTAAACTACATCAATGGTGACATACCATTTGTATAATATCAGGGGGACCAAGACCACATTCATTTAAAAAAAGAACAATCTCCTAGTGAAACCTTTTCAGAGGCACTAGGGGATAAGCAAAGATCAAACTCAACATCTTTTAGTAAAACCTTTTTGAAGGTGATAGAAGATAATCAAATTAAAATATTAACATCTCTTTATGAAACCTTATCGAAGGTGTTATGGGATGATCAAAATAAATTCATTGGTGAAAACCTCATCAAGGCACCAATAGCTAAGCACAAAAGTTCTTCACTATTTACTGAAGATATTATTCAAGATCAAATCAAATAACTTCCAATATATAGCATAATTATATGGTATCTACTCTCAAGCAAAAAAATATTATGGTGGTCCTATCGAGAGCATCTTCAGAGGTCTTCAACCTCACCACAACCAAAATTATGTCAAATCTAGCATCAACAACATTACATGTGATTAAAAGTTCTGATATTCATTTGTTTCCCATTTATTATACATTCCATTATCACCCACCCATTTATTACCCACCTATATCATTTATCACTAGCAAGACTTTCCTTTATAGAGGCTACGAATTTATCTTATCTCAATGTTTCAAGGAAGTAGAATTGATTTCCAACGAAGATCACAAGCACATTATTGAGATCTAAATTAGAAACAAGTTCTTGATAGAGAAACTATACCAAAAGGGAGTTGGGTTGAATTTTTTATAAACTGTTCATTTCTATTGTCTCACATATTGACTAGGATGTGCAACTCCATGTCAACAAGAAAAATAGAACCATTTTTCACTTTTCTAATTACCATTTGCCATTGTCCTTGCCTAGTCTCTTGGGGGAAACCCCATAGACCATTTTATTATAGGCATTATTATACCATTGTGATCCATGAACCATGTTGTTTAAACTAAATTGACTTGAGGTCCTTTAGGACTATGTAGGTAGAACTCAATTTCTTTTGAGGGTAGCTCAGTCACCTGCTTTACACTCTTACCATTTTGTTAACAATTCTTCTAAATTTTAATTCTCTCACTATTTTGTGAGCAACCTAAGCCTACGCTCTCATGATTTTGTAGGCAATTTGAGCCAATCATTGCTTGGGGGAAAATTTGTTGCCACTATAGCCAATTATCTTATGATCATTTTCTTATACCATTTTTATTATAACATTTCTTTACTATTCACCAAAGCTTGTTCTTAGTCATCTTATCTCATCCCATTTTGATCTTGGTTCCTTCGGTTGACCTTGTACTTTATATGGGGAGATTCCAATATGGTTTTAGGAGTTTTTAAATTATGTGTTGAATGATAGTCTATAAAAGTAGTATGGCATTTGATCTGGCAAGTTATCTTTCATCTATTATCTTATTTGTTATCACTCATTATAACCACTTATGGGTAAATTAGTATTCTTTGGTACCCCTGATTATAACTACCTTTAGGAAAATTAGTATTATGACATTGTTTCCTAATTATAACCACCTATGGGAAAATTAGGTACAATGCCTTTTTATCATGCATTGTCACATCATCTAGTCATTACTATTATCATTTATCTTGTCATTCACCTTTGTTTGTGAACTTGTTGTGACCTAGTTGGTTATTCATCACCTTTGTATGGGTATAATTACTGTGACTAGGGATTATATAGGCCATGCTTGATTCATGTTGAGGTCAACTCAGTCCCTCTTATAATATGCTCTCATCATATTGTGAGCATTTTAAGTTGGCGTGCTCTTTATGTTTCATGAGCTGGACCATTTTATATCTCTTAATCCTTAAATGAGTTGAGATGCTTACAAAATTCCAAAAAAAATTGTAAAACATTTAAAAACTCAAAAACATTTTGTGTGTGTTTATTTTATTGTTGTTTATAATTTAGTCTTTTGCTTTCCTATTTGGTCTTGCTTCTTTGTTTTATTTTCCAAGTACATCTTCTTGGTCCACATAGATCTTGATTATTTATATCTTAGTCTCATGTTGTTAAGATGTTCTTGCTTTTTGTCGTTAAACATTTTTTGTTCCTACTTAAGTCTTTATTGATCATATCTTGATTTCAAGTTAGGTTCATTTTTGTTTATCTTTTTCTTTGTCTTTAATTTTTTGTTTAAATTTAAATAGATATAACTCTAGTTTTGGTCATTATTTTACCATTATACTTAGTTATAGGTATTCACATTTGAACTGGCTTAGTGCAATTGGAATATTATGTCATTCTAAGTTATTCATACTTATGATACCTAATTTTTAGTATAGAAAGTAGTTTATACTTAGGTATCAAAGTCTTAATGTCAACATCACTCTAGTGAATAGTTCTCAAGAACCCTTTGCATAATCTAGGCTTATGATATGGAATTATGCATCTAGGTACCATGTATTTTAGCACTTGACTCTATGCTTAAACATGCATATATTTGCATATATTGTGAGTCTAATCAATTCTTGGTTATTTTTCATCATTCCTTATTCCATTCTCTCCCAAAATTGGGTGAACTACATTGGCCTAAAGTTCATTTTAGAATATGAGTTCATAGAACTATATAGGTAGCTCTCAATATCTATTGAGGTCAGCTTGACTACCTTTCATTCTTATTTTATTCTCTTTCATCACTTTGTGCATTCTCATATGCTTGGTTTTATATGGATTTCTAAGCTATTACACCATCACATGTATGTTCACACCCACTCACTTTAACCTATCTTTTGGGTTATATCTTTGAGCTATTTTGCTTGCCAATTACCCATACTGGGGCCCACCATCTAAACCAAATTCAAATTAAATCAGATCTACATGGGCACACCAGTATTTATTCTTTGTCAATGATTAAAATTTGCCCTATTGGGTTAAAAATATTTTATCACAATCACATCTACTTTATTAGGGCACTTCTTATTATCTTCTCTTTGGAAACCTCATTTTATTGGTGCTTCCCTTCATGAAGAAAAACATTCTTTCTTTTCCTCTAATTCCAATATCTTCACATTAAATCCCATGATGGTAATATTTTAGTGTGTAACTTATCTCAATATTAATCAATATCATAAGCACATAGCTTGTGCTCTCAAATTGGGTACATTTACACTATGTCCCTTACATTTATGGATTGTATCTTTCCCATTCCCCTATCTTTGGGGACTATTATACCTATAATTATATTTTGATCTTTGATGGTAAGAACATGTGAAAGCATTAGATCATCTAGATGTGATCTATTCCATGGGTTAATCTCTCATTTTATCTCTCTTTTCAAGAGTCCATCCTTCTCTTCCATCCTAGTATGTCCTCTTGAGGGGGCACATGGGTCTATTTCAATTTCTTCTTGAAAAGTCTTTTCTTCGAAAATATGTTGATTTAACTAAATGTCTCTCTATGCCTTCTCAAATAGGGGAAAAATGTAGACATCTAATTCCTAACACCATTTCTGTTGAAATTTTCAATCTTACTCGAATTGTACTCAAATGCACATTTTAAGCTAAAAACCATAAAACACACTAAATGGTTCAAAATTGTCATTTACATGTTCTAATTTAGGTCAAAGTATCCCTAAATAGGGTAATTCATTTTATGGTCCAGCTAACTTTGATCAGATCATTTCAAGTCAAAATAATGATTTCACTTTTTTGTGCTCTAGATCACTCTTTTCTTCTAAATTCATTTTTACACATCATGTACCTTTGTTATTTTGTGTTGGAAACATCCTAAATGAGAATACAATTCTAATTCATCTAATGTGATCTTCCAATTCTTGTCCAGTCAGATTATGACCTAGTAATATGACTTTTTGACCATTTGATTAATTGAGTGCCAATTTCAAAATAATTACACAATTATTGATTAATCTTGTTGAAGGATAATTGATCCAAGTCAAGAGTTTAAATGGATTTTACATGAGATTTTTTGAATATTTATTTTTGGAAAATGATTTATATTAATTGCATCATCAGGTGACATCATTTCTTGGGAAGACATCCCTATGCTATAAATGCCACAAATATAAGGATTATGGGTCTCCCATGCCTCATAATGATCCTCTATGCCTCTTCAATGCCCATTTTTCCCAATTAATGATGAGGATAATTATGAATTTAATTAAAAATATTTAATTAATCCTTAACCACACATCTTCATCTCAAGATGGATGGTTCAGGTTGATTCTAATCAATCTTGAAAATCTATAAATAGAGAGGCCATGGACATAATTTTTAAGCTTGAATATTGCAAAGTTATAATGTTAAATTGGTTTCAAAATCCTTTACGTTTAATCATTGATTTTGTTTTCAAGCTTTATTGATATGCTAGTTTAGTGATTCAAAATTATGAGCTTAGGTTCTGTGGAGTGTTCTTGAGACATTGGAGGAGTTTGCCACTATTGTTGATAAAGACAACATTGCTTGATCAAAGGAGCACATGATTTTGAGCCACTTTTTGAGAATGGATTCAATTTGGAAGGTTTAAATTTCTTACTTTATTTCATTTTCATTAATAATTCCCACATGAATAGATAGGCTTAATTCAATTTATTCTTATGCATTTTTCCTTTGGTTTATTGGACTAATGTTTGATTAGTCATGTTATGTAATCATTTCTACATTTTTTGATTAGATGATTCAATATGATTCATATGGTTTCAATCAAAGTATATAAGGACTAAGTCTAGAGGAAATTAAAGTGAATTTGAGTACATCAAGGAAGAAGGCAATAGAAGTAGAGGTATTTTGGGTTGGTTTCCAAGCCACCAAGATAAAGCATACAAATCTGATGGAATGGATAGATAAGGTAACTAAATCTCATCTCCTTAATATGATATTAATTCAAGCACAACATGCCAAACATACAAACATTATCAATAGTTGAACACCAAGAAGAAATTAGTCTCAACACTACCTGCTAGTTACACCACTCAAAATGCACCTACAATGCTAATTATAACATCATCATAAACTTTAGTCCCTCCTAGTTGAGTAAGTGCATCAATTCCACCTCTAAGTTCAGTGCCAATTATAAATCTAGTCTAAGTTATGAGTACATCCTTGAAAACAACTCTAGTCACCACATCTATTACAACAAGAAGTTCAACTCCAATTACTAGCACAACTCCAATTATAATTATAGTTTTAACAACTTCAAAAAGTGTCAAATAGGAGCCGAGTTAGCCTTAATCAAAGGATATTTTTATATAATTTTATATGTAATGATTATAAATGTATATTTAATTCCTTTTTTTCCCATGTTTTAATTAAACTAATTATTATTTTTTAGCATGCACACGTTGCATGTCTTATACAATCTATAAGTTATAATATGCATTTTTTTACCGAACAAGAACTTAAGTTCTAGTTATTTTTGTATTCAAAGTTTTTAAATACTTGGAGGATGAGGTGACCTATTCCTTAAGTCCTTTAAATACATGTAGAACCCTCTTTTAAATGGGTCTATTTTTTTTTCAATATACATGAAGAGATCAAGAGATTGATTGTCATACAACTATGTTTGTTCTTTCTTCTTCCTTTTCTGTATTAATGAAATTTAAGTTTCTTTGTTTTTATCAATTCAATAATTATGAAGTGTGTGAATGCTACATATGAATATGATTATTTCAATTACTGAATATTGATCTTAGATGTGTAAGAATAATTGAGTATTGGTAGGTTTAATTAGTTTAAGTATTTAGTATATTTTAAATTGATAATATGAGGTGAGCAAAGGTATTCATTTTGGTATAGTCATCTAGGCATGAACCATAACCAACATAGACAATTTTTTTGTGCAAGCTATAATCTCTCAGATAAGGGTGTGCAACATCCCTAAGGAGAGTAACCTTCACTTGAGATCATTGAGCATCCTATACTTATTTTCCTAGACTTCTAACCATTCATGTTCGTAAGTGTGCAATAGATGTGAGTGATAAATACTGGTCTTGGAGATACTTCTCCATCAAATAAACATTCTTAGAAGTGACCTTTTAGGAATATAGAGCCTTTTTTTTGCCTTACCCTTTTTTGAGTTTATTTGAGATCTAACCACCTTAGAATAATTATCAACCTATCCAAATAACTTAGCGATCACTTTATATTAGATTACATGCTAAGGAAAAGTTTTACTTCAATGTAAAATTTTCTTGGTCTCCAACCTATCCAGGTAAGTCCTTTGGAATGCATCACTTTTTCCCAAAGGATTACTTCATCCCATGATACCATCCCTTCATTTTGATCTTGTGAGATTGAATTATTGAACTAGGGTAAGTAAATTATTTGAATCAATTCACAAGGGACTTTTTCTTAGGGGGGGTACACCCGTTTCAATTCTCTGGTGGTGTATTTAGTTAAACTAATCTTGTCAACACTAGTAATAAAATTAATGCACCCCATGCAATCTTTTGGATGGGTGGGTGGTAGGATTTATCTACATCCATGATAATCTTATCAGTGATATACTAAACCTAATTATACATTACTCCCATGGTAACATGTTGAGCAACATAAAGATGGACCATATCTAGCTCTTTCCACCTATCAACGCCTCTAACCCTAGTCATGATGATGCACATGGCCATTCTAAGGGTGGGATCTTAGAGACTTATGATATTCATATCATGGCCTTTTTTTTTGATACTCAAGCATAATTATAGTTTTTTTAATCTCATCTTGGTCCTCCAAGTCATAAGTAAGGTTCATGCCTAAGCACTATAATGTTGTGAATTTACTTCTCTACTCTAGTGTAATCACTATCAGGTGCCCAATAAAGTAGAAATATATTTCATGCACTCATGAAATTAAAAACCTTAATACTTCAACTAGCTTCCCAAAATATGGAATATTAAACAATTAGAAGAGTCCTGCATCATTGAGATCATTAAAAATACTAAAGTTATATGCCAACTCATTCCTCATGTTTTAGTTCTCTACATGGTAGTCACACTATAGTTCTACTTCATTGATAGGATGATGATGGTTATAATAAAAAATGTTACAAGTTGGCACATTTGATACCCAATTATTCTCATACATCATTGACTCTAGGTAATGCATTTATTAGACCAATAGTGGGGGTAGAGTGGGTACAACAACATTCTTCTTCACCTAACACACCATTATTGACTCTATGTCTTCCTTGTCTTACTATGAAAACTTTTCCATGAGTGAAACAAGCTCTTCAAGTACCTCCTCTCTAATCAACACAAGATGACCACCCACACTCTCCAAGTCTTCTTCCTCTGGTATCATAGGTAAAGGCTAGCTATGATGGGCCTTTTTATTAGGCTGCATCACCCTTACAAGATCTTTAATGTTGAGGCACAACCATCCAATCCTCTTGAAATAATGTGTGGTTATTTTGTTATCCCATTTGACACTCTTGATTCAACTCCCTCTAATGGTAGATTTAAACCTATGCAAATTAAAAATATCTAAACCTATGTGTCCTTACACACCTACCAACACTCTACCTATTTATCATAATTTCTTCACTATTTAATGCTTAAAAATAGTCTCAAATAGTTAAATATCACTCATTGGAAGCTTGAAAATCACTCTTTTAGCAACTCGTCTATGTTTCTTTAGCTCTATAATTTCACAAATGTGACAATAGTTAAAAATTTGAAATAACATATGTTTAACCTTTTATAGACACAAGGGGGTAAATCATATTTACAACCATACTACCTCTTCCATCACTTCACACAATAGGTTATAGTAATGGTATTGAGAAAATGCATACTTGGCACACTTACCATTACCACTAATTTCCTTGTATAAAATACATGTCTTATCCCATGCTTTTCCTGAATTACATGATAGATATAAATAATTTCAAAATTTACCATTCTAAAGGTAGGGATCTCACTTATTTACCTTGAATTCACTTAATCGTTAAGTGCCACATCCCACATACTCTTTGTGCTCTTACACTTTTGCTTACACACCCTTACTCTTGCTTACATTCCCATTAACCATACCTTTGGCTCTCCATATATTTTACTTATTCTACCCTTACCCCACACTAAAATTTATTCATGGTCCTCCATGACATTACAAAAAAATTCAAAAACCAAGTATAAAGTTTTGACCTTAAAATTACTCAAGGGTGTGCAATTAGTGCCATGGTTTATTGAAAACAATCAAATCCTAGAATAACCTACTAGCATACACCTTATTATTACAAAGAGGAGAGACTATTCAGAATAGTAGGGTCTCAACCAAACACCATTGAAATAGCCAGGAAGGAATTGGCTATCTAATTGATTTAATCAACATGCATCGATGGGATGGATACTATGAAAAATAAAGGGGCCATCCTAGTGTACATGAAACTTTCTTGAGTGGCATGCAAACTTGGAGTTGTATACTAAAAATTTTATTCCTAGATCAAAAAATTTATTCTTCAAATAGTGATCATGTCAAGACATCTATTTTTGCTTCTCCACCCCTTAACTCCAATGTATGAGAATCAAGGTTTTATCTAACTACAATAAAACATCTAGGTGTGCTTTCAATGACTCTTCATCATCCAGTAAAATTAAGCATGAAATGTGAAGAGAAGGGACAAGTAATTCAATCAAAATAAATAATTTGGTACCAAATATAATATTTAATGGTGTGATCTTGTTTAACCATTTTTAAGTAGTCTGATATACCCATAACACCATAGATATACAATCATCCTTGTCAATACATATAATATTACATATCTTGGTCAATGTGTTACCAAGGATGTTATCAAATGCCTCATCTGTACCACTAGATTGAGGATGATAAGGTGTGTTTTTATGGTGTATGATCATGAATTTAGGAAAGAGGATATGGATGGTTTTATTAATGAAATAGGCTCTTTGGTCACTAGTCAAACTTAAAAAATATCCAAATCATGTAATGATATTCTCCCAGATGAACCTTGTAGTAGTGGTAGTCATATAATCTTTGGTTGGCATAGCTTTAACCCATCAAGTAAGATAATCAACAACAATGATAACATATCATGCACTAGATTGCCTCTATTGTAGTCTAATTGGTTAGGATACTTAACTCTCATGTGAGAGACCCAGGATCAAGTCCTAGAAGTAGAACCAAAATGATAGGATTATTTTACTTTACACATGCATAACTTTCCTTAGGTGTGTGACTAAGTAATAAGAGTCCAATATGTTAGTGTGATGATATTTCATGTAAGAATAAATTCTTTCACACTCACTTGCAGCATGCAACAGGGGATCAATTCGTAGTGGTTTTATTGTGCAAGGGTGTGTTTGTTTAACTACTTAGATAGGTGAGCTAGAACACATACATAATGCTAAAATCATTATATAATCCATATCTAACTTATCATATATTCATTTATCAATGATTAGAAAAAAAGATATGGCATAAATGATAACTATCAACCTAAATTTAGTTAGCTAAATAATGACACAAATGATAACTAACATCATTCACTCCATAGTTAGTTGAATAATAATATTAAGTTAATACAAGATTTATTCATCATATTCATAGGTGATCTCTAAATAATTCACAGTTCTAGAGTTACAATGTAACTAACTCGTATAAAATCTATCAATAACATCTAATTAAATAATGACATTACATATTACATAATAGGGGTATTTATACTTGGTTTTCACTGATCAAGTAGTTACAAAAGTAATTACACTCAAGGTGAATCACCGGTTATCATCAATATAACTAAGTCATGGTAAGCATTTACATTAATTTCATAAGGACCCAGGCCTTTCTACCCCGATATTATCTCTTGATGTAGGATTATCATTATTGAGCACCTATCTTCGCATAGGCTAGTGCTGGATTCATGCTTGAATTATTCTCTTCCATCTCTATGAATCACTCCATAACCATTCTCCACTTTTCATGAGCTTCCCAAGTCTTTTTCTAAGTTTCAAGTCTTCATTCTTACGTTCTCCATCCAACATGCACATTTATTCCATGAGAATTAGTCCTTCCACACCAAGGACTCCCATGCCATGGTATTTTTTGCCATGGTCTTCCATGTCATGCTTCTTATTTTGTCCAGCAGACCCCAATCTCACTTTTTTTTCCAAGTAAAGGCCCATTTCAGCCTAAAGTAAAAAACTATGATGGACGAATCATTTATTGATGTTTATTATGTATGTAACAATGATAAGATTTCTCAAGCATTCTTTTACCGAGGTTTTTAGTTAAGAATAGTTGCCTTAATGCTAATAAGATTTTCCATTACCCTGGTTGTCTAGATTTTCAATTTTTATTCTACTCAGGGTAACCTATTAATGGTTTTTAAAAATTTCCTAAGTGTGCAAGTTATCTGAGGTTGTACATGACATTCCTATGTTAAGTGATTTTGTTCTACATTTCTATTCAACACAAAATTTCCTCAAAACTTTTGTCTATCAGGTATTCTATGCCAAATTAGGTTTCCCAATCTTTCATTACCTTCTACTTCTACTAGTCCTTTATTTAGACTTGGCAAAGTTTTACACTTTAATATTCAAAGAAATTAATGACAAGTGGTGATAACTTAGTACCCTATATATATTTTAACACTTAGAAAATTTTAAAAGACTTTCAAGAAAGCAAAACATTGATATGTTACCAAGAGTCACAATCTTGCTTACCTGGTGATTGGTATGATAAAAATTTCAATGTATAAAACTTTTGGGAAAGAGGAGTATCAATAGTAATCCACATATCCCAATCTCATTGGTGTATAATCATCAAATTATTTTAAACATTTTCCAAGTCTTTCAAGAAATCAGAGTACCAGGATGATGACACATGCCATCATCTCACTCCCTCAAAGTTTGCACAATAAAAAGAGGGGTATAACACTTCTAGTGAAGTTAATCACTGATATGTTTGCATGTGTCACAATCCTATTCACCTAGAGCTTGTGAAAATATGAAAGACAATATAATACCCTGAGGAGAGTGAGACTACCAAATTTTTGCAAGTGTCACCTTCCTAAGGTTTTGAGGTAGTAATAAGCATAGATCAAGGCAAATAAAGAACCATGAGATAGTGTTAGAGGTGAAATTTTACCATGTGTTCCTAAAACTATGTAAGGATTAGGTGATGACAAGGTAACACTTCTAGAAGAAGCATGAATTTAATAAGTGTCAGAGAAATTATGTTGAAGCACTAAGTGCTAAGAGGGAAGAAAAATTTGGTATCAGGATTCAAAAAAAGATGACATATGACAAAGAAAATTTAAAATATGAAAATAGATAAAAACAAAAAGGAGACAAAGTCATTGGATCCATTAATCCATACTAATTAACCAACCACATTTAATTAAATAAAGTAAGAAAATCCAAAAGGTAATATATGTAATTTACCAAATCAATTACGATCACATTTCCATCAAATTAATAGTGACTATAAGCATGAGATTGAGATATGACCTAATTAAATAGTATTCAAATAGTTCCAAAGAACTAGAGCTTAAGTTCATAGCAATGGATTATATTTCAAAGTTGCCAAATCCCCCCTCTAAATATTCCATTACAGGGTCTAATTTATATACATGTATAAAATTTGATGAAGTGGCTCTCAATTTTGACTTCAAGCACTACTCAACTATTTGGGAGGAAGTTGAGGTAGTAGAGCCATGTGTCCATAAGGATAAAATCTCAAAATTTACAAGAAGCTATAGGTAGGATGTGGTGGTGATCAAATCAGTGGACCTACACAATACAACCAAAAAACTAGAGGTAATGCCCTGTACTAATATAGTTTATGATTTGTTCAAAAATGGTTAATTATCTGATAAGATTATATATGATCATCAAAATATCACACTTGTGGCCTATGTCAGTGGGAATTCTTTTGAGATGTAATATTGGCTCCCTAACCTAGAGGTGATTTATGACCAAGCCATAATCGACCAATGAATGTTGGCCAATAATGTCATACATAACTTGCATGAGTGGGAAGATAGCCCAACCATATTCAAGGTCAAGGGACTCATCTCTACCATCCCAATTGCCACTTTTAGGATAGGAATTAGGATTCTCATGCCCCTATGGAATAAAATCTATGGTTTCCCAAGTATAACATATGTAAATGAGGTTTGGATTCCCCTATTAGACACCATGATCACCTCCACCAAGGTCATTACCATTAGTGAAATCATCAATGATAATTTGCTTCACTAAGTTAGTGGTGCAAAAAACTATCCAAATGACAATTTTTATATGATGTCTTATTTAGAGGATGCTATAACTAGAACATTCTACTTAGATTTTGAAGAACCCTGAGAACCCACCATTAAATATACCAAACACATAATTTGTGATGAGTTCAATCTCATCCACATCCATAGGTTTAGGAGGAACATGAATAGGCTTAAAGAGAAATTTTATCCAATGGTGTACCAAGCCATTCATGACAAGGATATGCATAGATTATCTAATCACATCAGAAGGACTATTGGAAGGATTGGTAGTAATTATCTTTACTCAAATTTCAATATCATTAGGATAGAGGGAACCAAGGACCTTCCCATGTATAATGCATGATTGATACTAGATAGTTTTTTAAAACCAAAAATTACATCTTAATTGGAAGATTCCATAGATGTCAATCTAAGGAGTGTCAGACAAGGAGTGGTCCACCTAATTCCTATTAGCATTAACTGAATTCAATACACCAAATAGGAAGATTTCCACCTAATGGGTAGGACTAAAACATCCTTTGATTTTAAATGGGCACCCTATAGGTAATGGGATCTAAGGAAAAGGGTTAAGAACCACCTAGACTGACTCAAAACTAGGGAAAAATTTGATTATATCCATATGTCATATCCACATGATGAGGTAGTCTTAGATGACCTAAATGATATAAAGGTTAAAGATAGGATTAAAGAGGTAAATATGTTGATGGTGGTGGCCAATCATATTCAACATAATATAAATACCACAAAGGAAGATGATTGACAAATTAAGAAAGAGCATTAGGATTCAAATCCCCACCTTAGACCTCTTTCATAAGCTGGATTTCAAGGATAGGATTGAGATGGCTTATCTAGGCATGCTTCTATGGGAAATGAATAAGGATTCACTTAGGGCTTCTCTCATCATTCAATCCTGGTGGTCAGCATAGTAGAAAACACCATTGTGTCCACTCACCCTCACCTGACTATCATTACATTAAGTAATGTGAGTATAGCTCAGCCTAGTGGAATATTTTATATGTTGCCTTTTCCTCCACTCATGGTAGAAAATAGGCAATTATCCCATCTTTCCTCCTCACAGTTTTTGGTTTGGATCTATTTCCATCCCTATCCCAAACCATTGCTTCATCACCACCCATTATCCCTTTCAATTTGTTGAGGTATGATGTGTAAACATTATTAATTTAATGTTATTATTATTAGTTTTATATAGGATAATTTGTTACATTAATATATTGTTAATAGTTAACAATATATCTCATAGTAAATATTGTTAGATTGAGATCTCATAGTTAGTGGGATTCCTAGATAATAGGCTACACTATCCTATATATTTATAATAGGTTCATATGAAATATAGTAAAATAAATAAGAGAGTAGAATATTATTTGTGTGATTAAAATTATTTATGTGTACTAATTGTATTTGGGTTAGGTTATCTCATTCTTCAATAGTGGTATCAGAGTAGGTTGTTATGATGGATCAATAATCTATTTGAAGGGGTACATTAATTAATTTATATGGTTACCCTAATAGATGAAAGAATATATGGTTTAAATAATTTTATAATATAGATTATCAATTTTGTTCTTATTTTATTCTTTCCTCTTTGTATGTAGATCTAGATAATCTATACTAGTCTTCGAGAGTCATATTCACCTATATAATTCAAGCACCATCTTTCACAACTTACTTCATCGATCTCCACTTTTAGTGATATGGTCCATGCAATAATAGATCAATAATTTTAGTGGTTTAATAATTATATTATTAATATAGAGCATGTGAGTTTGTCAAATTACTAAATATCATAGTCAAGTGCATGAAAAAGGATGAGTTTCTAATGCCATAATCTCAAAACATCTAGTATATTATGCAAACTTGCCCATTTTGTAGGAGCTCAATTTGAATTCATTCTTCATCATGTACACCTGGTGTTCATAGTACATATTTCTAAACTATATTGTGCTTTGTGTTCTAAATATGAATCTTTTGGTCAAATTATAAGCTTTAACACATTATGCATGTGTTTAGATATGAATAGACTATATCCAATCCCTTTAGCTCATAACAAGGTGTATTGAATCACATGTATCTTTCAAAAGAAACTATCATATCATGATCTCAAAGTCTATGTGTATACATAGTTTAGTTTGTTTGGTCCTAGCGTCAGTGGTTAAATTCATCCATTCTCAAGTTAGTGAAAGTTATTTTTTATAAGTGATTTATGGTTATTAGTGCACTTTCTGGTTCATGCACCATTTGACCATTTCAACGTCTATGTAAATTAAGAAGATGCATTTATTTAACTATAATATCAAAACATCCATTATATTAAGTAGACTTACCCATTTTGCAAGAGCTTGATTTGAATTCATTCTTCATCATGTACACTTGGTGTTCATAGTATATATTTCTAATTTGTATTGTGCTATATGTTCTAAATCTAAATTTTTTGGTCATATTATAAGCTTAGACACATTGTACATGTGTATAGATCTGAATTGACCACATCTAGTCCCCTCAACTCATAACATGGTGCATTGACTCATATGCATCTTTCAAAAGAAACTATCACATCATGATCTTAAAGTCCATGTGTATAAATAGTTCAGTTTGTTTGGTCCTAGCATCAATGGTTAAAGTCATCCATTCTCAAGTTATAAAAAATTATTTTCTATAAGTGATTTATGGTTATTAGTGTACTTTATAGTTCATGTACTTATTGGCTCTTCTAAAGTATGTGTAAATTGAGAAGACATCTTCATTTAACGTAGTCTTTATTGTATATTTTTAATTTAATAGTTTTTCATTGGTAATTAGTTTTAGATATTTAGTTGGTCAATAATATTTAAAAATTTCATTAGGTATTTTTCAAATTGTGAATTATTTATTATTGTTTAATTCAAAAGAGTCAAGAGTTAGAGATTATTTTTTGTAATCTATTAGCTATTTGAGTCCATATGATATGTGTCAATCAAAGACTTATAGTTTGTATTAGAAGTATATCTTATGCTATTAAAACTAAATCAAAGTTTGTCATCATCATTAGAGTCAAGCCATGTATAAGTTGAAAATTAAAATTATTTTTGTGTTAGTAAAATATATTGAGTCAAATTATCAAGATGAAAAATCCATCCTTGTAAAGGATGCATTATCACTTTTACGTGACGTCCTAAGTCAAATACCTCAGTTTGTATGGAGGGGTATTATTTTAAAAAACAATAAGAGACTCATATAAATATCACTTGAGTAAGTATCTTTAGAAAATGGAGGATAAAGGCATAATATCTTGGAGGTCTTTCAATGACCTCTCATCAGTCACCAATGACAGGGTTGCACCAATGTTTTGGTGACACTTTGTGTGGTGATTTTTTTATGTGTTTTTTTAATAAGTACAGAAGGACATTAATGTTAATATGTGTGGTGTGGTTTTTTATTTCTTTAGTGTGGTGAGCTCTGTAACAAACTAAATAATGCCAAGGATAGTTCTTCAGTGGAAGTGGAGACCGTCTATGTTATTTTTGTTTGAGTGGCAATAGACATTAATAGAGGCTGCATAAGATGACAATGAGGATTTATTACTCATATTTACTTTTTATATTTGTGTGTATTTTCATTCACCTACTTGTTTATACATTCTTTGAGATTTGGAGAAAAGGAAGAATGTGGATATAATGGAATGTGGCAAATAGTTGTATAGGAGGGCAGCTAACTAAAAAAGTCCATTGATTGCAAAGATCTTCTGACTACCTTACTTATTTATGGAGATGATCATCTAATGACACATCCATTATGGTCACATGAAGAAAATTTGGAATGCATTATTTTTCATAGTAGTGGTCATGTGCAGCAAGATCCAAATAGAAGTATGTAGACCTAAAATTATGCATTGACATATAATTCTATTCGGGCCAGTTCTTGAAGATATATATTCTCCATGTACTCACATTAAGGGGCTGTATATATGATTAATAATGTTCACAAGGGGGTTAATGTTGAGTTATAATGTGTAAAAATTATTAATTTAATGGTATTATTATTATTTTTATATAGGATAATTTATTACATGAATAATTATTAATAGTTAACAATATATCTCATAGTAAATATAGTTAGATTGAGCTATTATAGGAGATTCTAGGATATTTCATAGTTAGTGGGATTCATAGATAATAGGATACATTATCCTATATATTTATAATAGTTTTGTATGAAATATAGTAGAATAAATAATAGAGCAAAATATTACTCATGTGATTAAAATTCTCTGTGTCTACTGCTTGTATTTGGGTTTGGCTATCTCATTCTTAAACAAGATTCACTTGTTGTTTCTCCTTCATAAAAATAAACTAACATTCCCATTGGACCACCTCTTATGTACCATATAAAGGTGAAGGTCCCTTCTATTTCTCCTTAGGGAACTCCAACAAAGGGATCCTCTAAGGAGAAGTCAAGGGAAAAAGGATAAAAGGAAAGGCTCTAAGGAAGAAAAACCCCTAATAATATTAGATAGTAGTAAAGATGATAAAGAGAATCTTATTAAAGTAGAATGGTTCACAAAATAAGAATGGGAACTCAAGATGAAATTATCCTTGTCTGAGACTATTAGTGAGACCATAAAGAATGACATGAAGGATGAATGGTTTCCAAAGGAAGCTCTTTCTAGGAAAAATATAATTTTAAATACTTATTTAGGTTCAATTTAATTACTTCAAAGATAAGGTGGGTACAATAGAGATAAAATAGAGTCAAAACCTCTAGCTTTAACAAAAGGGCAATCAGTGAGTATATCTTTAGCCTTAGTCCCTCATAGTATAACATTGGTATCTATGAAAATAACCTCCTAGATTACTACTACATAAAGGGTGCATATAAAAGTTTATTATTTATCATCTATTAAAATAACTGCTTTTATCCTAGTTATTTATATATCAAATGTTTCTAAAGATTTAATTTCTTTAGCCGAAACTAATAAGTCTTATGTGGCTAAAAGGATAGTTTTATAAATACCAAAACCAACCCCCATAATTTAGGTAGTGGTACCCCCCATCCAAAATTAAAAATGACATATTATGGCTTCTCATACATCTATAACTAATTACTTAAAAAAAAATTCTCAATACCCCTCCTAATTATTCCTTCTTTGTTCCCTCTAGCCCTTTGTCCTCTAGAATCAATAAACATGTGTACTTTGATTACCTAGTCACTCATCCTCATCCATCTACCCAAATGGATGTTATAGTTAGAAAAGTATCCCAAATAAATTCTATTACTATTAGATCAATAAAGGGGCCAGAGAAAGGGAAACTAATAGTTTACACAATGGCTCCCAAATGGGTCATTAAATAGAGAATATCCTTTCTTACCTTCCTTCAAATGGGAACATATTATCCTAATCCCATGCTTAAACCTATAAAATCTCCCTATTTCACTCCCATAGGCTAGGCATAACCTTCATAAGAAGTTGCCTTGAATATTCCTAAATGGATCTAGAAGATGCAACAAGTAGAGGCAGGCAGGCAAGACTTGGTCATTATGGATCAACCTATAGCCAAGTTTCATTTTGACAAGGAAAAAAAGACAATGAGAAAGATAAAAATAAAAATTATAATGGATGAAGGGCAATAAGTGGAGATAGAACAAAGAGAAAATGTGTTCCAATTGACAAAAATATGTAGAACTCTCCCCTCTAACTTTGGAGGTCATATGGAAGACCCATTAACTTTTGTAGACTCTATAAGGGGAGTAATAAAGGATATGTTTAGGGGATATGATCAATTTATGGGGCCCTATAGGAAAATAACACCATTTATCCTTTAAAGGACCTCATAAGAAGTGTTTAGGGAGCAACCTAGAAGTTATATGATGTCCTCTAATTAATAAAAGATGCAAAGATGGAATCCTAACCCAAATGGGGGGATGTATTATCCCTTGTATAAGACATGAAGAAAATGGATACTGAGATTTATTTTTTGGGATGAGCATATAGAGACAAGGCCTACAGTCATCTAAACTTAATAATAGTCCCAAATGTTGCATGGGCCCAAAACTATGTGGCCATTAAGAGAGATAGTTTAATTAAATTACATTAGGAGATGCAAAATTTAGTGTAGAAACTCAATAGTTATGAGGGGAAAGCCATCAATATTTTTGAGGAAATGAGATTTAATGGTGTATTTAATTAGAGTAGGGAATTGGTCCTTAAGACTATCTTTGAATACCTCCTCTGGAGAGAAGTGAATACTTTTAGAGTAGAGGTCAAGGGAAAAATGTATAAGACCCATGATGACCTACAACAATTGATAATTTTTTCTAGATGCAAGGTCCTTAGTACATACACTATTCATTTGGAGATTAGGGATGTATTGAAAGCACATAAAATAAACCATGGCCCACCATTATAAAAATTTTAGTAATTTCAATGGAAAAAACCATGGGAGTATAGGTGTCCACCACTGAAACTACATCATCATAGGAAAACCCCTTCAAAATGATTTTAGTTAGTGGTATCAGAGTTTTTTTGTAATAAATTTTGTCTATTGGTGACATCCTTTACCAAGTGTTCCATGTGTACTCCTTCAAGAGATATTTTATGAAATAGATGTAAACTTTGAGAATAACCTGAGTGATGAGGTGCCCCCATCCCAAGCCTATTTATACATGTATCCCATGCATTCCAAAGGGAGGAGAAATTTTTTCATTACAATATAGATAATAAATCCTCTTAGTTGTTCTATAAGTCTATGTTGTATGGTTGTCTCTTTCATTTATGTGTTATATTTAGTGTGTATTTTTGATCTAACTAGTAACTTATTCTTTATTGATATATGAAACAAAAATTTTGAGTAGTTTTTAATAAATTAAAAAATTTTATAAATTAAAATGTAAAATATTAATTTAGGTTGATATATCTTATTTTTTGATAGCAAGCCAACCGATTTAATCTTTGGAATTTGTGTAGAGATGCCATTTGGTGTAACTTCCTAGACTGAGCCATAGCTAGTTGAAGATGTTCTTTGGTATTATCTATAATCTTGAAGTTAATATGTGTTACAATAGTATTGATAAAAAACAACCTCTACTTAATAACTTGGAGCTAAATACATTTTATAGTTTAGACCTTTTCAATATGTTTGTTAGTTATGTGTGCTAAACTAGATGTCTACAAACATTACTTATTTGGAATTATTCTAAAACTGGTTAGAAATAATTCATGCTCTCTATTTATAGATCCCATTTTATACCTTACCATACCCTCTATTTACAATTTATTTGATTTCTATCCACTTTAGAGTAAATCTATCATCCCCCCATTCCATTCAAGTAGATATAAGATCCATATCCATATCTGAACCAACTGGGTTAACATTTGCATTATGCATAATTATTCCACCACTAGTCACTACAAGACCTAATACCTAAAAATAATTCCCTAGAGTGAATTTAACCTTCGCATAGATCCCAAAAAATTAGATTTTTTTCTTGTAATGCATTTTCTAATGTGTATTTAAAACTTAAAACAACATAAAATCTATCACTAGAAGGAGAGCCTCTTTTTATATCTATAGTTCAATAGCTAATGAGTTACATTTGATATGTCCCAAAGAATAACCAGGTTCACCTATGATAATAAACATATGTATCCACCCCTACAAGCCCATATAAAATTTAGCCTAAACAAAGGTGTTCTGAGGTGCTCCCAAGCTTAGTCATAGTCTCCAAATAGATGACCATTCCTACGTCTAATGTCCCAACCTTGGTTGATAGCTTCTACCTTTAATATTCCAAGAGGTTTTCATGACCTACCTATAAATCTCAAGAAATAGCTTCCCACATTTTCTCCATTAGGAGTTAGAATCATCGAAGAAGATGTGAAATCTTATAAAACTACTTTGGAAATACTAAATGTAGTCCATGAGGATATAAATTACTAGCTATTCCCATTTACACTATAAGATTTATTTTTATGAATAGTTACTTAATATTACTAAGGGTTCCATCATATCCTACACCAATTTATAAACCTCTTTTTTATGACACTTTATCCAAGTCACTAGCCCTAGTATCATGTACCAACTCTTTGCCAACATGAAGAGAGAGCCTAATGAACCCATTAGGGCATTTAATTCAAGGTTTCATAAAATGTATAGTTGGATAAACACCACATATAATAGAGATGCTATATTAGATATTTATAAGTACAAAATTACCTTAGATCCTATAAATATAGTGTTTGTACGTAGGGTAATCATTGTCTTAGACTTGATCTATACATATACTGAAGATATGGATGCTGATAGACAAATGAATCCTCACACACAAGGTTTAAAAAGACCAAATGTTTACCAATCCTATTCAATTTTAAAACCAATCCCATGTGCTAATCAAAACACTATGACTCACAATCAAACTCAAGCCCATATGTAGTTTCCATTTTCTCATACTATACCTAACTAGAGTCTAGGTTTATTCAATAATCTTATCTAAGTAGCTAATCCTCAAATAAGCCAAGATCTCATCCTAGCTAATGCTTCCACTAATCAAGGTAATTTTTTTTATTTTAATAAGGTTGAGATAGATCCATCTTGAGGATGGTAAAAAATATAAGTAATGAGTTCTTAACTATGTAAAAACATATGAGAAATGTCGATGGGTAGAAAACCAACCAGAGCTCTAATTACCAGAGATACAACCAACATTTTAACATGCCTATAAATAATGTTTAATATTTTATCAATAAGTTTCCAAACATGAACATCATGGAGAGTGCATTACCTAACTGGTGTAGAGTTCATATCATAGCCAATCACAAAGAACTAGATTGTGAAGAATTTTATATATCCCTGGAGATATTTGAAATGGAAATAGATATATAAGAAATACCAACAAATCTACCTGAGCCAGCTCCTCTTAATGATTCAAGTCACTCCAAAACCACTATGGTCTTTGATACATATGATTTTTCATTTTTAGTGGAAGAAGATAATAAGCTAGAGGGCATCATAAATGATGTCCATGATTTATATAAGTTCCAAATAAATAATCATAATCTGAGTAAGTAGTCTTTTACTACCTCTATACCTCTAAATAATAGCGCTATCACTTCTCTAGATATGAAGAGTAGCAATAATCCACCTCCCCTAAACGATAAGGGTCAAATGTAGCCCACAAAATCACCAAATAAAGGAGGGTATAATATTATGGAGGATATGAAGAATATTAAAGCCAATATCACCCTATATGAGTCAGCTCAAATCACTAAGCAAAGTGAACTACTATTGAAAGCCTTGACCAGAAGATATTATACAAATAAATCCAAGACTTCCCAAATAAATGTACTTATATATAAATACAAATATGAGGTTCCACCATTCCTACTAATAGTTAATATGCTTAGTAAAAATGTTAACAATTGTCTAATTGACTTAGAAGCTTTAGCCAATGTGATACCTACACTATTTACAAAAAATTGGGACTGATCTTAGATAAGTAAAAAAGGGTAATATTACAATTGGAAAAACTTACAGTACCTTGTGTTGGGGAACTAATGAATGTAAAAATATAGTTGGCCTCTAAGTCACGTGTATAATAAATTATTGACATATTGGTGGTTGACATCCCAAAGGCCTATGATCTATTACTTAATTGGTATTGGTCAAAAACATTGAATGGATACATAGCCACTGATTTCTCACATATGTGGTGACCTTGGAAATGTGTGGCCAATTAAATCATGATTGATTGAGAGTATAAGATGAAGTAATTAATCATGGAATATAATGATAAGACTGAGAAGGTCAACTTCATATCCTCACTTGCTAGTATCTCCACCTTCAGAACTAAAAAGGGGACTCAGCACCAAGATTTCAAAGGACCTTCATAGTTATGGGCCCTTTAATTTAATGGTTCCTAATTAAAATAAGGATTAGGTGTTGCAGTATCCTTGACAAACCCTGATGGAAAGTAGTACCTAACAACATAAATTTTTTAATTTCCTTGCACCAAGAATTGAGATGAATATAAAGCCTTGATCTTAGGCCTAAAATATGATTTACAAAATTATGTCAAATAGTTAAAAATATTTGGTGTTTCAGATTTGGTGGTTAACTAGGTTAAAAGGAAATATTAGGGTAAGCTACCATACCTTAAGAATTATAAACACAAAGCTTCAGACCTGATTAAACCCTTTGAGGATTTCAACATCCAATATATTTAAAGGGAATAAAACCAATTGGTAGATTCATTACCATCCTCAAATTCCAACTTAATGCTACTCCCGAATTCTAAGATGCATAAATTTTCCATGGAGCTAGTGCCTTACCCTTTGGTCCTTGATAATGTATAAAATTTATAGGCCTTTGAGGATGATCAATAGGTTATCTAATTAAATTATTATGGATACTTTGAAGATGAAGTTATATATGAAAATGACTTTTAATGTATGGGATTAGAGGAATTTAAGGAGGATTATATCATATAGCTAAAGGAAAATATAACCCCTATGGGGATGGTATCTTTAAAAAGGATCTTCCATATAGATCCACAACCTAATAGGTAAAGGCAACCAAAGAAAAATGAGTCTAAATTTGACAAAGAGAATTTGGGAAATCAATAATTCCCTCAATATTTTAACATCAATCTATCTTGTGATCATGATGAAAATTAGAATATGAAGAAAATACCGATGAAGTATACATATGTGATCGCTTGGGATTATGAATATTTAAGGACTTTTGATCTCAAGGTGATCACATATACAATTTCCTTATGTCTAGGTAACAAACCCTTTAGATAATGTTAGATATCCATGAATTCCATATTAGATTATTAATTAGATTCAAGTTTAGAAGCTATTAGATGCTAGAATCATATTTCTTATCAGACACTCTACTCAGATGGAAAACTTGGTACCTGTCAAGAAGAATAATGTAAAAATAAAGATGAGTGTCAACTTCAAGAAATTGAAATAGTATTTATATATGGATAAATAATCTCTACCTTCATTAGATAAGGTTATCTAAGTTTTCAATCAATTTGGAATGATGGCCTTCCTTGATGGTTTATCTAGATATAACCAGTTGCTAGTAAAAGCGTAAGACCATATAAAGACTACTTTCACCACAAAGTGGGAAACATATTATTATCAAAGGATTATTTTTATCCTCATCAATGCTAAGAAAACACTCCAATAAGCCATGGACCATGAATTCTATATACTTATTGGTAAGTGCATAATTATCTATATGGATGACCTCACTATGTCTTTGTAGATCATGAAAACCACTTGTAAAAGGTGTATCATAGATGCACAAGATATGGAGTATCCCTCAACCAAATAAAATAATATCTGGGGTGACATAGGGCATGTATCTAGGGCATATAACCACCAAAGAAGGAATTTATGTTGATCTAGAATGAATCCAAGCCATTTCAAAGTTAACACCTCCCAATAGTAGAAAATAATTGAAATCATTCTTTGGTAATATCAACTTTGAGAGTAAATTCATCTCTAAGTTTTCTGATACTATCAAACCATTGAATGCAATGTTGAATAAGGGCACAAAATTAGAATGGAAAATAGAGGCAAAAGGTTCCTTCTAGGACATCAAAATGACCATAGTTTAGGTTTTAGTGTGGATTAGTCTTGACTTCACCAAGGAATTCTACCTGTATTCATTCACTTTAGAACATACCATTGCTATAATACTCACTCAAAAGGTATATGAAAAATAATATCCAATCACTTTTATGAGTACTAATTTAAAATAATCATAGATAAAATATTTAATGGTAGATAAGTAAATCTATGCATTGATCAAAGTTATAAAGAAGTTGAGGCATTATATCCTGAGAAATAAGACTTATTCATATATTTAGATAATTCACTATTTACTCATAGGGACATGCCCCATTGAGATAAACAGAGAACAAAGATTAGATTTAAGGCTCAATTATACCCACTACATGATAACAAGAGGAGTATTATATTGTAAAAAGTATGAGGGCATCTAACTAAGATGAATATCAAGAGAATAAGCTATAGATATATTGGACAACATACACCAAAATTTGGGCAATGGATACCCTTTTGGGATAACAATGACCCAAAAAATATTAATAATGGGGTACTACTACCCCACTATTTTTAAATATTCCCACACCCATGTTAGGAGTTTCCATGAATGCTAAGTCTATGGAAAAATGGAGGTAAATGTTGTTATATCCCTACACCCAATCATTGAAGGTCACTATTTTGCATAATAGGGCCTTAGTTTTATTAGAGTAATCAATCCTAACTCATTAGTGGAGCACAAGTTCATCCTCACTACCAAAAATTATTTCACTAGGTAGACTAAATATGTGGCCACTAATAACTCCAAATATCAGGATGTCATCAAATTCCTTGAATAAAATATACTTACCAGTTTTGGTTTCCTTATATACCTGGTTAGTGATAATGATCCAACTATATAATTAGTAAAATTCACTAAGTGGGATTTTAATAACAAGATTACAATCAATTCATCTTCAAACTATTAATCCCAAGGGAACAAAGTGGCTAAATATACAAACAAAAACTTAATAGACACCATAAATAAGTTAGCCCAAGACAAACCAAGAGACTAACACCTGCTATTGAAGTATGCATTATGGGTAGACAAAACAAGACATAAGTGGGACCTCAAGACCTCTCCATTATTATTATAATATGGATGACAACCTATTTCCCCCATTTCTCTTAATCCCCTGACATATCAATTTATGTATGAATATATGGTAGAATATCTTAAGGTTCAATCTAGATTATTGGAAATAGTCCAACTAGAAGATGCAAGAATTGAAGCACTGTAAAGCTTCAACATAGATCAAGACATTATTAAAAGGTGATTCCATCAAATATCTAAGGTCAAAGCCTTTAGAATTTTAGATCTAGTTATTACATGGGATAAATCCCATGAGAAAAAGGGACAACATGAAAAGTTCACTCCCTTGTGGATTGGACCATATCAAGTGTCTAAAATCTTAGGCGATAACAATTTTCATCTAAGAGAGCTTGAATGAAAATATCTAGCCTTCCCAGTTAATGGTTAGTATTTGAATTACTAATTCAAGGCTTTTGATACTAAGGATGTTTCTAAATAAAGGGGCCATAGTAGAGGTAAAACTTTGATTAGGTTATTGCTTCCATAAATAGCTTTCCTATTTCCTATTTTTGGATTTCTTTAGAGTAGTGTTTTTTACTTTCTAAATTATCCTTTCCTATTTTCTACATTTTGTCTCCTTAGTTTAATTCCCTATTTTTTAGAATAGTTTTCCTTTATTTTAGAATAACCTAATTATCTCCCTTTTGATTGGTTAAAATGATATCCAATATTCTATTTTTATTTTACCTGCTTGAATCTAACCACTAAAATTAGGATATCATGTCCTAAAAGGAAGGGTGAGTGAAACCAAGAGGCCTAGAATGGAATGCACAAACTAGTTGATTTACAAAGTTTACACCCCTATTGTTGAGATTTATAAAATTTTGTATGCAATAAGAAATGAACTATGGTCATATCATAGGTAGATAATTTTATCAGGTATATAAAATTTGATCTTAGTTATCCATGAAAATTTATAAAGTTTTCCAATCCCTTGGGGTAAAAACACCTCCCACTCTAATACTTTTTTTGAGATAATAATCATTAATATGGATGTTTCTGATAGGGACATTTTGGTAAATTTAATTTTGCTCTTTTATATGGATACCACCTCACTATGGTCCCCTACCCTCTCTTTATTATATATTCCAATAAAATGAATAAAGCGATCAATGCATCCTAAAGAGTGATCAAATAAATCTCAAAGGAATTCTAAAGGTGATCAAGACTCACATGATGAAATAAGATTATATGTTTATAAGGGGAGAAATGTAGGAGCCAAAGGTATCTTTATCAAGACTATAAACATCTGGTTGGTAGTAGAATAATGCCATAGATCCCTAAAATTTCTATTTATACTTAAAGGAAACCATTGCGAAACATACAATTTATTCAAACTCTTTGATAAAAATCTCAAATTGAGGATAAAACAAAATCACTCTTTCACACACAATTCCAAGGTATGGGTAAGGATAGTATGTTGCATGAAGTTTTGAGAGATTCTTTCATATATCTAATTTGATTATTATTTAAGGATATTATTTGTGCTCAATTTGTAACTATTAACCAAATATTATGGGTTCTTGAATACTCTAGAGTATTCCCCGTATAAGTTACCATTTATTGCATCCAACATACCCACTTTCAATTTTTTTTGGGTAGGTGCCCATTTTAGACTGAAAAGAACTATCTATGATGGGTGAATCATTTATTTATGTTTACCATGTGCTAAAAATGATAAGATTTATTGAGTATTCTTATTCTCAAGTTTTTGGTTAAGAATAGTTTCCTTAATGCTAATAAGATTTGCCATTGCCTTGGTTGTCTAGGTTTTCATTTTTAATTTTATTCAGGCTAACCTATTAATGGTTTTTAAAATTTTCTTAATTGAATAGGTTCTCTAAGGTTGTACCCAAAATTCCTATATTTTTAAATTTTCTTTGAAATTTATATTCATCATGCAAGTTACTCATAACATTTGTCTATCAGGTATTCTACACCAAATTGGGTCTCTTGGGCTTTGATTACCTTTTAAATATGCTAGTCCTTTATTTTGACTTGGAAATGTTTTACACTTAGATCTTCAGAGAAATCAATGCGACATAGTGATAGACCACTAACCTATAGTTATTTGAACTCTTCTAAAATTTTAAAAGACTTTTGGGTAAGTGAAGCATCAAGATATTACTAAGTTTAATAATATCACTCACCTAGTGTTTGAAAGGATCAAATTTTCATTACAAAGAACTTATGGGTAAGAAAAGTAGTGATATACATACACGTGTCTTAATATAATTATCCCACAATCATCAAATCATTCTAAAATTTTTCCAAGTCTTTTAGGAAATCAGAGCATCGAGATGATGACATGTGTCATCATCCACTCACCTAGAGTCTACACAATAAAAGGAGGGGTACAACACTTCTAAATAAATAGAGCACTGGGATGTTGTTAGGTGTCACAATAACATCACCCAGATCTTGTACACATATGAAAGATAGTATGATACCCCTAAGGAGAGTGATAATGTAGAATTTCACCAAGTGTCACCACCTAGAGGGGTTGAGATAGTAATAAACATAAAGTAAGGCATAGAAATAACCATGAGGTATTAGGGGAGGAAAATGTTTTCCACATGCCCCAAAAATTATGTTAAGCTCTTAAAACAATAAGGTAATACTTTTGAGAGAAGTAATAAGTTGACAAGTGTCAGATAAAGGATGAATAAGCACTTAGAACTAAGAGACAAGAACCACCTGGTAGTAAGATTTGCATAAGGATGACACATCACAAAATAAATTCAAAATATGAAAATAGATAAAATAAAAAAGGTTGGTTTATCCTATCCTAGAGAAATTGATCTAGAAATAAATAGATAAGTTGCTAAGTGCTTAGATAGTTTTTCCTATTAGGCATTCAACTTGGGTGGCCAATCTAATTCTGGTCAAGAAAAATAGAGGTAAAATTAGAGTGTGTCAACTTCAAGAACCTAAATAAATCTTCTGAGAAAGATAATTATCCTCTACCTTATTTAGATGAGGTGATAAAAACTATGAGTGATTATAAAATTATATATTTTTTAGATGGTTTTTTAGGATATGATCAAGTACTAGTTGAATTAGAGGATAGGATGAAAACAATGTTTGCTATAAAATGGGGAACATATACATACAAGTGAATTCCATTTGGGTTGATAAATGCTAGAGATAATCATATCAACCATCTTCATTCCATTTTTGAGAGATGTAATAAGTTTTTTATCTCATTGAACCCTAAGAAGTGTATATTTGGCATTATTGAGGGAAAGCTTCTGGGCCACATTATTACTAAATATGGGATCACCATTTACCTAGATAAAATTCAAGGGATTTCAAAAATAATGTTTCTAAATAGAAAAATGAACTCAAGTCCCTCTTTGGGAAGATTAATTTCATGAGGTAATTCATATCAATATTTACAGAAATTGTCAGACCCCTGAATGCAATTCTCAAGTAGGATGCCAAATTAGAATGGATGTATGAAGATAATAAGTGTTTCTAAGACATAAAAAAATATATTTCACAAGTACCAATGTTGGTAACCTTGGATTTCACTAATGAATTTTTCCTATATTAATTCACTTTAGATCTTACCATCGTTGCCATACTTACATAGAAGAAAAAATAAAGTGAACACCCCATCACTTTTATGAGCACCAACTTGAAAGATGTATAACTTAGATACTACCTAATTAACAAGTAAATATTCACCCTTTTCAAAATAGTTACTAAGTTTAGGCACTACATTCTTTGAAACAAGACCATCACCATTATACCAAACCCTAATGTCAAGATTAAACTAGGACAAAATGAATTGGGAGAGCATAGAGGTAAATATATGGAATTTTTTTAAGAATTTAATATTGAAATTAAACCTATAAAGATCATTAGAGGACAAGGAATTATTTAGTTGATGACTGAACCAGACCTACATATCACCATCAAAGAATTTTACCAAACATATGTTTCCAAATGGGATTAGTATTTTGGTATTATTTAGTTATTACTCACTATAACATACCCTCAAAAACTCAAAAGAGAGAAAAAGAGAGCCTTAAGGATCAAATATTCTTATTATATGATTAGAAATAGCATTCTCTATAGGAAGAAATATGAAGGCATTTATTTAAGATGTGTGTCACATGAAGAATCTTAGGATATTTTAGGGAATCTACATTATAATATTGGTAGTGACTATCTATCTATAAATACCATAGTCCATAAAATAATCAAAATGGGTTATTACTGGATAATATTCTTCAAGGATGCTCAATTCCATATGAGGACATGCCATGAATGCCAGGTCTTGGAAAAAAGAGAGGTACACATAATAATTTCCATACAACCTATGATTAAAAGTAATATATTTTACAAATGGGGATTAGATTTCATTAGTGTCATAAACTTGAATTCTTTATCTAGGTACAAGTTTGTGCTCACTACTATAGATTATTACACTAGATGGACTGAGGCAAAAGTCACTAAGAACTCAAAATCTTAGTATGTGATTAGTTTCCTTGAAGAACATATTACAACTAGGTTTGGAACACTTATTTATTTTATTTATGATAATGGGCCAACATTTCATTAAGCTAAGTTTATAGAATGGTCCCATGATAATCATATCACAATCAAATCATCCTCTAATCACTACCTATAAGGGAATGGATTAGCTGAATCAACCAATTAGAACCTCATAGATGATATAAATAATTCAATCACAAATACGCCTAAGTATTGACATCTCTTAATAAAATATGTACTTTGGGTAGATCATACTCAGTATAAGTAGGCCCTTAAATCCTCTCCATATCTATTGATTTATGGGAAAAAGCTAGTGTTTCCAATCATGTTGAACCTATCAACATATAAATTTATGAAGGAATACATTTATCCAAAGGATAGGACAAAGTAATAATTATTGGACATCATTGAAATAAAATATTATAGGAATGAAACATTGTAAAAATTTAGAAAACATCAAGACATAGTCAACATATGGTTGGATATGAGAGCAAAATCTAAATCAATCAAGATTTTTGACCTAATGCTACTATGGGACAAATCCCATGAGAATAAATGAATGCATAATACTTTTAATCTGATATGGATAGGACCTTATCATATCTTTAATATCTTTGGTAATAATGCATTCTATTTAAAAGACGTCCAAGGTAATGAATTGACATATCTAGTCAATGGACAATTTTTGAAGGATTACTTCATGGTTACTCCATTTGGAGAGGTCTTTATGTAATAACAGATGTTTTAATAGAGTTATGAGTAGGTTATATTTGATTTATTATTTAGCTTCATGCTTTCCTCCATTTTATTAAATAAGATTAGTTTTTATTTTCTAGATTAGTTGCTCTTGTTTTTGATAGTTTGCTTTGTTTAGTCCAGTGTGTTTGTTTTACATAGTTTTCCTACTTTATAGGATACTTTTTCTTTAATTTCCTAGAAATATATTTGATCACTCCTGGTATAATCAAATAAAAATTTGTGTGTTTTGAATCCAACTTTAATTGGTGTGTGTTTCATCTTGTAGTTTAGAATTCTTAATCCATGTAAGCAATGAGAGTTAGCCACAACTATGTCACAAAGCTAATGATTCCATCAAGTATGTTAAAGCTACTCCCATAATTTTGTGCAAATTTAGAAATATCTCCTTATTCCCTTGGGTCTAATACACATAAAATTATAATACTTGTTTGAGGTAATAACCATTGACATGGGTAGAAGTTGGCAGGGACATTTTTATTTACCAAATTTTACTAGGAGCAGCTCATGGTGGCCACATTCTTCCCTCTTCTATTTAGAAATAAAAAAAGGAAAAAATAAAAAATAAAAATAAAATACATAATCCAAAAATTCCAAAAAAAAATCAAAGAGGATTAAGTATCCTGCATGATGAAATAAGATCAATGTATCATGAAAAATATGAGGGAAGAGAGAAAAGGTGATCAAAGGTATATCCACTAGGGATATGAATGCCTAGCTATTAGTAGAAAAATTCCCAAGCCTACCAAATGTCTATGCACCTAATTCCCAATTAGAATAAAACCTACAACTCACCCCATATCTTTCCATAAAACCCTTTGACAAGGAATAAAGAATATCACTTTCCCACACACAAGTACAAGGTTTAAGTGAAGTTAGTATGCTGCATGGAATTATTAAGAGTTTATTTTTTGTTTCTAATTTAATCATTTATTTTAATATGGTTCATGATTGATATTAGTATTGCAAAACCAAAGATTTTAGGTTCTTAAAATATTAGGAATATTCACCCTAGTGAGTCATTATTTGTTGTATTCAACACATCCCACCTTAGATTTTTATTTGAAAAGTGGGGATCTCCTTTGTTTTAGAGGATTTATTTATTATTTGTGTATGTGTGTGTTTGGGATGTTTTTAATTATCTATATAAAATTGATGTTTTAGACATTAAATCACATTTGGTGCACCTATTTTTCATTTGAAAGGACTTATTAAAACTAATATATTAATAGAAATTTGGTAAGAATTGTTATGTATGATAGGGTTTCAAGTTTGCTTATCTAGGTTCTTTTATTTAGATTTTTTTATTTACTAAGTTTTTATTTAGCATTTCAAATACTTCATGTCTTTAGTATTTTGGTCTTCAGAAGCTTTTCAATCATAAAAATTTTAGTTACAAATTTTTTGGTTGGGAAATTTATTTTGAAATTTGTTTCGATCAGTATCTTTGCGGTTGAAATTTTTTATTTGTATAATTTTATTTATCACTTCTTATGTATCAACATTCTCTTCAAAAAAATTAGTCTTCAAAAGGTCTTAGTCTCTAAGACTTTATCTTCAATAGTTTTCATTTGAAAGGTTTTTGTTCAGGAACTTTCCCTATGACAACTTACTCCAAATGACAATCTCTCTGAAGAGCACTTAGTATTTAGGAAATATTAATTTAGTGAATCTCCTTTAGAGCCTTTAGTTTGGGAACTTTCCCTTTAGTGACTTTCAGACAAATATTCTTGAATGAATCTCTTAAATACTATTTTAATTTTAGGTTATTTCACTTGGAATCTTGGGGTTACCATACCATATAATTAGGCTTGGAGTAAAGGTTAACCCCTTGACTAGACCATACAGTGATAAGTGTCAAAAGGAAGAAGTAACACCGTGGCACCTCGAATGAGTAAGCATCTTATAAGGCATGCTTACTAGTTCTAGGTGGTTAAGTTTAAATGAAATGAAGGTGATGAGATCATATATGTTGGTGATTAATGGTGAATGAAATGGAATGAATTTATAGATATATAACATCAAACCCCCAACCAATCTCACCTCATTTGATTTTCAAGATCTTGAGTGCACATAACCAACTACAATTTCAAAAGCCCTAGTTATGCTTAAAATAACTTACAATTTGTGAAACAAAATTATTAGATAACCATTTTTAAAATATTACATTACAACATAATTGAAAAATAATAATGGAATCTTTATATAGGTTATAAAATGGAGCTCCACCACCATCCATGTTTTCCATTAAAGACTCCATAGAACACCTAGATATGGCTTTTGATGTAACTATGTTTGATGACCTCTAGGATAATTACTTAGCTCTATAGGAGGTCATAGAGAATGTTGATACATTCTAATTTGAAGAGGACATATCATTATAGGATTAACACCTTTTATCTAACTTGTTTCCATTCAAACACCAAGTACTCCACTATGAAGCAACCAAGTTAGAAGTCATGCCATGCATTGACTTGCTACGAGACTTATTTTTTGAAGGTATAATTATATATGGTGGTTATCTATACTACATAAATAATTACATTGTAATTTTTTACATCTATATAGACATGTTTATGAGGTATTTATGTATACCCATTCCAAATGTTACATTTGATCTACATAGTGTAGTCACTTAGAAGAAAATTAACAACATGGAAAAAGCAATAGGGAAGTGGCTTCTCCTAGGTGAGACTTTCATTATTAAGGTACATACCAATAATATTATTCCCATCACCCAATTTATGATGGGAGTTCATATTGTTATGGTAATTTTGAAAGGAATCTTTCACCACCCAATCATTCATTTCCTACATCTAGAATGGGCACCCCTGCTAGACCTACTCATTACTTTAGATTACACCTATTTATTGGGGGAGATCATCAGTGCCTACCTACATGAAAATATTCTACACAAGGATAAGAGACACAAAGGGGGTAATTTATATATGATGCCATACCTCCTAGATGTAGTCATGGGGACTTTTTACTAACATAATTGAATTTTTTGGAATCCTAAATCTGATCATATCAAGAACATAATATGTGACTTATATTCCTTCATCCACATATATTCAAATGTAAGGAAAATTGTTAGAATAATAGAGGACCTCTATCCTCATGTTTGGATGGCCATTCATGGCTAGCCTCTAGCCAGGATTTCAAAGAGTACTAAAAATACACTCATGAACTTTGGTGACTATTAGATTTACCCCAATTATATAGTCATCATGGTTGCTAGGTATAGAGTGGACCCTCTTTAGCTCCCCAAGTTTTTCCCTAAAAAAATTAATGAGTAAGATAATTCCTTCTAAATATGGATTGGTATAGATGAATATTTGACAAAGAGTAAGAAAAATACTTTCCATGGCTCCCATATCACTATTGGGAGGATAAAATATACATTTAAGAGATATTTTAGGGAAGCTAAGAATGCAAGGAGGGATTATTCATAGGCTAATATGCCCCATAGAGATTTGGACCCCCATGAGTGAGTATAAAAAAAGATTCACATCCTTGGCATCTCATTCAAACATGATCTATTTGACCATGAATTACTATTCCTTAATGCCAAAGATGATGAGGAAGTAAAGGAAAGGGATAAGACTACCATCGTAAGAAAGTAATTATTGAGGGTGATACAAGTAGACCCCTCCTTTACACTCAATTAAGCCACATTTAGGATTCTACAACTAAGGGGATGGAAATCCTCTATCATATAGAGTGGAAGACCTTACCAACAATTAGTAGACCAAGGTCAGAATTCCCAACAACCACCTTTTGTGATGATAGCTAAACAAGAGTAAGAATAAGTGATAGGGGAAATATCAAGTATTAGAAGACATGAATAAGATCAATATCTATAAGAGAAACCATTTATTACACAAGAATAATAAGAAGAAACTCCTATAGTTAAAATATATACTATTGAACTATAGAGAGTTAAACATGAACTAACATAAGAGCTCACATAGTATAAGAAAAACATAATTAGGGAAGAGGTGGAGATCATTTGATTGGACTCCTCTAATGAGTAAGATATGGCACCTATTATGCCAACTTTAGTATCAATACAATTTAGTATGACTCTTCCCCCTCCCCAACTAGTGACTGGTCTACAAGCTAAGAGGACAACACTATGTTATCAAAGAAAGGCCAAGGTAGAGAGAACACTGAATCCATCTATGGAGATAACTATCAGAGAGGCATAATATTTAGTTGAAGGTGATCCAACTCAAGATGTGGACAAGGAAGAGCTATAGTAAGCCAAGGTCTTGAGATTGTAAGGATTAAAAACAAAGGCACTTAGTAGTGACCAATATGATAGTGGTCCTTTCCTCACTACTCCCCTAGGCCTTTCTCTTCTTATGTCATTACTAGTTGATTCTACTATGCCTTTACTAGTTATTTCTACTTTCACTCATGTGCAATCACTTTCTATTGGGCTTCTTTTCATTTCTCCAACCAATATTTCAATCACCACTTTTACTTCTACAACCATTACCCCTGCAGTCTCTACTCATTCCATCTCCATTCCTTCAACCATTTCTCTTACAATCCAAACCACCTCTACTCCCACTATTTTAGTCTCCACCTTTACTTCAATAGACACCAACTAACCCATAACCTAAGTGGATGCCTCCTCTACTCAATGGGGTTCACCACTACCTTATTCAAGAACCATTCAAAGCACAATAATGATGGTAAAAAAAGGGCCCATAAGAATAAACTTGTCTACATTATGTACCCCATGCCAAAATTTGGAGACATAGAATGGTCAAAGATAATTTGGACCTCAATGCCTAAGCCACCCACTGAACCTAAACTTAAATTTGAGAAGGATGCAAAAATAAAATATAAACCATTGGATCCATGGAACCTAAATCTTATAGATTAGGCCAAGGAGTTAGGAGTGTCATATTATAAGAGGCCCAATTTGAATATCATCAAGATACTCACTATGAGCTTTCTCTTTTAAAAAGGCATATCCTCAGTGTAAAGGGTTAGGAAGAGAAATATTGAAGATAGTAGTGGTAGAGGCTTGATACTAGAATAAAGAGAAGAGATTAATGCTCTTTCAAAGAGAGGATAAAAATAAGGGTAAATCCCCTTATGTTGAGTACCTCAAGTCCTATATGGAGACCCAAACTAAAGTGGTATTGGCCATTCATGTGGGAACAAAATTGGCTAAAAAATAATTAGAAGAAAAGATGAAAAATATTAAATATCAATAGTAGGTGATACAAGTTCCCTCTAGCATAGATCAAGATATATAGAGTATGACACTAAGGTTATACCAAATTTTGGATACTATTCATTATTTAAGATTTTATTTAGCTCCATAGGCAACTTTAATTACAAAATTGTTTAAACCTCTCAAAGAAGATGAAAATAAATTGAATTTATTGGTTTTGTACACTCTTAATAAGGCATTCAACCACTTAAATCTGATGACCCCTTTGGAGGAAACTAATGCATTTAATTTAGATATCATAATAACTTAATAGTCCTAGGATTAGGTGAGTGATTTTGAATCTTTAGTGAATAAGATTACATAATAGGAAAAACAAGTAACACAAATTTTGGATGAGCTAGAATTAATAAGAGATCAATATAACATTAAAAAGATGGTAGCCTAGGTTATTTTTGATCAAATGATTCAATAAGCTTCATATGGTTTCAAAAAAATTATAAAAGGACTGAGTCTAGAGGACATTAAAGCAAAGTTGAGTACATCAAGGAAGAAGGTAACATAAGTGGAGGTATTTTGGGTTGGCTTCTAAACCACTAAGACAAATAATGCAAGGTTGATGGAATGGACAGATAGGGTAACCAAACCTCATATCCTTAATATGATATTAATTTGGGAATAACATGCCAAAGCATAAAAACATTATCAAGAGTTAGAAACTAAGAAAACATTAGTCTCAACACCACCTACTAGTTACACCACTCAAACTCCACCTATAATACCAATTATAACACCATCATCGACTTCAGTCCCTCCTAGCTCAATAATTGCATCAACACCACCTCTACCTTCATCTCTAGTTATAACTTTAGTCTAATATATGAGTGCATTCTTGAGTACAACTAAATTCACCACATCTGCTACAATGACAATTTCAACTCTAATTATTATCACAAATCCAATTATAATTGTAGTTCTAACAACTTTGAAAAGTGTCAAACAAGAACTGAGTTAGCCTTAGTCAAAGACTATTTTTATATAATTTTGATTGTAATGATTAAAAATAGATAGTTAAGTCTTGTTACATCCATATTTTAATTAAACAAATTATTTTTTACTAGCATGTACATGTTGTATGTTTGAGATAATCTATAAGCTATAACATGTAGTTTGTATTGAACTATAACTTAAGTTATAGTTATTTTCGTAATCAAAGTTTTTATATACTTGGTGGATGAGGAGACCCATTCCCTAATTCATTTAAATACATGTAGAACCTTCTTTTAAAAGGGTCTAAGTTTTGATCAATATACATGAATAGATAAAGAAATTTATTGTCATACAACTATGTTTGTTCTTTCTTTTTCATTTTTTGTGTTAATGAAATTTAAGTTTCTTTATCTATATAAATTCAATAATTGTGAAGTGTGTGAATGCTACAAATGAATCCAATTATTTCAATCAGTGAATATTGATCTTATATGTGTAAAGAAAATTGAGTATTAGTAGGTTTCATTAGTTTAATTAGTTATTATATTTTTAATTGATAATATGGGGTGTGCAAAGGTACTTATTTGGTATAGTCATCTATGCATAAGCCATAACTACCCTAGACAAATTTTTCATTTGAGTTATAATCTCTAAGATAAGGGTGTGAAAAAACATCCCTAAGGAGAGTAACCTTTAGTTGAGATCATTGAGCATCCTATACTTATTTTCCTAGACTGCTAACCATTCTTATTCGTAAGTGTGCAATAGATGCAAGTGGTAAACACTGGTCTTGGAGATACTTCTCCATCAAATAAACATTCTTATAAGTGACATTTTAGGAATACAAATCCTTTTTTCTACTTTAATTTTCTTTACCCTTTTTGATTTTCTTTCAGATCTACCCACCTTAGAATAATTCTCCACCTATCCAAATAACTAAGTGATCACTTTCTATTAGATTCCATGCTAAGGATAAGTGTTACTTCACTATAAAATTGTAATATCCCCAACCAATTGGGAATATATAAACTCTAAAGCTCTGATCAAAGATCCAATTTTTTCAAAATAAATTTAGATTACAGATAAACAATAACCATAGTAAATCTTACAATAGCAGATCAAAGATCTTATCACTAGTTTAGATGAGTACAAATACATTCCTCTCTTGTGAAAATCAAAGAATATTATAGATATGGTCTTAAAACCCTGAATTCATGCAAACTGGGAATAAACATGCAATTTTAGAAGTCTCGACTTTTCTGTGTCGACACACAGACATCGTCGTCGGTCGATATCTCACCGACGTCGGTCACTATCGATCAAATTTCTACCGTCATCAGTCCAAAGTCGACCGATGTCGGTCACTGGAAGCTCTCTACCTACCGAGGTCGGTACCTGCGTGGATCTGTACAGACCTATACAGACTTCGTACGGCTGCCAATTTAGTACAACCTATCTGTTTGATCCCTGATCTGGAAATCTATGGTGTCTAATACAACAAATCTCTCTCTGTATGATTTATTAAAACAAAACATAAACTAAATCAAGAAATACCTGGAATACTGTGATAACTTCTGTGTGAAGCTATCTCTCAAATCTGTATACCTCTGTGATAACTTCTAGATGAAGCTATCTCTCAATTTGGCAATAAATCAGCTGATATTTCACAGCCTCTAAATCACACACAATGAAGAGTTGACGTTCTCCACTGCAATGGAATCCTGGAACCCTTGGCTCAGTCTTCACAGAAGGAATTCTTCAAAATCAATAATCAATATTCATATGCATAATCCTAATGGCCTCAATGAGAAACCCTTATATCCTCAAAAGATATGCTTGCCCTAATTAGGGTTTTCTTAAATTAGAATTAGGGTTTCTAATTTAAAATTAGACCAAATAATTAATATTTGATTAAATAAATCAAATATTAATATCTCCCTCAATACATGTCCAATCGAGCCCAAACGAAAGCCAACTAGAAAATTTCTGCTAAACGAAGCCACTCCAATCTCCATCAAGACCCTCTAACCATCCCATCAGCCTACGAGGGTCACATAATAGGCTAACCATGAACTCAGAACATGTCAACTGAAAAGGGGACATGACAATTCGCCCCTCCTGGAATTGCTTGCCCTCAAGCAATTGCTGCATAACACAGCCATCAATCCACCTGGATCCCAAATGTAGTCATGACCTGCCCTGCTGTCAATCAATGCAAACTCCATGCCATGTCCATCCCTAGTACTAAGATAAGCACCCCAACATCCAATCCATAAATGAAAATCACCAAGCAACTCACGCAAACTCCGTACCTAAATAATATCTAAATCTGGATTGTGAAGGCTAGAAAGAGTCATATCAACCTGTGAACTGACTGTAATAGCAAGCTAAGTCCCTACCACATGTGATAACTCCTAAACCGCACTCATCTCAAGACCAAGCTCATCCTCATATCTCTCTTGTGTTGGTGCCAATGTGCACTCGTCATCGCACTCTATCATGTCATGTAGTATAGGCATCTCCATCTGATGAAAAAACATATATCTGAAGCTGCTGCCCCGTATTGCCTTAAGAATATGTGTCTTCCCATCAACATTAAAACAAACCTCCATGTCCTTGAGATGAAGAGTAACTTCCTCAAAGGAATGAAGCCACTTCATACCCAAGACTAAGTCTATATCACCCATGTCTACCACATAATAATCGGCCTTGAACTCATAGTTGTTCAAGCGCAATGGGAGGTCTCTAATCATACGCTCACACCTAAGAGTGTGACCATCGGCTACCTTAACTCTGATGCCCTCAAAATCTTTTGTAGTGAGTCCACGCTTCTCCACAAATCTAGCATCTATGAAATTATGTGTGGCCCCTGTATCAAGAAGGGTGATAACCTTCTGCCCTGCCAAAACTCCTCAGAGTCTGAATGACTCATCTGACTGAATGTTGGATAGGCGTGCCTCCTATATGTGAAGTTCTAACTCTGCCTCTACCTTAGGCCTTGAAGCCTCTACCTCTGCCCCCTTAGAACTATTATGCTATCCGAAATCCTCTGAATTAGAATCCTCATAATATGCCCACATCACACGATTTGCCTTGCCCTTAGGCCTCAAAGGGAAATCGTGATGGATATCATATGGACCTTTGCAGTAGAAGCAAAGCTTCTTCCTACGTAGATCATTAAGTGCCTCACGATCCAAAGGTGGTGCTGCTGGATTGGCCTTTGAGTCATTCTTTACACCTGATTTATCTATGTTAAAATCCAGTCTCTCTGTATCTGTGTTGGAGCACTTATGGTCTCTAGATGAAGAAGTACCTTTAAAGTTAAATTTATGGGATGGGGCTGCCATATCCATACTATGCACCTTCTTCATAGCTACCTGTAATGAAGGAGGATCAAAGGCTTTGATCCAACCTCTCAATGGCTCTGTCAATCCCTCCATGAAGAGAACTACCAATCTACGCTCAGAAATATTGGGCACCATGACTGCCAATCTCTGAAACTCACCAATGAAGGACTCCAAGTTACCTGATTGTCTCAACTATGCCAGATCTCGAAAGTAAACCTCGGGATCCTTCCTGTCAAACCGCTCAACCAATCTATCCACAAAGTCCTGGTACTCTGTCACCTGGTTATGCTGAAGTGTTACCATACCATGGTACCACCAATCATGTGCTACTCCATCCAAGTGCAAAGTGGCATATTTGATGGCCTCTATCTATGACATTGGTCTTAATGCCAAAATGGTGTTAAGCTTATGAACCCAAGCTTGCACTGTCATCTTGCCACTGCCATCAAAGGTAGTCAAAGAAAGCTTACCAGTAGCCTTCTTCAGCTCATTGAATTAGACTCTAGGTCTCCTGTCCTGTCTAGCCAATCTATAGTGCTCTCTCCTCAGATTGACAAAATGATCAAAGGTTGTTCTCTCTTGAATATGAGGAGGTAATAAGTCCCACTCATCATTTTTAGCCATGTAAACATCTGCAAATGGGGAATTCCCTGCCTCTTCCTCTGTCGGTGCCTTTGGTTCTTCTTGAACAAATGTAGGACGTGTAGGTCTATCAGCTATTCTGGAGTGAGTATACTATGGTCTCTGATTAACTTTAGCACTCCTGTCATCTCTTTGGTCCCCGTTCTATCCATCAGGTGCATTCATACCCCTTATCATAGTCATGAGTGCCTGTAATGTCTGATTCATCTGCTGCTAACTTGTCATCATAGCACGGTGAAATTCTCTGGTGCCCTGATCAGCATCATACCTGTGGCCCCTGGGTGGGCTACCCTCACATCTATCACTCATGATAATCCGCTGCTGATCTAACAACTGGGTACCTTCAAGCAAGGCTCTACTGCGTGTGTTATACCTGTGCAGTCCCAACTCTTGTGGCTGCATAAGATCATCACACCCATAGGATGGCAAGATTTAGCTCTGATACCACTATAATATCCCCAACCAATTGGGAATATATAAACTCTAAAGCTCTGATCAAAGATCCAATTTTTGCAAAATAAATTCAGATTACAGATAAATAATAACCATAGTAAATCTTACAATAGCAGATCAAAGATCTTATCACTAGTTCAGATGAGTACAAATAAAGTCCTCTCTTGTGAAAATCAAAGAATATTACAGATATGGTCTTAAAACCCTGAATTCATGCAAACTGGGAATAAACTTGCAATTCTGTAAGTCTCAGCTTTTCTATGTCGACACACAGACGCCGTCGTCGGTCGATATCTCACCGACATTGGTCACTGTCGGTTGGATTTCTGCCATCGTCGGTCCAAAGTCGACCGATGTCGGTCACTAGAAGCTCTCTACTTGCCGAGGTCGGTACCTGTGTGGATCTGTACGGACCTATACGGACTTCGTACAGCCACCAATTTAGCACAACCTATCTGTTTGATCCCTGATCTGGAAATCTATGGTGTCTAATACATCAGATCTCTCTCTATATGATTTATTAAAACAAAACATAAACTAAATCAAGAAATACTTGGAATACTGTGATAACTTCTGTGTGAAGCTATCTCTCAAATTTGTATACCTCTGTGATAACTTTTGGATGAAGCTATCTCTCAATTTGGCAATAAATCAGCTGATATTTCATAGCCTCTAAATCACACACAATGAAGAGTTGATGTTCTCCACTGCAATGGAATCCTAGAACCCTTGGCTCAGTCTTCACAAAAGGAATTCTTCAAAATCAATAATCAATATTCATATGCATAATCCCAATGGCCTCAATGAGAAACCCTTATATCCTCAAAAGATATGCTTGCCCTAATTAGGGTTTTCTTAAATTAGAATTAGGGTTTCTAATTTAAAATTAGACCAAATAATTAATATTTGATTAAATAAATCAAATATTAATATCTCCCTCAATACATGTCCAATCGAGCCCAAACGAAAGCCAACTAGAAAATTTTTGCTAAACAAAGCCACTCCAATCTCCATCAAGACCCTCTAACCATCCCATCAGCCTACGAGGGTCACATAATAGGCTAACCATGAACTCAGAACATGTCAACTGAAAAGGGGACATGACAAAAATTTTCTTGGTCTACAACCTATCTAGGTAAGTCCTTTAAAATGCATCATTTATTCTTAAAGGATTACTTCATCCCATCATACAATCCCTTTATTTTAATCTATTGGGATTGAATTATGGAACTAGGGTAAGTAAATGCTTTGAACCACTTCACAAGGACTTATTCTCAAGGGGGTATGACAATTTAAATTATACAATGGTGTATTTAGGTACACCAATCTTGTCAACACTAGTAATAAAAGGAATGCACCCCATGCAAACTTTTGGTTGGGTAGGTGGTGGGATTTATTTGCATCTATGATAATATTATCAATGATTTAATACACCCAATTGTACTTTACTCCCATGGTAACTTGTTGAGAAACATAAATATGGGCCATATCCATCTCTTTCCACCTATTAACACCCCTAACCTTGGTCATGATGATGCACATGGACATTTTGAGGGCAAAATATTAGAGACTTATGATATGCATAACATGGCCTTATTTTTAATACTCAAGCACGATTGTATTTTTTCAATCTCATTGTGGTCCTCCAAATCATAAGTAATGTTCATGCCTGAACACTATAATGATGTGACTTTACTTATACACTCTAGTGTAATCACCATCAACTGCCTAACAAAGTAGAAATAGCTTTCATGCACTCATGAAAATAAAAACATTATTACTTTAACTAGCTTCCCAAAATATGGAATATTAAACAATCGGAAGAGTCCTGCATCATTGAGATCATTAAAAATACTAAATTCATATGCCAACTCATTCCTCACATTTTAGTGCTCTACATGGTAGTCACACTACAGTTTCACTTCATTGATAGGATGATGATGGTTATAGTAAAAAATGTTACAAGTCAGCATATTTGGTACCCAATTCTTTGCACGTAGCACTACATATAGGTAATGCATTTCTTTGACCAATAATGGGGGTGGAGTGGGTAAAACAACCTTATTCTTCACCTGACATACCATTCTTAAATCTGTGTCTTCATTATCTTACTATGAAAAATATTCCATGATTTTACCAAGATCTTCAAGTGCCTCCTCTCTAATCAACATAGGATGACCACCCACACTCTCCAAGTCTTCTTCCTCTAGTATCACAGGTAAAGGTTCACTATGTTGGGCCTTTTTATTAAGTTGTGTCACCCTTAGGGGAGATTTAAGGTTGAGGCAAAACCATCCAATCTTATTAAAATAATGTGTGGTTAATTTATTATCCCATTTGACTCTCTTGATTCAAATCTCTCTAATGGTAGATGTAAGCCTATGTAAATTACAAATATCTAAACCTGTGTGTCCTTACACACCTCCCAACACTATACTTATTTATCACAATTGATTCACTATGCAATGCTTAAAAATAGTCTCAAATAGTTTATTCTAACTCATTGAAAGCTTGAAAATCACTCTTTTAGTAGTTCAACTATGGTTGTTTGGCTCTATAATTTCACAAATGTGACAATAGTGAAATCTAAAATGACCTATGTTTAACCTTTTATAGACATGAGGGGGTAAATTGTATTTACTGCCATAATACCTTTTCCATCACTTCACACAATAAATTATAGTAACAATATTACCATAATATATACTTGGTGCACTTGCCATTCCTACTACTTTCCTTGTATTAAATGCATGTCCCATCCCATGTTTTTATTAAAGTACATGATAGCTATAAATAATTTCAAAATTTTCCATTCTAAAGGTAGAAATCTCACTTCTTTACTTTGAATTCACTTAATGATTACATGAGACATCCTGTATACCATTTGTGCCCTTACACTTTTGCTTATGCATCCTTACTCTTGCTCACATTCCCATTGACCATAACTTTGTCTCTCCATATATTTTACTTATTGTGTCCTTACCCCACACTAAAATTTATTCATGGTCCTCCATGACATTACAAAAAAATACAATAACCAAGTACAAAGTGTTGACCCTAAAATTACTCAATGGTGTGCAACTAGTGCCATGATTTATTGAAAATAATCAAAATCCTAGAATTACCTATTAGCATATGCCTTATTATTACAAAAATGAAAGAATATTAAGAATAGTAGGGTCTCAATTGAATACCATTGAAATGGCAAAGAAAGAATTTGCCATCTAATTGATTTAATCGACATGCATCGGTGGGATGGATACTACAAATAATAAAGGGTCCATCCCAGTGTTCATGAAGCTTTCCTAAGTTGCATGAAAACTTAGAGTTGTATACTAAAAATTGCATGCTTAGATCAAAATATTTATTCTTTAAATGGTTATCATGTTGGGCCTTCTATTTGTGCTTCTCCACTCCTTAACTCTAATTTACAAGAATCTAGGTTTCATCCAACTACAACAAATCATCTAGGTGCACTTTTAGGGACTCTTCATCATCCAGTCAACTAATGCATGTAATGTGAAGGGAAGGGACAAGTAATTCAATAAAAAAACTACTTTTGTAACAAATACAATATTTAATGATGTGATCTTTTTAAACCATTTTTAAGTAGTTTGATACACCCATAACACTGTAGACACATGATCATCCTAGTTAGTGAATATACTATAACATATCTTGGTCAATGTGTCACCAAAGATGTTGTTGAATGCCTTACCTATACCATTGGATTGAGGATGATAAGGTGAATCTTTATAGTACATAATCATGAATTTATCTAAGAGTATATGGATAGTCTTATTAAGGAAATATGTTCTTTGATCACTAGTCAGACTTAACAAACATCAAAATCATGTAATGATATTCTCAAAGATGAACCTTGTAGTAGTGGTAGAGGTATAATCCTTGGTTAGCATAGCTTCATCCCATTGAGAAAGATGATCAGAAATAATGATAATATATCATGTAATAGTACACCTATATTGTAGTCTAATTAGTTAGGATACCGAGTTCTCATGTGAAAGACCCAAGTTCAAGTCCTATAAATATAACCAAAGTGATAGGATTATTTTAGTTTACATATACATAACTTTACTTAGGTGCATGCCTAAGTGATAAAAGTCCAATATGCTAGTGTTTTGACATTTCAAAAAAGAAGAAATTATTGCACACTCACTTGAATCATGCAATGGGGGATTGATTCCTCTTAGTTTTATTGTGCGAAGGTGTGTTCATATAACTACTTAGATAGGGGTGCTTAAACACATACATAATTCTAAAATCACGCTATAATCCATATCTAACATAGCACATGCTCATTTATCAATGATTAAAAATAAAAATATGGCATAAATGATAACTATCAACCTTAATTTAGTTAGATAAATAATGACATAAATGATAACTAGCATCATTAACTTCATAGTTAGCTAAAAAATAGTATTAAGTTAATACAAGATTTATTCATCATATTCATAGGTGCTCTCTAAATAATTCATAGTTCTAGAGTTAAAATGTAACTAACTCATATAAACTCTATTAATAACATCAAATTAAACAATGGCATTATAAAGTACATCATAGGGGTATTTATACTTAGTTTCCTTGATTAAGCAGTTACAAAAGTAATTACACTCAAGGTGACTACTAATTATCATCAATATAATTGAGCTATGTTAGGAATTTACATTAAGTTCCTAAGGATTTAGGCCTTTCTGATCCCATATTATCTTTTCATGCAGGATTATCATAGTCAAGAACCTATCTTCCCATAGGATAGTGTTGGATTCATGCTTGAATTATTCTCTTCCATCCTTATGAATCACTCTATAACCATTCTCCACTTTTCATGAGATTCTCAAGTCTTTTGATAAGTTCTGAGTCTTCATTCTCAAGATCTCCATCCAACATGCACATTTGTTCTATGAGAATTAGTCCTTCCACACCATGGAATCCTATGCCATTATCTTTTATGCCATGGTCTTCCACAGCATGCCTCTTGTTCTATCCAACAAACCCCAATCTCAATTATTTACCATGTGAAGGGCCATTTCATCCTGAAAGGAACTAAATATGATGGGTGAATCATTTATTGATGTTTATCATGTGCTTAACAATGATAATATTTATCAAACATTCTTGTGCCTAGGTTGTTAGTTAAGAATAATTGCCTTAATTCTAATAAGATTCTCCATTACCTTGGTTGTCTAGGTTTTCATTGTTTATTCTACTTAGGCTAACCTATTAATGGTTTTTAAAAAATTCCTAAGTGTGCAGGTTATATGAAGTTGCACATGACATTCTTATGTTTAGTGATTTTATTTTACATTTCTATTTGACACACAGGTTCCTCAAAACTTTTATCTAGCATATATTCTATGCCAAGTTAGGTCTCCCAAGCTTTCATTACCTTTTAATTCTACTAACCCTTTCTTTAAACTTGGTGAAGTTTTACACTTTAATATTCAGAGAAATCAATGCCAATCGGTGACAACTCACTACCATGTATCTATTCAAACACTTAGAAAATTTTAAAATACTTTCAAGAAAGTGAAGCTTTGATATGTTACCAAGTGTCACAATCCTACTTACCTATTGATTGATAGAATAAAAATTTCAATATACAAAAATTGTGGGTAAGAGTAGTAGCAATAGTCATCCATGTGTCCCAATCTCATTGGCCTACAATCATAAAATAATTATAAACATTTTCCAAGTCTTTTGAGCATGCAGAGTACCAAGGTGATGAGACATGTCATCATCTCACTCCCTCAAAGTCTTCACAAAAAGAGATGGGTATCACACTTCTAGTGAAGTTAATCACCAATATGTTTCCAAAATTTTGCAGGTGTCACCATCTTGAGGGTTCAAAGTAGTAATAAGCATAGATTAAGGTAGATAAAGAACCACAAGGTAGTGTTAGAGGTGAAATTTTACCATGTGTCCCTAAAAATATATAAGGATTAGGTGATGACAAGGTAACACTTATAGAATAATTAGGAAGTTAACAAGTGTTAGAGAAAGGATGATGAAACACTCAGTACAAAGAGGGAATAAACATTTGGTAGTGGGATTCACAAAATAATGAGGCATGAAAAAACAAATTTAAAATATGAAAATAGATAAAAAAGGAGACAAAGTCATTAGATGTATTAATCCACATTAATTAGCCAACCACATTCAATTAAACAAAGCAGGAAAATCCAAGAGGCAATATATGCAATTGACCAAATCAATTGCAATCACATTTCCATCAAATTAATAGTGACTATAAGCATAAAATAGAGATACAACCTTATTAAATAGTATTCAAATAGTTATAAATAACTAGAGCTTAAGTTCATAGTAATTTATTTTTCTTCAAAGTTGCCACCTCCCCCTCTACATATTCCATTGTAGGGTCCAATTTATATACATATATAAAATTTGATGAAATGGATCTCAATTTTGACTCTAAGCATTACTCAATTATTTGCGAGGAATTTGAGGTAGTATAGCCCTATGGCCCTAAGGAGAAACTCTCAAAATTTACATGAAGATATAGGTAGGACATGGTGGTGATAAAATTAGTGGACCTACATAATGTAACCATAAAACTAGAGTTAATGCTCTATACTGATGTAGTTTATTATTTGTTTATAAATTGTTAATTATCTAATAAGATTCTAGATGTTCATCAAAATAATAAGACACCTATGGCCTATGTTAGAGGAAATTCCTTTGACCAATGGATGTAAACCAACAATGTCACAAGTAATTTTCATGAGTGGGTATATAACCTAACCACCTTTAAGGTTAAGGGACTCATATCTACCATCCCAATTTTCACTTTTAGGCTAGGAATTAGGATTTCCATGGCCTTGTAGAATAAAATCTATGGTTTCCCAACTATAACATATATAAACAAGGTTTGGATTCCCCTTCTAGACACCATGCTCACCTCCACCAAGGTCATTACCATTGGGGAAATCATCAATGCTAATTTTATTCACCAATTTAGTGGTGTAGACAACTATCTAAATGGAAATATTTATATGATGTCTTATTTAGTGGATGTTATAACTAGAATATTCCACTTAGATTTTGAAGAACCCTAAAAACCCTCCCTTGAAGATCCCAAGAAAATAATTTGTGATGAGCTTAATCTCATCCAAATCCATAGGTTTAGGAGGAACATGACTAGGTTAATAGAGAAATTATATCCAATGGTGCACTAGGCCATTCATGAAAAGGATATTCATAGATTATTTGATCACATTAGAATGACTCTTGGAAGGATTGGTAGCTATTAGCTTTACTCAAACTAAAAAATCATCAAGATAGAGGGAACCAAGACCCTTCCCATGTGTATTCCTTGGTCAATACTAGATAAGGTGGTGGAATAATAAATTGTATCTCAATTGGTATATTCCATAGATTTTAATCTAAGGAGTTATAGAAAAGGACCAGAAAAGGATTGGTCTACCCAATTCCTATCAACATTGACCAAATTCAATACACCAAATAAGAACATTTCCACCTAGTGGATATGACTAGAATGTCCCATGATTTCAAATGGGGACCCTATAGGAAATGGGATCCAATTAAAATGGTCAAGAATCACCTACATTGACTTAAATCTATGTTGAAAATTGATTATGGCCATATGTCATATCCACATGATGAGGTGTTCTTAGATGCCATAAATGATATAAAAGTTAAAGATAAGATGAACAAGGTAAATATGTTGATGGTGGTGGCCAATCATATTTAATATAATCTAAATACCAATAAGGAATATGCTTGAAAAATATAGAAATATAATTGGGATTCAAAACCCCATCCTATACCTCTTTCACAAGCTAGATTTCAAGGATAGGAGTAGAATGGCCTATCTAGGCATAGTTTCATGGAAAGTGAAGAAAGAAGCACTTAGGGTTCCCCTGAGCAATCAATATTGGTGGTCACCATAGTAGAAAACACCATAGTGTCCACTCCCCCTCACCTAACTACAACTACATTAAATAATGTGAGCATAGCTCAACCTAGTGGAATATTTTATATGTTGTATTTTCCTCTACTCAGGGTAGCAAAATAGGCAATTATTCCATCTTTCCTCCTCATAGTTCTTGGTTTGGCTCCATCTCCATCCCTAGCCCAAACCATTGCTTCATCACCACCCACTATCCCTTTGGTTTTGATGAGTTATGATGTGTAAACATTATTATTATTAGATTTATATAGGATAGTTTATTACATGAATATATTGTTAATAGTTGACACTATATATCATAGTAAATATTGTTAGAATGAGATATTATAGGAGATTATAGGATATTTTGTAGTTAGTGGGATTACTAGATAATAGGATACACTATCCTATATATTTATAATAGTTTCGTATGAAATATAGAAAAATAATTAAGAGAGCAAAATATTATTTGTGTGATTAAAAATATTTTTGTGTACTGCTTGTATTTGGGTTCAGCTATCTCATTCTTCAATAGTGGTATTAGAGTAGGTTATTATGATGGATCAATAATCTATTTGAAGGCAAATATCAATTCATCATTATGGTTTCCCCAACTGATGAAATAATATATGGTTTGAACAAGTTTGTAATATAGATTATTAATTTTATTATTGTTTTATTTTTTCCTCTCTATATGTAGATCTAGAGAATTTGTAATAGTCTTAAAGATTCATATTCACCTATATAATTCAAGAACCATATTTCATAGCTTACTTCATTGATCTCCACTTTTAGTCATATGGTCTGTGTAATCATTGTATTGGTTTAATAATGATTTTATTCATATAGAGCATGTGAGTTTGTCAAATTACTAAATAACATAGTCAAGTATATGAAAGAGGATGATTTTATAATTACATAATCTCAAAACATCTAGTATATTATGCAAACTTGCCCATTTTGTAGGAGATTGATTTAAATTCATTCTTCATCATGTACACTTGGTGTTCATAGTACATATTTCTAAACTAGATTGTGATCTGTGTTCTAAATCTGAATCTTTTGGATAGATTATAAGCTTTGAAACATTATGCATGTTTATAGATCTGAATAGGCCATATCCAATCCCCTCAACTCATAACAAGGTGCATTGACTCACATGCATCTTTCAAAAGAAACTATCATATCATGATCTCAAAGTCCATGTGTATAAATAGTTCAGTTTGTTTGGTCCTAGCGTCAGTGGTTAAAGTCATCCATTCTCAAGTTAGTGAAAGTTATTTTCTATAAGTGATTTATGTTTATTAATGCACTTTCTAGTTTATGCACCATTTGGCCATTTCAAATTCTGTGTAAATTGAGAAGACGTCTTTATTTAACTATGAGTTATGTTTGAGTTTAGGATGTACTCTTTATTGTATATTTTTAATTTAATAGTTTTTCATTAGCAATTAGTTTTAGATGTTTGGTTGGCCAATAATCTTAAAAAAATTATTTAGTTTTTTTATAAAAATTGTGAGCTATTTATTATTATTTAATTCAAAAGAGTTAAGAGGTAGAGATTATTGTTTGTAATCTATTAGGTATTTTAGTCCATATTATATATGCCAATCAGGGACTTATAGTTTATATTAGAAGTATATCTTATGATATTAAGAATAAATCAAATTTTGTCATCATTATTAGGGTAAATTCATATATAATTTGAAAATTAAAATTATTTTTGCATCAATAAAATATATTGAGACAAATTGTCAAGATTAAAAATACATCCTTGTAAAGGATGCATTATCACTTGTACACGACGTCCTGAGTCAAATGTCTCAATTTGTATAAAGGGGTCTTATTTTAATTAATAACATGAGATGAATTAAAATATTAGATGATTAATAAACTTCAAAAAATGGAGGATGGAGGCACATGAGGTTAGAGGTCTTTCAATGACCTCTCATCAGTTGTCAACAATGGGGCTGCACCAATGTTTTGGTGAAATTTTTTGTGGTGTGATTTTTTATGATGTGTGTTTGAATAAGAATAGAAGGAAATTAATATTCATATGTGTGGTGTATTTTTTTATTTATTTAGTGTGGTGTTCTCTATGCCAAACTAGCCAATGCTAAGGATAGTTATTTAGTGGTAGTGGAGACCATCTATGTTATTTTTATTTGAGTGGCGACAAACATTAACAAAGGCTACATAAGATGAAAATGAGGATTTATTCCTCATATTTAATTTTTAAATTTGTGTGTATTTTCATTCCCATACTTTTTTAAACATCCTCTAAGATTTATGAGAAAAGGGAGAATGTGGATATAATGGAATGTGGCAAAAAATTGTATAGGAGGGAAACTAACTGTAGAAGTCCTTTAACTATAAAGATCTTCTGAATACTTTAATTCTTAATGAATATGATCATTTAGTGACACTTCCATTGTGTTCACATGGAATAAATATGGGATACATTACTTTTCATGGTAGTGGTCATGTACAACAAGATCCAAACATCAAGATCTAAACAATAGTATGTAGAACTAAAAGTATGCATTGGCATACGATTATATTCAAGCCATTTCTTAAAGATATATATTCTCCATGTACTCACATTAAGGGGGTGTATATATAATCAATAATGTTCACAAGGGGGTGAATTTTGAGGTATGACATGTAAAAACTATTAATTTAACTTTATTATTCTTAGTTTTATATATGATAGTCTATTACACAAATATATTATTAATAGTTAACAATATACCTCATAGTAAATATAGTTAGATTGAGATATTATATGAGATTCTAGGATATTTCATAGTTAGTGGGATTTCTAGATAATAGGATACACTATCTTATATATTTTTAATATTTTCATATGAAATATAGTAGAATAAATAAGAGAGTAGAATATTATTTATGTGATTAAAATTCTCTGTGTCCACTACTTGTATTTAAGTTTGACTATCTCATTCCTCAATAGGATTCACTTGCTTCTACTTCTACTTCATCAACAAAAACTAATATTCCCACTAGACCACCTCTTATGTACCAGAGAAAGGTGAATGCCCCTTCAATTTCTCCCTATAGAACTCCAACAAAGGGATCTTATTAGGATAAGTCAAGGGGAAAATGATAAAATAAAAGGCTCTATGAAAGCAAAACCCCTAAAAATATTAGATAGTAGTAAAGATGATGAAGAGAAGCTTATAGAATGGGAATGGTTCAAAAAATAATAATGGGAAGACAAGATGAAATGCTCATTATCTGAGACCATCGATAAGACCATAGAGAATGACATGGAGGATGAATGGTTGCCAAAGGAAACCTAGTCTAAGAACAATATGATTTTGAAGACCTATCTAGTCTAAACTAATTAACTTCAAAGATAAGGTGGGAATAATTAATATGAAGTAGAGTCAAAACCCCCAGCTTCAATAAAAGGGTAGTCGTGAGTATATCTCTAGCCTCAGTCCCTCATAACGCAACATTGGTATCTATGAAAATAACTTCCTAGATTACTGCTACACAAAGGGTGATTATAAAAATTTCTCATTTCTCATCTATTGCAATAACTACTTTTATCCTAGTTAGTTCTATATCAACTATTTCTGAAGATTTAGATCCTTTATCCTAAATTTCTAAGGCTTAGGTGGCTAAATGGATAGTTTTGTAAATACCAAACCCAACACCCATAATTTAGGTTGTGGTACCCTGAATCTAAACTTAAAAAAGGACTTATTTTGGCTTCTCATACATCTATAACTAATTATTTAAAAAACTTTCTCAATGCCCATCCTAATTATTCATTCTTTGTTGCTTCTATTCCTTAGTCCTTTCAACTCAATAACCAAGTGTACTTTGAGAACCTAATATCCTCCACTATATTTGATTCCATAGTCACTCCTCCCCATCCATCAACCCAATTGGACCTCCCAATTATCCAAGAAACCTAAGAAAATTCTATTACTATTAAATCAAAAAAAGAGTCAAAGAAATGGAAAGTAATAGTTTATACAATGGATCCCAAAAGGGTCATTAAATAGATAAGATCCATTCCTCCCTTCCCTCAACTGGGAACATATTATCCTAAGCCCATGCTTCACCTTGTGCAATCTCCATAGCTCACTCCCATAGGCCAAGAATAACCTTCATAATAAGCTACCTTGAATATTCCTAAATGGATATATAAGATATAACAAGATAAGGCAGGTAAGTAGGACTTGGTCATTATGGAGAAACTCATAGTCAAGTTTCATTTTGACAAGAAAACTAATACTATGATAAAGATAAAAATAAAAAATATAATGGCTAAAGGGTAGTAAGTGGAGTTAGAACAAAAAGAAAATGTGATCTAATTGACAAAAAAATGTAGAACTCACCCCACTAACTTGGGAGGTCATATGGAAGACCTTTATACTTTTGTAGACTCTATAAAGGGAGTAATAAAGGAGATGTTTAGGGTATACGAGGAATTTATGGAGGCCCTATAGGAAAGGAACACCATTTGGCCTCTAATGGACCTCATAGGAAGTGTGTAGGGAACAACCCAAAAGCTATATGATGTCCTCTAATTAATAAGAGATGTAAAGAAGTAATCCTAACCCAAATGGGGGGATGTATTCTCCCTTGTAGAAGACATGAATAAAATAGATATTGAGATTTTTTTTTTGGATGAGCAGCTAGAAATAAGGCCTATAATCATCTAATCTTAATAATAGTCCCAAATGCTGCATGGGCCTAAAACTATGTGGCCATTAGGAGAGATAGTTTAATTGAATTGCATTAGGAGATGAAAAATTTAGTGCAAAAAATCACGAATCATGAGGGGAAAGCCATCACTATTTTTGGGGAAATGAGAGTTAATGTAGTTAATCAGAGCAAGGGATTGGTCCTTAATACTATATTTGAACACCTCCTCTATAAAGTAGTGAATACTTTTAGAGTAGAGGTTGAGGGAAAAACATACAATACCGATGATGACCTAAAAAAATTAATAAATTTTATAGATGTATGATCTTTAGTATATAGACTCTTCATGTGGAGATCAGGAATGCATTGAAAGCACATAAAAATTAATGGACAACTTCCCCCAGCTCATTAATATACCCCTATTAGAATTTAAGACTAATGAGAATTATTTTTTGGTGAGCCATGCTCTATAATCATACATTCAAGTAAGTAAGTAGGATCTTTAGGCCACATCACCCCCATCAATCATATCAACTACACCAACATATTCAATAATCAGGCCCACCATTACAATAATTTTAATGGGAAAAACCATGGGAGTATAGGTGTCCACCACTGAAACTACCTCATCATAGGAAATCCCCTTCAAAAATATGTTAGTTAGTGGTAGAATTTTTTTGTTGTAATAAGTTTTATCTGTTGGTGACATCCTTTACCAAGTGTTCTATGTGTACTCCTTCAAGAGATATATTTTGAAATAGATGTAAACTTTGAGAACAACTTGAGTGATAAGGTGCCCCCATCCTAAGCCTATTTATACATGTATCCCATGCATTCTAAAGGGAGGATTTTTTTTATATTTCAATATAGATAATAAATCCTTTGCGTTGTTCTATAAGTCTATGTTTTATGGTTATCTCTTTCATTTATGTGTTATATCGAGTGTGTATTTTTTATGTAACCAATAAATTAGTCTTTCTTGATATATGAAATAGAAATTTTGAGTAGTTTGTAATCAATTAATAAAGTTTTATTAATGAAAATGTGAAATAGTAATTTAGGTTGATATATCTTATTTTTTGGTAGCAATCCAACTAAGTTACTCTTTAGAATTTGTGTAGAGATGCCATTTAGTGAAACTTCCTAGACTAAGCCATGGCTAGTCGAAGATGCTATTTGGTATTATCTATAATCTTGAAGTTAATATATGTTACAATAGTCTTGATAGAAAACAACCTTTAGTTAATTACTTGGAGATAACTGCATTTTACCCTTTAGATCTTTTCAATATGTTTGTCAATTATGTGTGCTAAAGTAGTAGTCTACAAGCATTAGTTATTTGGCATTTATAATAATTCTAAAATAGATTTGAAATAATTCATGCTCTCTATTTATAGATTCCCTTTTATACCTTACCTTACCTTACCCTTTATTTACATTTTGTTTGATTTCTATCCACTTTAGAGTAAATTTATCATCCCCCATTCCATTCAAGTAGATATAGGATCCATATCCATATCTTAATCGATTGGGTTAGTAGTTGTATTACTCCTAATTGTTCTACCACTAGTCACTACAAGGCCCAATACCCATAACTCATGCCCTAGAGTGAATTTTACCTTCACATAGATCCCAAAACATTAGAGGTTATCTTGTAATTTGTTTTCTAATGTGTTTATAAAACTTAAAAAAACATAAAATATGGCACTAGAAGGATATCCTCTTTTAATATCTAGACTTAAATAGATCATGAGTTACACTGGATATGTCCCAAAGACTAACCAGGTCCACCTATAACAATAACCATATGTATCCACCCCTATAATCCCATATAAAATTTAGCTTAGAGAAAGTGTTCCCAAGCTTAGACATATTCTCCAAATAAATGACCATTCCCACATCCAATGTCTTAGTCTTAGTTGATAGGTTCTACCTTTAATATTCTAAGAGGTATCCATGACCTACCCAGAAATCCCAAGAAATAAATTCCCACCTTTTCTCCCTTAGGGGTCAAAATCATCAAAGAATATGTGAAAGCCTATAGAATTGCTTTAGGGATACTAAATGTATTCCATGATAATATAGCTCACTGGTTATTCCTATTTACACTAAAAGATTTTTCCTAAGACTAGTTACTTAATCTTACTAAATATTCCATCATATCCTAGACCAATTTATAGACCACATTTTAAGGACACTTTGGCTAAGTCACTAGCCTTAGTATCATATACCAACTCTTTGCCAACATGAAGAAGAGCCTAATAAACCCATCAGGGAATTTAATGCAAGGTTATATAAAATGTATAGATGGATAGACACTACATATAATATAAATGCTACATTAAATATAGATGTGTAAAAAATTACCTTAGATCCTATAACTATAGTGTTTATACGTAGGCTAATCAGTGTATTAGATTTGATCCAAACATATACTCAAGATATAGAGGTTGATAGATAGATGAACCCTCAAACACAATGCTTAAAAAGACCAAATTTTTAACAGGACTATTTTATATTAAAACTAATCCCAAGTGCTAATCAAAACACTATGATTCACAATCAAACTTAGGCCCATATGTAGTTTCCCTTGTCTCACGTTGTACCCAACTAGAGTCCAGGTTTCTTGAATAATATTGTATAAGTTGCTAATCCTCATAGAAGCCAACCTCTAGTCATAGTTAATGCTTATAATAGTCAAGATAATTTTAATGATTCTAATAAGGTTGAGATATATTCCATCTCAAGGATGGTATAAAAGATAAGTAATGATTTAACAATTTTAAGAATATTGGTGTATTATTCCTAATTTAGTTAAAGGGTGAGTAGTAAAATAAGTAAATAAATATGCAATAATTAAGCTACTAATTTGTGTAAATTAGATTTCTATTTTGACCTTTCTAAAAATAGTAATAATATTGAGAAAATCAGACTTAGCTAGAAACTAACTGATACAACTAAGACAAGGTCTAAGATTCACTATGCAGGATTGGGACACTATCAAAAACTAAGATTTGACCTTCATTTTATGATTGGAAAGGAGCACTAAAATTAGATAGGAGTGGTACTAGTGTTATACTCCACCTCTATCATTATTGTCTTGAGGATTTAAGCTTTTTAGGTTTTTTTACCTGGTCTGTGTGACCCTATTTATGAAGTTTTGATAGCTGAAAGTTTGTAGACCCCCCTATAGAGAAAATTTTATCTTCAAACCCTATACTCCATTATGATTTGACCAATTTTGAGAAACAGTGGTGGAGGGGGGGGTAGAGTGTGTAAGATTCACTAAATATGTATCCACACCCTTTATGAGGGCATATTTCCTACATACAAATACTTTTAAGAGTAATCAATCCATATGTAGTTCTCCCACTTGATGTGATTTATACAATTGAGTGTCTGAATATTCAAAATGCTAAATTGGATGTACTTGAGTTGGCTAGGGATTGGTGTAAGGATTTGAATAATCTTGTAAATGTATTTGTTGGTTGTATGCAGAGAATAGGGAATATTTCTTGAGTAGGCTTACTTGTATTCTTGCTTACTTAGTGACATTTGTCAACCCTTCCAAATGATCCTTTGAACGGGATTTTATATGGATCTATTAGTCATGGGTTTAATGTGTTCGCATTAGGATGACAAGGACAAGGATGAGGAAATAAAAGGAATTTACCATTGGGTCCAAAATTACACGTAGATAAGAGTGATAAAAGTGGATAGGAGTGGAAACAATGCTATAGTCCAAGTGTGGTGCTACTATCCTAAGTAGATGGGACATAGGGGGATTGATTTGTCTTAGAAAGAGTAGTCTAACTAAGCTAGGATTAATTATGAAAGGCTATGGATGACTGGTAATTAGTGAAAAGATACCTATGAGGGTCATGAGAGTAAGAAGGAGGGACCCATGGGTTGGGTGTCATTAGCCACACTCAAGTTACCAATTTTTTCATTTTATATGACTACTTCCCCCCGCTTTATTCTAGTGATACAACAAAGCAAAATAATAAGATAAAAAAAAATAGAAATCGTACCTAAACTTACCTATAAGGGTGAAGCTGATGAAGCTATGTGATGCTCAATGCGCATTGAGAGAGCATGTAGTGAAGTGTCAATCTATAAGAGAAAACAAAGAGTATATTTGTTTTTACTAGATATGATATATCTAAAATAGGAACTTATAAATCTAGGTAAGAGAGAGAGGAAGAAAAAAAAAGAATATACCTCACCAGGTACATGGATCAATACAAAACTTATTATGATGCTGAGTGATGTTGGACAATGCTGAGTAATGCTAGATGATGTTGTACTATGAGTAATATCATGGATGAAGTTGAGTGCTCAAATCCCCAAGACTAGTTAAAGAATGTAAAGGATGGCTCTTTGGTTCCATCATCACCCACTAAGTGAAGATAGGTGATTATGCATGTGTTGATCAATGTTTGGACTATGTGTCTAATCCCTCAAAGTAGGTGGCTCAACAATACAAAGGCTAGATAGTCCTTTGTCTCCATATTTTCCTTGTGAAGTGAAGCTATAAAATGATATTGGTATGAAATGTGTGTCATATGATCTGGGTCCTAAATCCCATGAATGTATTATAGTATGACAATTTTGGCATGGATATCTGAACGTATGCTAGAAACTAAGCCATTCTTGACAACTCCAAAAGATGAATATTAGGATTGTATGAAGGCCATTTCAAAACTGGTGCATTAGGATTATATGAAAGTCACTCAAAAATGATGCCAACCACCTATAAATGGAATAAGGCATACAACTATGAGAATGTCTAGGTAGTACTAAACATGGAAAGAAAAGAAAACAAATGTGTTATGCACATTTCCCCCAATCACTAGTGTCTGAACATAGATTTTGATTTTGAAGTTATACCAAATATCATATCTAAAATTAGAAGTAAGACCCATCATGTTGTGCATGATGCCCCCTATATCTAGATTCTTTAAGTGAAAGTGTATTTAAAATTGCTAATTCTAAACTGGTTTGACTATACAAAATTGTAATTGAAACTATTTTTCTACCTACTTCTAGAAAGTTTGGTTTTTTTCCTATTTGGATAAGAGCACCAAAAATGGATAGTAATGGAACTGACACTATAGGTCAATCTTGGCACTATTGTCTTAGGCCAAATTTGGTAACTATTTTGACATTTTAACTATTTTCCTAGTCTATTCTGATTGGTTTTATGTTTGGTTGTTATTTTGAGTGTGCTAAAAGTTGTATTTTTTACTATTAGGAGCTTTGATCTCTATGATAAAACCCATATTTATTTCCCTCTCTTTTGAGGGTAGGAATGAAGACTCTATAATGACTACCATCAGAAGAAAAGAGCCTTGTAAGTGTGTTATGCTAAAAAGATACATGGTATAGTAATGATAAATGACAAGATATCTCAAGATATAAACTGGTTTGTAGTGAGAGATTATTAGATCAACAAGGGTATTCCTAGATAGCTATAACAATGTAATATCATGTGCAATATATTTAATTGAAATTGGAAGTGTTAGTTGTTAGTTATCATGGAGGGATGGAGCATGATGCACATCATGGCATCTAAGAAAGTAAGATAATGGATGATGTGGATCATGGCATTTATAAATAATGAGAAGTAAACAAGAAATCATATGAAAGTGGAAAATGGAAAAAAAAACAAGGGACACGGGCACATGTCACTCAAACTAAAAAGCAAACATAAAATCATGTTAAAATGTTGCATAAACATACAATTGAAATAAGCAAGGGTTGGCATGAGGGAAAATTCACATAGAAGAGTACAGACAAAGGAAATTGGAAAATATCCTAAGGCACACACATGAAGAGAAGAAAAGGACATTGGTAAATTTCCTAAAGCACATACAAGCGATAAAACAAGAACTAATAAATGCAATCAATCTAGCTATGCAAAGCAAGAAAAGAAAGCATGTAAATGATAGAAATATGATCACATCTAACTAATCAAAGTGAGAAATAAATTATGTAAGACATTATAGTATAATAATATGTATATGCTAAGAAATACACAAGTGTTATATACTAGTGAGATGTCAATATAGTAATCTATGTAATCTAGTATGTAACATATAAGAACATGATAACTAGAGTGTGTGGTGTAGGAATGACATAACTTGGATGGTGTAGTCATGTAGAAGATGCCCCCAATGGGTATGTATATCGATGTATGTCTTGATGTAGAATTAGGATGCCCCATTAATGGGTGGAGTGAAGAAATCAAGGATTTAGATGTCACTGTAGACACTCAATGGAGATGAAGTGAAGTATGGTAATGGAGATAAATCAATAAGCAATAACATAGACCAAAAAATATGTGTCTAGAATTATATTAGAAATGTAAAGCATGGATGATGCATATAATTGAAATATTTTTTTTGTTTTTTGAATTATTTGAATGTTTTTGTGTTTTTGATATGTAGTATTTTTTTATATTTTGAAATGTTATGAACTATGTGAAATAAATCACAAGAATACTATGTACAAGAAATTGAAAAGCACTATGTACAATCAATCATAGGAAACTATGTATAGATAATACTGAGAAGAGATGATACTAGCTAATGAGTCTCATGGGATATTCCCTATCATGGTGGCTTGTATCAAGGATAGGAATTGTGCATGATCATGAAACATGATGGAAATGCTAAGACTATGGATTTGAAAGTTTTATATGTTATAAATGCTCTAAAATATCTAAATTAGAAACTAGGTATGGGGTTCCCCTGTAACTTTGAGAAGTATATGCAATTGTAAGGATCTTAGGGACCCATCTAGTAGTAGGAGAAGCTCTTTGAACATGTGCTCTATGAGTAGATGTATGATATCTTAATGATACTACCCTAGGTGTGAACACTATAGCTAGAAGCTATATAGAATATTTAAGATATGGAGGTGTATAAAATATTTGTGATAGTGATGGATGCCTCAACTATGTCTAAATTAGAACTCAAGGCTGAACTAAAATTGGTGACTATAAAGTAGAATATAGCTCTAAAGTGGGGAGTGGTAAATCATATGGAACTCCACCAAATATAATAACCTAATTTGCATGAATGAATTTCACACATCTATGAATTATATAAGGAATTGTACAAAGTTTATGAATCCATGGTTGACTAAATAACATGTGAAAAACTCCTGCACTAGGAACTATAGTGAATGGTGTGGCCACATGTTTTAGACCAACCTATAGAGGAAGTACAATCTCACCTAATGAACTCTATATGTTCCCACTAAATCCATTGATAATTGTGTCTGTTGAGGTAATATCCTTTTTTGAATATCCCAAATGCTATAATAATGTCATAGTGCACATGTTCACACTAGATCAATTATCTATGACAACACTATGAATAAGATTATTATGAATGTAATCTCTAATAAAGAGTGCATGATAATCTAAATCATCCTTGACAATCTTGTACTTTGAGAAGGAGAGGGAAGGTATAGTTGGAACTATAGAGTTGTATACACCAATCATGTTACTCAAAAGATGTGTCTCTACTAAAGGTGCCCTATATATATCTGGTGGTATATGTACATGATATGCATGGTGAACCCCTATTATGCCCCCTGCCTCTTGTTTATAATTCTATGGAAAAGGATTTGAAAATATTTTCAAAGCTTTATCCTATGTTTTATTTGCCTAAGGAGGCTCAACTAAAGTGCCAATATAAATATGATTGCCATCTATCAAATCCTATATATTTTGTCTCAGACTTATGCATCTATTTGTTGTATGGCCTTGTACCCTATGAAAATTGAAAAATATCTATTGATCATATCCACATGAAAGAGGTTTTGTTAGGTTAACTTCCTAAATAAGAGGGAGAGATATGATGTTACATTCTAATAGCTACTATAAAACTTTGGCTAGAGAAACTGGTAGATTGGTAAAGGTTCATCAAGGAGGTGCTGATAAAACCACTCACTGAGGGGGATCAAAAGCTATAATAACTATTAGTTGATTCTAACTCCTGCTACCATTGACCTTGACTTTGTATGGGACTTTGCTATTACTCTTGTTTATTATTTTTGTGATACTTTTGTACTTGAGTTTGCCCATTTAAATTAGTTTAACTTCTATTTCCTTTAGTGTGTGACATAATTCAATGAAGGAAGAGAATATTTAGAACATAATTGATTCATGCAAAACTCTTCTAAGATTTTATTTGAAGAGATCTTATAACTCTTGATTGGCCATGGGGCTAATCATCTTAGCCAAAATAGTCTTATATCAAATAACATAATATATGAGATGTTCATTTCACCTTTATTTCTATTGTACAACTTGGGCATATGAAACCTTATCACCAATGTTAATGCTAAAATGAGCTAGGAATATGTTAGATAAAGGATTGAATGCATTGAACAACTAATTTGATAGACTGTAGAACCATTATAAAGCATAATCATTTAGGATCCATGGATATAGCTTGGTAAGTAGCCAACCATTTGGTACATAGTCTAAGCATGATATATGAAAGGCTCTCAGATGTGTCTTTGGATCACCCTTTCAATCATATAGAGTAAGCTTGGGTTGAATAAAACCTTGTGGTAAAGGTGTAAAAGTAATGTGACATACCAATGGTGTATGTAGTAAAGCAAAAGAATCTAATGCCTATGTAGGTCTAGAGGCACCTGGCTCAAGATGTAGCACCTTGGATTAAAGAGATCTTATCTCTTACATAAGGGCTACCACATTAGGAGACAAAGATGTACTAGTTGTAGTTGGTGGCATAGAGGCAGGTTGGGCTGCTATAAGGGGTTGTTAAGACATAACTACCCTCATAATATCATTTTGTAACTGGATGCTCTATGATTTGAGAATAATGACCATTTTTCACTCTTTGTTTTTCTTCTTTTAGTATTTTAAGCATGCCATATTAGATGTCAGGGTGTTTAGTTAAGATTTATTAAAGTTCCCTTTTATTAGTTTCATCAAAACTAGTGTATTAGACCATTGTTAAGGTAGGAAAACAATTTGAAATTTGATTGAATTTTTTGAAATAATTTATAATAGATAAAGTGTTAGAAAAGGAAATTATTGAATATAGAAAATGTAAAGTCCTAAATACAATGACCTAGAAATTGTGTATAAATGATACAAAACTGATAAACATGTAAGGTGATACCTTAAGAATTAATGGGACCTAGTTTATGTGACTAGGGTTTGAAAGATGATTATTTTGAAATTTACTATGAAAATTTTAAATTTAAAGTGAAATTTTGAGTTAGATATGAAAGTAAAAAATCAAAATTTTATTAGAAAATTTGTGATTTAAAGAGACCTAGTAGACGTAACTAGGGTTTTGAAAAATAATTATTTTTGAAAATTTTTAATTTTGAAATATGAAGTGAATTTATCATTTTAATATGCTAGTAAAAAATTATAAATTTATTGGGAAAATAATGGGACCTAGTATGGACAACTAGGGTTTGAAAGAAAATTGTTTTAAAATTACTAAAAACTTTTATAATTTAATGATAATTTTTGATTTTATTATGTGGGTAAAAAATTATAAAAAAAAGGAAAAAATTAGTAGGAAATTTACTCTAGGGTTTCTAGGGTTTTTTATGTGCAAATGAAGTAAGTCAGGTTCACCAAATGATTTAGCAATTTTAGGAATATTGGTGTATTATTCCTAATTTAGTTAAAGGGTCCAAGTAGTAAAATTAGTAAATAAATATGTAATAATTAAGCTAATAATTTGTGTAAATTAAATTACAATTTTTACCTTTCTAAAAATAGTAATAAAATGGAGAAAATAAGACTTTGCTAGAAACTAGTTGATATAGCTGAGATAGGGTTTGAGATTCATTGTGTAGGATTGGGACATCATCACAAACTAAGATCTAACTTTCATTTTATGATTGGATAGGAGAGATAAAATTGGATAGGAGTGGCACCAACACTATAGTCCACCTCTACCACTATTATCCTAAGGATCTAAGCTTTTTAGGTTTTGTTTGCCAGGTTTATGTGACCTTGCTCATGAAGTTTCGATAGCTAGAATTATTTAGAGCCCTTTGTAGAGAAGATTTTATCTTCAAACTCTGTACTCCATTATGCTTTGACCAATTTAAAGAAAAATGGGTGTTAGTGTGTTTAATATTCAAGGAACATGTATCCACACCACTTGTGTGGGCACACTACCTACATACCAATACTCCAAAGAGGGATCCAACCATATGTAGTTCTCCCACTTGATGTGTTTTGTGTAATTGAGTGTATGAATATGCAAAATGCTAACCTAGATGTACTTGAGGTGTCTAGGGATTGGTGTAAGGATTTGAATAAGCTTGTAAATTTATTGGCTAGCTATATGTAGAGAATAGGGAAGATTGCTTGAGTAGTCTTTTATTCTTACTTGCTTAGTGATATTTGCCAACCCTTTCCAAATGATATTTTAATGGTATTTTATATGGATCTATTATCATGGGTTGAATTTTCTTGCATTAGGATGATAAGGATAAGGATGGGGAATCAAAAGGAATTGACCATTGGGGCCAAAATTTCACTTTTATAGGAGTATCAAATGTAGACATGAGTGGTATCGACACTATAGTCCAAGTTTGGTGATATTATCCTGAGTAGATAGGACCTGGGGAGATTGATTTGTCTTAGAAAAAGTAGTTTGGCTGAGCTAGGATTAAGTCTAGAAGTCTACAATTGACTAGGAATTAGTGAAAATATGCCTTTGAGTGTCATGAGAGTAAGCAAGAGGGACCTATGGGTTGGGTGCCATTAGTCACACTCAAGTTACCAATTTTGAAATTTTATATGACTATAAGTAATGAGTTCTTAACTATGTAAAAACATACAAGATATGTCAATGACCAAAACACCAACCAGAGCTCTAATTACCAAATATACAACTAACCTTCTAATAGGTCACAAAATAATGTTGAGTAGATGCTCAATAATATTCCAAACATGAGCATCATGGAGATTGCATTACCTAACTAGTGTAGAGTTCACATCATAGCCAATCATAAAGAACTAGATTATGAAGAATTATATATAGCCCTTGAGATATTTCAAAGGGAAATTGATATACAAGAAATGTCATCAAATCTACCTAAGCTAGTTCCTCATAATTCTTCAAGTCACTCCAAAATTGCTATGGTCTTTGATACATATGATTTTCCATTTTTAGTGGAAGAAGATAATAAACTAGAGGGCATCAAAAATCAATTGCATGCTTTCTAGATGTTCCAAAGAAATAATTATAATCTAAGGAGTAATCAACCTTTTACTGCCTCTATACCTATGAATAATAGTGATATCACTTCACTAGATATGAGTAACAATAATCCACCTAACCTAAAGGATAAGGATCAAATGTATCCCATAAAATCACCAAATAAAGGAGGGTATAATATTTTAGAGGATATGAATAATATTAAAGCCAAAATCACCTTATATGAGTTGGTTCAGATCACTAAGGAAAGGGAACTACTACTGAAAGCCTTGACCAAAATATCTTATACAAATAAATCAAATACTACCCAAACAAATGTAATGATCTATAAATACAAACATGAGGTTCTACCCTTCCTACTGATAGTTAAAATCTTTAGTAAAAATGTTCACAATTATCTGGTTTACTTAGAAGCTTCAACCAATGTGATGCCTACAACTATATATAAAAAAATGGGAGTAATCCTAGATAAGTCAAAAAGGGTAGTATTATAATTGGAAAATTTTGTAGTACCTTGTGAATGTACACATATAGTTAGCCTCTAAGTCATGTATACAATAAATTATTGACATATTGGTGGTCAACATCTTAAAGGCCTAAAAATTTCTACTCAACTGATATTGGTCAAAAAAATTGAATGGATACATAGACACTAATTTCTCACTTTTGTGTCTACTTTGGAAATGTGTGGCCAATTAAATCAAGATTGATTGAGAGTAGAAGATGAAGTACTTAATCATGGAATACAATTCTAATAATGAAAATTTCCACTTTGTATCCTCACATATTGGTATTTCCACCTTCACTTCTAAAAAGAGTCCCAAACACTAAGATTTCAAAGGACCTACATAGCTATGTACCCTTTATTTTAATGGTGCTTGATTAAAATAAGGCTTAGGTGTTGGTGTAGTCTTGACAGAACTTGACAAAAAGTAGTAATTAACAACATACAAATTATAATTTCATTACACTATTAATTGGGATGAATATGAAGCCTTGATCTTAGGCCTAAAATATGACTTAAGATATGATGTCAAATAGATAAAAATATTTGGTGATTCAAATCTGGTGGTCAACTAGGTCAAAAGGAAGTATTAGTGAGAGCTAACATACCTAAAGAATTATAAACACAGAACTTTAGACCTGATTGAAACTTTTGAGGATTTCAAAATACAAGTTATTCCAAGGGAATAAAACCAATTAGTATATTCATTATCATCCTCAACTACCAATTTAATTATAATCCCAGAGTCTAAGATGCATAAAATTTCCATGGAGCTAGTGTCTTACCCTTTGGTCCTTGACAATGTAGAAAATTTATAAGCATTCTAGGATGATCAATATATTATCTAGTTAAATTATTATGGTGACTTTGAAGAACGAGTTATAAATGAAAAGGAATTTGAATGTCTAAGATTAGAGTATTTTAAGGAGGATGGTATTGTATAACTTAAGGAAAATATAATCCCCATGGGGATGGTGTCTTTAGAAAGGACCTTTAATATATATCAACAAATTGATAGGCAAAGTCAACTAAAGATAGATTAGTCTAAATTTGACAAAGAGAATTTGGGAACTCAAGAACTCACTCAATATGTTAATGTTGATATGGCCTGTACTCATGATGAAAAGTAGAAGATGAAGGAAATACTAATGAAGTACAAGAATGTGATCGCTTGGGTCTATGAATATTTAAGGACTTTTGATCCTAGGGAGATCACCCATACTATTACCTTAATTCTAGGTAATACACCCTTTAAATAATGTTATATACCCTTGAGTTCCATCTTAAATACTCTCATTTAGATTGAAGTTCAGAAGCTATTAGATGCTAGAATCATATTTCCTATCAGACACTCTACTTAGGTGGAAAACTTGGTACCTATCAAGAAGAATAATGTAAAAATAAAGTTGTGTGTCAACTTCAATAAAATAAACCAATATTTAGATAAGGATAAATACCCTCTACCTTCTTTTGACAAGCTAATCCAAGTTGTCAATGGGTTTGGAATGATGTCCTTCCTTGATGGTTTATCTAGATACAACTAGTTGCTAATAGAAGCATATGACCATATGAAGACTATTTTCACCAAAAAGTGGGAAGCATATTATTATAAAAGAATGATTTTTGGCCTCATCAATGCTAGGGAAACATTCCAACAAGCCATGGAACATGCATTCTATAAACTTATTGATAAGTAAAACATTATCTATATGGATGACCTCACTGTGTTTTCTAAGAATAGGGAGTAACATGAAAACCACTTGAAAAAGGTGTATGATATATGCAAATTATATGGAGTATCCCTCAACCAAAGAAAAGCATATTTGGGGTGACATAGGGCAAGTTTCTATGCCACATCATCACCAAAGAGGGAATTTATGTTGATCTAGAATGAATCCAAGCCATTTTAAAGTTAATGCCTCCTAATAGTAGAAAAGAATTGAAATAATTCTTTGATAAGATCAACTTTGAGAGCAAATTCATCTTCAGATTTTTTGAAATTGTCAAACCATTGAATGCAATGTTGAAGAAGGGTACAAAAATAGAATGCACAATAGAGGTAAAGGGTTCATTCTAAGACATCAAAATGACCATAGTTTAGGTTTTAGTGTTGATTAGTCTTGACTTCACCAAGGACTTCTACCTATATTCATTCATTTTAGAACATTACATTGCTACAATACTCACTCATGGGTATATGACAAGGAATGTCCAATCACTTTTATGAGTACTAATTTAAAAGAAACATAGATAAAATATTTAATGGTAATAAGTAAATCTATGCATTGATCAAATATATAAATACTTTGAGGTATTATATCCTAAGAAATAAGACTTATGCCATGGTCTTGAAACCTATATTCAAGCTCACTCTTAGCCATAATGAGTTGGGTGAAAGAAGAGGCAAATGGTTGGCTAAGTTTTAAGAGTTTGATCTAGATATCAGACTGGCCAAGATAGTAATAGGCCAAGGAATAATCTAGCTAATTACTATGGTATACCCACACATTTTAATTGAGCAAGTTAATGAGGTGTAAATAGCTAGAGGAGAGTGGTATATTCAGATAACTCACTATTTACTCATAGGGGCATACCACCTTGAGTTGAATAGAGTAAAAATATGAGCTTTAAGGATTAAATCTACCCACTACATGATAAAAAGAGGAGTATTATACTATAAAAATTATGAGGGCATCTAAATAAGATGCATGTCAAGAGAAAAATCTATAGATATATTGGACAACATACATCAAAAGTTGGGTAATAAACACCCTCTCAAGATAGTCATGACCCATAACATTTTAAGAATTGGGTACTACTAGCCCAATATTTTTGAATATACCCACACCAATGTTAGGACTTACCATGAATGCCAAGTATTTTGAAAAAGGGAGCTAAATACTACTATATCCCTACACCCAATCATTGAAGGTTGTCTTTTTTCACAATGGGGCTTTGGTTTCATTGGAGTAGTCAATCCCAACTCATCAGCAGAACACAAGTTCTTCCTCACTACCACAAACTATTGTACTAGGTGGACTAAATATGTGGCCACTAAGAAATCCAAAGCTCAAGATGTCATCAAATTCCTTGAATAAAATATAGTTACCAAGTTTTCTTTCCTTATATACCTAGTTAGTGATAATGTTCTAACTATCCAATTAGTAGAATTCAATAAGTGGAATTTCAATAACAAGATTAAAATCAAGTCCTATTTAAACTATTAATCATAATGGAATAAATTGTCTAAATCTAAAAATAAAAACCTAGTATACACCATAAATAAGTTGGCCCAGGATAAACCAAGAGACTAACACCTACTATTGAAGTATGCATTATGGGTAGACAAGACAAGACATAACTGGGCCCTCAAGACCTCTCCCTTATTATAATATGGATGAAAACCTATTTTCCCCATTTATATCAATATTTTGACATATAATTTTATTTAGGAATATATGGTAGAAGATCTTAATGCTTAATGTAGATTGTTGGAAATAGTCCAACTAGAAGATGCAAGAAATGAAGCACTGTAAAGATTTAACATACATCAAGACATTATTAAAAGGTGATTCACTAAAATATCCAAGGTTAAAGCCTTTAAAAATTTAGGTCAAATTATTCTATGGGATAACTCCCATGAGAAGAAAGGATAACATGAAAATTTCACTACCTTATGGATTAAACCATATCAAGTGTCTAAAATCTTAGGTGATAACACTTTTCATTTAAGAAAGATTGAAGAAAAAGATCTAGCCTTCCCAGTTAATGGGTAGTATTTGAAGCACTAATTCAAGGCTTCTTATACTAAGGATGTATCTAATAAAGGGGATATAGTAGAGGTAAAACTTAGATCAAGTTATTGCTTCCATTGATAGCTTTTGTATTTCCCATTTTTGGCTTTCTTTATAGTAGTGTTTCTTACTTTTTAAATTAGCCTTTCCTATTTTTTTCATTATATATCTTTAGTTTAGTTCCTTATTATTAAAAATAATTGTCCTTTGTTTTAGAACAACCTAATTATCTCCCTTTTGATTGGTTAAAATGATATCTAGTCTTTTATTTTTTTTACCTACTCTTATCTAACCACTAAAATTAGGAGATCATGTCCTAAAAGGAAGGGTGAGTGAAACTAAGAGGCCTAGAAAGAAATGTAAAAACTAATTAATTTTCAAATTTTAGACCCCTATTATTGAGATTTATAAAATTTAGGTATGCAATAAGAAATTAACCATGGTCATGTCACAGGTAGATACTTTCATTAGGTATAAAAAAATTTCTTTTAGTGCTACATGAAAATTTAAAAAGTTTTCCAATCCCTTGTGTCAAAAACACCTCCCACTCTAATAATTTTTTTGAGATAATAATAAATATATGGATGTTGTTGATAGGTACATTTTGGTAAATTTAATTTTTCTCTTTTATATAGACATCACCTTATTATAGTCCCTTTCCCTCTCTTTCTTCTATATTCCAAAAAGAGAGGAAAGGGATTAATGCATGCCAAAGAGTGGTGATCAAGACTCACATGATGAAATAAGATTATAGGTTTATAAAGGGAGAAAAGGAGGAAATCAAAGGTACCTCTATCAGGACTATAAACATCTAATTGGTAGTAGAATAATGCCATATCTCCTTGATTTTTTTAATTTATACTTAAAGAAAACCATTGTGAAACCTAAATTTTATTCGAAGTATTTTCTAAAGATATCAAATCGAGGATAAAATAAAATCACTCCTTTACACACAAATATAAGGTATGGTTAAGGCTAGTATGTTGCATGAATTTTTGAGAGATTCTTTAATATATCTAATATGATGGTTATTCAAGGATATGATCTATGCTCACTTTGTAATTGATTACCAAAGCTTCTATGTTCTTGAAAACTCTAGATTATTCCCTGTATAAGTCACCATTTGTTGCATCCAACATACCCACTTTCAATTTTTTTTGAGTAGGTGCCCATTTTAGTCTAAAAGGAACTATCTATGGTTGGTAAATCATTTATTTATGTTTATCATGTGCTTAAAAATGATAATATTTATCGAGTATTCTTATGCTAATAAAATTTACCATTTCCTTGGTTGTCTAGGTTTTCATTTTTTATTTTACTCAAGGTAACCTATTAAGGGTTTTCAAAGGTTTCTTAAGCGTATAGATTCTCTTAATTGTATAGGTTCTATGAGGTTGAACTCGACATTCATATGTTTATAAATTTTGTTTGAAATTTATATTTAGCATGCAAGTTTCTCATAACTTTTGTCTATCAGGTATTCTACACCAAATTTGGGTCTCCTACGCTTTCATTACCTTCTACTTCTGCTAGTCATTTATTTTAACTTGGGAAAGTTTTACACTTATATATTTATATAAATTAGTGCCACATAGTGATAGACCACTAACTTATATTTATTTAAACTCTTATGAAATTTTAATAGACTTTTTGGTAAATGAAACATAAGATATTGCTAAGTTTCACAATCTCACTCACCCAGTGATTGATAGGATCAAAGTTTCATTGTAGATAAATTATGGGTAAGCAAAGTAGTGATATCCATCCACATGTATTAATATCATTATCCCACAATCATCAAATAATTTAAAAAAGTTTCCAAGTATTTTGGGCAAGTGGAGCACCAGGACGATGACATGTGTCATCATCCACTCACCTAGAGTTTGCATAATAAAAGGATGGGTATGATACTTCTAAACAAAAAGAACACTATGATGTTGCTATATTTCATAATACCATCACTTAGATCCTATTAAAATATTAAAGATAGTATGATACCCTTAGGGAGAGTGATAATGTATAATTTCACCAAATGTCACCACCTAAAGGGTCTGAGGTAGTAATAAGCATCGAGAAAGGCATAAAAATAACCATGAGCTATCAGGGGAGGAAAATTTTTTCCACCTATCCCCAAAATTATGTTAAAATCTTGAAACAACAAAGTAACACTTCTTGGAGAAGTAGGAATTTGACAAGTGTCAGATAAAGGATGAATAAGAACTTAGAGCCGAGAGGGAAGAGCTACCTGGCAGTAGGATTTGCATAAGGATGACACATCACAAAATAAATTAAAAATATGAATATAAATAAAATAAAAAAGGATCTAAATTTATTGGAGCCATTAATCCACATTAATTATCTAACCACATTCAATTCAACAAAGCAAGTAAATCTAGGAAGCAATATATGCAACCAACCAAGTCAATTATAATTAACTTTCCATTAAATTAACATTGACTACAATCACAAAATTGAGCTCTAACCTAATTAAATAGTATGTAAATAGCTACAAATAAGTAGAACTTAAGTACATAAAAATAGATTCTACTTCAAAATTTCCACATTCCCCTCTACATATTCCATTATAGGGTCTGATCTTTATACAAATACAAAATTTTATTATGTGGCTCTCAATCATGACTTCAAGCACTACTAAGCTATCTGGGAGGAAGTTTAGGAAATAGGGCCTTGTGGCCCTAATGATAAACTATCAACCTTTACATAAAGGTCAAAATATGACTCAGTGGTGATCAAATCAGTGGGCCTACACAATGCAATGATAAAACTAGATGCATCGCCCTGCATTATCCTAGTTTATGATTTGTTTACAAATGGTTAATTCTTTGGTAAGATTTTTTATTCCCATAAAAATATCAAACTTATGGCCTATGTTAGTGGGCATGCATTTAAGAAGTATTATTGGCTCACTAACCCAGAGGTAAACTATAACCAATCCCTAATTGACCAATGGATGTTAGCCAATATTATCACTAGCAAGTTATAAGAGTGGGCATATGACCCAATCACCTCTAAGGTCAAGGCACTCATTTATGCCATCCTAATTACCAATTTTAGGCCAAGAATTAGGATTATTATGACCATGTTGAATATAATATATGGTTTCTAAAATATAACCTATGTCAATAAGCTTGGATTACTTTGATAGACACCATCCTCACCTCTATCAAGGCTATTTCCATTGGGGAAATCATCAATGCTAACTTGATTCACCAAGTTGGTAGTGAAAAAAACTAGTTAGATGGAAATTTTTATATTATGTCTTATTTATTGGATGTTATAACTAGAATAATCCACTCAACTTTCAAATAACCCTAGGAACCCTCCCCTAAATACCCCAAAAATATAATTTATGATGAGTTTAATCTCATCCACCTCTATAGGTTCAGGAAGAATATGACCAAGTTAATAGAGACCTTCTATCCAATGGTGTACTAGCCCAATCATGACAAGGATATGTTCATATTATCTAATAAAATCAAAAGGACTCTTGGAAGGATTAATAGCTATTATATTCAATCAGGTTGCATAATCATCAAAATAGAGGGAACCAAGGCCCTTCCCATGTATCTTCCTTAGTTGGTACCATATAAGGTGGTAGAATAAGAAATTATAGCTCAATTAGTAGATTTAATAGATGTAAATCTAAAGAGTGCCAGATAAAGAGTAGTCTATCCAATTCCTATCAACATTGGCCAAAATCAATATACCAAATGGGAACATTTCCATAGTGGGTAGGACTAGAATATTGTATGATTTTAAATAAGAACCCTATAGGCAATGGGATCCAAGGAAAATGGTTAGGAACCACGTAGACCAACTCAAATCTAGGGTTAAAATTTATTTTGTCCATGTTTCATATCCACATGATGAGGTGCTCGTAGATGCCCTAAATGATATAGAAGTTTGAGATAAGATGAACAAAGTAAGTGTGTTGATAATGGCTAGGCATATTCAATATAATCTAAATACCACCAAGTAAAATGCTTAAATAATTGAAAAATAACATTGAGATTTAAATCCCCCTCTACGACCTCTATCATAAGGACATGAGAAGGTTGGCCTACATGCTTTTATGGGAAGGGAACAAGGAATCACTCAGGGCTCCCCTCAACATTCCATCTTGGTGGTCACTATAGTAGAGACCACCATAGTGTCCACTCCCCCTCACTTGACTACCACTACATTAAGTAAGGTAAGCATAGCTCAGTTTGGTGGATTAATTTCTATGTTGCCTTTTACTCCACTCAAATTAGCATAATAGGTGAGTCTCCCATCTTTCCTCCTCCTAGTTTCTAGTTTGACTCCATTTCCATCACTATTCTAAACCATTACTTCATCACCACCCACTATACCTTTATATTCACTTATTGTTACTTATCATTCATCAACAACAAATAATACCCACAGAAGACAAACTCTTGTTTACTAAAGAAAGGTAAAGGATCCTTTAGTTTCTCCCCATATTTACTTTATTCATCATATCTTAAAGGAGAAAAGGATAAAAGAAAAGACTCTAAGGAAGAAAAACCCTTGAAAACATTGGATAATAGTAAATATGATAAAAAGAAGCTTGTAGAAAGGGAATGGTTCAAAGAATAAGAATGGGAACATAAGATGAAAACCTCCTTATCTAAGACCATCAATGAGACTAGGAAGAGTGACCCAGAGGATGAATGGTTGCTAGTAGAACCTCAATCTAGGGACATTACGATTTTTAAGAAAAACTCAGGTTCAATTGAATTGATTTAGTAATAAGGTGGGGATAATGGAGATGAATTAGATTAAAAACCACTAGCATTAACATAAGGGTAGTAAATGAGTATATCTCTAGCCTTAGTACCTCCTAGCACAAAATTGGTATCTATAGTAATAACTTCCTAGATTATTGGTACACAAAGGGTGAGTATACAATCTTATCATTCCTCATCTATTATGAAAACTAATTCTATCCCAATTAGGTTTATATAAACTATTTATCATGCTTTTGATTCTTTGTCTCAAAGCAATAAGGCTTAGGTGGATACAAGGCTAATTTTGAAAATACCAACCCCAACCCCCATAATTTAGGCTATGGAAACCCCCAATTAAACTTTAAAATGACCTATTAGGGTTACTCAGAAATCTATAATTGATTACTTGTAAAATTTTCTCAATGCCCCACTTACTTATTCATTCTTTTTTTTCTCTAGCCCTCAATCCTGTATACTCAATAAATAGGTGTACTTTGAGAACCTAGTCTCTTCCACTATATTTTATTCCCCAATCACTCCTCCCCATCCATCTACCTAATTGGATCTTCCAATTGGACAAGAAACCCAATTATATTCTACTAATATTACATCAACAAAGGGGTCAAAGAAAGGGAAATTTATAGTTGATATAGTGGATCCTAAAAGGGTTACTAAATTTAGAAGAGTCATTCCTCACTTCCCTTAATTAGGAACATATTCTCCTAATCCCATGATTCATCTTGGTATCCTCCCTCTTCCACTCCCATAGGCTAGATATAACCTTCACAATAACTAGTTACCTTGAATATTCTTAAATGGATATGAAAAATGCAACAAGTAGAGGCAGACAAGCAAGACTTGGTCATTATGGACCAGCCAATTGTCAAGTTTCATTATTGATAAGGAAAATAATACTATGAGAAAGATAAAAATAAAAAATTTAATGGCTGAAGCGCATCATGTGGAGTTAGAACAAAGATAAGATATGTTCCAGTTAGCTAAAAATTATATAACTCTCCCCTTTGACTTGGGTGGTCATATGGAAGACCCCTATAATTTTTTAGACTATGTAGGGAGAGCAAAAAAGGATATATTTAGTGGGTATGAAAAATATATGGAGTCCCTAAAATAATAGAGCACCATTTAGCCTCCAAGGGACCTCAGAGGTAGTGTGCAGGGAGCAACCCAAAAGCTATATGATGTCCTCCAATTAATAAGAGATATGAAGTAAGGAATCCTAGTCTAAATGGGGGGATGTATTCTCCCTTACATAGGACATGAAGAAGATGGAGGCCAAGTTTTATTTTTTGGGTTGAGCAGCTGGAGATAATTCATTTAGCTATCTAAACTTAATAACAACCTTGGATGTTGTTTGGTCCTAAAACTGTGGCCACTAGGAGAGATAGTTTAATTAAATGACATTAACAGATGCAAAATTTAGTGTGTAAAATCACCAAGTATGAGGGGAAATCCATCATTATTCTATAGGAAATGAGACTCAATGATGTAGATAACTAGAGTAGGTAATTAATATTTAAGAGCACATTTGAAGACATCCTATGGACAATAGCGAAAAATTTTAGAGCAGAGGTTAAGGGCATAATATATAAGACCCATGATGACCTTAAATAATTGATAAATTTTTATAGAATTAGGTTCCTTAGTACAAAGAATCTTTATGTGGAGATCAAGGTTGCATTGAAATCATATAAAAATTAATGGATTCTAGGAGATCTATGCTCTCTAATCATAAATTCAAGCAAGTAAGCAAGCTCCTCATGCCATGTCACCCTCATTGAACATCTTAACTACACCATCATCTTTAATAGTTGGGCCCACCATTACAATAACTTTAATGATAAAAATGATGGGAGTACAGGTGTCTATCACAACAACTACCTCATCATAGGAAATTCCCTATGAAATGATGTTAGTAAGTTGTAATAGAGTTTTGTTATAACAATTTTTGTCCATTGGTGTCATCCTTTGCCAAGTATCCCATGTTTACTCCTTTAGGATATATTTTATGAAACATATGTAAAATTTAAGAATGGATTAAGTGATGAGGTGACCCCATCCCAAGCCTATTTATACATTTTATCTCTCATATTCTAAGGGAAGGATAAATTTTGACATTTCAATATAAATAAGAAATCCTTCAGGTTGTTATTCAAGTCTATGTTTTATGTGTCTCTTTCATTTTAGTGTTATATTGAGTATGGGTTTTTGATCCAACCAATAACTTAGTCTTTATTGATATATGCAATAACATTTTCAAGTAGCTTGTAATCAATTAGAAAAATTTTATCAATTGAAATATGTAGTAGAAATTTAGGTTGAAATATCTTATTTTATGGTAGCAAGCTAACTGAGTTACTCTTTGAAATTTTTGTAGAGACACCATTTGGTGTAACTTCCTAGACTGAGCCATAACTAGTTGAATATGCTCTTTGATATTAGTTATAATCTTACATATAATATATTTTACAATAGTTTTGATAAAAATTAACCTTTAGTTAATAACTTAGAGCTAACTGAATTTTATTCCTCAGACCTTTTCATTATGTTTGCCAATACTATCTTCTAAAGTAATGCTCTACAAGCATTAGTTATTTGGCATTTATCCTTGTATTGAAGCTGGTTAGAAAAAATTCATGCTCTCTATTTACAGATCCTCATTTTTTCCTTACCTTACCTTTTATTTGTAGTTTATTTAAGATATATCCACTTTAGACTAAATCCATCATAACCTCATTCCATTCAAGTAGATTTAGGATCCATATCCATATTTGAACCAACTGGGTTTGTAGTTGCATTTCTCATAATTTTTCCACCACTAGTTATTTCAAGACCCAATACCTGTAACTCATTTCCCAAAGTGAAGTTAACCTTCATAGAGATCCAAAAAAGTTAAAGGTTACCTCATAATTTTTTTTTGATGTGTGTGTAAAACTAAAAAAAACACCTCTCCACATCATTTATTCCCAAAAATTACTTAGCTACAGTTGGGGCCCAAAACCCTAGGTGGAGACTTTGATACCAAATGTAATTAACCATTCCACTAAAATCTCGAGGTGTTAGTGAATCCGCACATTAGGATCATAACACAAGTAGACTTAGGGTTTATATATAAACTATTTATAAATTATATATCACCTTTGTCTTGTAGATTTGGAAAATACATATTAAAAATGTACCTTTAGCTTATAGATCATTCTTGCTACCAAATGGATTGCATACACTATATCTATGTGACTAATTACTTATCTCTTAGTATGACAAATTTTATTATGTTTAATAAGACCTTATGTCATTCCTATAATGTTATAAACCTATTTATCTTCCTTATCTATAAGTTTTGGACTCCTGCCTATTTTTTATCTACCCAAACACTTGTGTCCCAATCAGATGTCTATGTTAATACAGGTGTCCTATCCTAATGTAATTATTCAGTGCCCTAAAGTCATCCAATTTGTAAATAAAATGTATTCCTATGGTCAACCTAAGTTTTTTAATGCAATATATTCTCTAAAGGGATTGGTATAAATATAAGATCAATCCTCATTCATTCCTCACCTAGAAAAACCCATTAAAATACCTAGAGAGACCAAGACAACTTGCTAAAAGCATTATTTTAAGCCCTTAAGTGATCAAATCTTCCATATTTTCTACTATTTCCATATCAATCATATGAAAATCACATATATAGGTCTAAATTATTTAAGGAGTAAAACCTCAGAGCCATATTTTTCAAGTTACAAGCTAGGTCACTATTGTAGTTGCTTATCACACATTACATGATTCACACATAAACCAACATGTAAGGGATAAATATATGTTTGAGGTCCTATTAAGAGTATTAAATATGTAAACAACACTCATTAATAGAGGGGTATTTGGGGTAGCTCAACACCATGTTCCCACTAACCCATTTTTCCCACAACCAATATGAAGATGAAGAATTAGGCGTTACTATTTGATAAGGAGTGATAGTCCATGACCCAACTCTGAATGCACTAGAATGAAGGTGACATATAATGTATAATCATCTAGGTAATCAAATCCAATAGGTATTTTTTACTATATTATTGCATCCAAGTTAGATAATAGTGTCAGTGCAACTATCCCAAGTCAACACAAGTGTTCATAGCTATAAAGGCATAATTTCTATAATTACGTGAGTGTCTTAGTATCTATATCCAACCCAATTTCTACATGTTAAAAATCTAGATCTATGCTATCATTAGAACTAACTAAGTATGTTATTTCATTTTCATTATAATATCTATCATAGTTATCTTTTATATCATTAACATCTCAATATAATAAATTTAGTATATGTTCTATCTGAGTTTCAAAAATAATTAGTTTGCTTTAAATATAGTCTACCATCCTTGTGTCTTAGGCTATCTCTATCCATTTAAACCTATATTCCCTATATTTAAATTTTAGGGTTAAACAATTTTAAAGAGTAGACTACTAATTTCTAGAATTGTGCACATAGTTAAGAATCAAGATCATGCACATAAAGTTATAACAAGTAGACAACTAAATTTACAATTGAAGACACATAAATATTAATAATTAGGTGTTTTAAAATGATTATTCTTGACATCCTTACCTTACTTGGTATATTCACCATTTTTATAACTCACAATCTATTGGAAAGTCTTCACTATCTTAAAAATAAAAAATATCATACATGCATCCCTATTTCAACCATATTAATTCCTATTCAAACTACAAGCACCAATAAGTCCCTTTACAATAGTCTCTATCTTCTTGGGACATGATTATGCTAGGTCAGATATGACCACATTTTGGCCTTGTCCCTTAGTGTAACCTTGTCCTTGGACATGTTGGATAATATATTCAAAATGCACATGAAATTCTATTTCATGATCCAATTTGTAAATGAGAAAGAATTAAAATAGATAAGCTAAGGATTGAATTATCAATTCATATACCAAGAAGTCCTTTCAACTACCTAAAAAACTCTTGAGCTACACACTATAAGATAATAGTAAATGTGCAACTACACACTATAAGACAAAACCAAGACACCTATGCTAGACACCTAAGATTAATAATAATTATTTAAAATATTATTACATCCCCCCTTAATTTATATGGGTCTTTGTCAGACCAAGCATTGTTTTGAACATTTCAAAATTTTCTCATCCAAGTGATTTTATTAGGATGTTTGCTGGTTGGTCTACTATCAAGCAATGTTATAACTTGACAAGGCCCTATTTCAAATAGTGTTGAATTATATGAAATTTGGTATTGATATGATTGGTTTGGTCATGAAAGACTAGATTGTTTACCATCTAGATTTTACAATTATTTTCAACCATGAGAGGTGTTGACAAAACCTATTACTCTTGAAAATATGAAAGAACCATTCTGAGCCACAAGATCTATTTAGTTGCCTTTGAAGTGGCCATATAGTTTAATTCTATTAAATAAATTACCATTACTAATTATTTATTGGGTTTCCAACTAATAAATCCTATTTAAAAATTCATTAAAAATCTGAGGTGGACTTTCCATCTTCATGGTCATAATCATAGTCATAATTTGAATACCCAACCAATTTTAAGTCTCCTGACCTAGAGTATTGGAGCTCAAAATTTTATGTTCCTTTGAGATATTCGAGGACCCTTTTTGTTGTTACCCAATGAATATCGCTAGGTTATTTAATGAATCTTGAGAGAACACTAGATATAAATGATATATCTAGTTGAGTTTTGGGCACATAATAACAAGTTGTCTATATTTAGTGCCATCAACAAAATCTATTGAATATTTACATGTCAATTTGAGATTATATTCCATGGGCGTGCTAAGAGGATTATAATATTCCATTATGAACTTGATCAAAATGTCACCACTATACTTATATTGGGTAATGAATAAATAATTTTATTTTTGAATTACTTTAATACCCAAATAATAATGAAGATAACCCAAATCATTCATTATGTTTTATTATTTTTGGGAATCTAGTGTTTAGATCCTAAATAATAAGGATTTGGAATAATAAGAAAAATCTAGTTTAATGGGGGGAAATATAGATTTTAAATAGGTAGTTTTACAAGAAGAATATTAATAAAATTATCTTAAATTGGGATGAAATGAATGATTCTAAAGATGGTAATTGAAAAGCAGGACCGAGACACTATCAAGAATATAAACTTGGATTTCATTTTTTGATTGGATAGGAGCACTGGAAAAAGACACCCTAGTGTCCAGTGCTATATTCCCTCCCTGGAACTATTCTCCTTAGGATCTAATATTTTGGGGTTTTGTTTGTTAGGTCAGTGTGAGCCTATGTACCAAATTTTAGGGATTGAAAGTTAACAAAGCTCATTGTAGGTCAATTTTAGTCTTTAATACTTATATCCATCTACACACATGCAAATAATGAATACATCAAAATCAAAGGGGGAAAAACTGGGTTAGGGGAAGAATTATTGCATGATCTAGAACCCCTACTATTTTTACCACTTCCTACATTAACCCTCAAGCTAGGGTCTCAGATCAAATGTAATTCTCCCTTAGGCAACATGCATAATCAATGTGCATGATAGATGCAAGAATGAATTTTGCCTAGGCCCTTCCTTGATAAAGCATGCAAGTCTATGTGTGATGTAGATAAGCTGAGCTATACTATTGACTAATTTTTATTATGTCTAATATGCCAAAGTAGTAAGTTCTATATATAAAATACCTTGTGTAGTCATTTATATAAGAGACTCATTATTTTGAATTTGGGAGCTTTATTGCATTTGTCTGACATTATAAAACTTAAGAACAAAGTAAATAAAAGGGGTAAGACTCATTTTTTGAAATCAAATGACCATTATATTTCAATTTGACTTTGGATAGGAGTGCTAAAAACTAGACACTCTGGGTTTCAACATTGTAGTCCAATCCCAACACTCTTGTCCTATAGACTAGGGACTAGGGGGATGGAATTAGCATGGGAAACCTAACCTATCTAAGGTGGGATGACCATTTAAAAGGCTTGGGGAGACTAAGAATGGGTAAAAAGGTGACTCAAGCTTAGAACTATACCCAAATGGATAAAATGAAAGACATGGCCAAATTTGAATAAAGCTCATATTCTCCAGTCAGAGTCTCATATGAAAGGACTATGAAAAGACATGATATGTGTGGTTGCTTGACTAATTTAAGGTGTATAAATTTTCACCCATTTTAATCTAGTGATGCAATTAAATGATGTACTAGAGTAAAATAAATAAAGAGGATGCGTACCTAAACTTACTTGTGTGGAGATAAGTGTGTTGAAAAAAGGTCCAACTTCCTGGTTAGGGAAGTGGATAGAGAACTAAATAGTGCCTAGAGAAGGAAGGAATCCCTAAAATAAATACCCCTATACTTAATCTAAATAGTACATATAAAAATAAGGAATCCTTAAAATGAATTCCCCCTGTACTAAATTTGAATGAAGAATGAGAAATGCTCAGAGGCCCAAAACCAATGTCTGCCCTCTATCCCACATAAACTCATGTAAACTAGAATGTGTATATAGAAGAGAAAAGATATATCATGCCCCCAATTTGACTAATCTAAATTAGAAATGAGAAGTGCTCAGAGGTCCAAAACTAATGTCTACCCTCTATCTTACACAAACTCTTGGGTCTAAGTAATGCTATGGACCAACCACTACAAATGATTACATGGTCCAACCTGGTGATAACTTGGGTATGCCTAGGTATAATCTAAAAAATCTAGTAAATGTGTAAGAAGAAAATGGCATGTGTTTCCATTCTAATCTTTATTATCATAGATGATGAACATGAACATCTATGACATGTCCCAAAATATGGTATATGAGTGATGTATCTATATAGTTTGGTAATATATATAACCACATGTGAAATGAGATATCATGTCATGCCTCATGTGCAAAAATTAGAGATCAAAACAATGTTCTCTACACTATACCTATAATCTACTATCTAGTCTATAACTGTGTCATGTGTGAGATATGTAGTGATGTTCATGCCCAAAATCTGATATCTGGTCTGAATCTATATCGAAGTCACTATAAATCCATATGATCTGAACCACTATGTATTTGAGTAATTTTTGTATCTATAGATTGAAGTTATATCCCTCTGAATGTCTTGAATAATTTTGAATGACCCATGTCAATTTAATAACTTTATATCTTGGCCAATCTGAGCTGAATCTAATAATTTTGATTGTTGAAGGTGTAAGAACCATGATAAGTGACCCATGTAGTCTGAATCACTATATATTTCAATTGATCTAAGGTGAATCTAATAATTATGAATATTGGAGGTGTAAAAACCATGGTGTATCCAACTATGAGAGTGGATAGGTGTGTTGGGTAAGTGTAGAAATAAGAATAGTAGGAATGATTCCCCCTTTTGGGGAGAGGGATGAAATTTGTAATAGAAAAGGTTGAACTAAAAGTGATGACTAGTGGTGTCATGCGAGGAACAATATTGGTATAGTTTGGATTGATTTGAGAAGTTGATAGATTGTTTAGACTGAGTTATTTAAAAGTTGTATGAGCTTTGATTGGTGAGTACCAAGTTGTATAAAAATTGAACAAGTTATTATTGGTGAGGACCAAATTATATGTCTAGGTATAAAATAGGTATAAAGATGTGTGTTTCATAGTAGGAAAATAATGTAATAAAAGATATAGGTTTGATTAATATCAAAGGCATTGCCATTATAGTTCCTCGGAATAAAATGGTTTATAAAATGGAGCTCTGGGGTTCAATTTATGGGCAAAATGGTATTTTGCTTTGAATGAAAAGTCATTTGATATAGGAAAATTTGGATTGATTCTTGATTCATTTGTGCATTGGCTAGTTTTGAGATTCAAAACTTTGGAGAAGGAAATATGCAAATGAGACGAGCACTTACCATGACCCAATTTGAGCAATTGATAGCATAGATTGAGGTTGGTGGGGAGTTTACCCTAGTAAGTAGCTAAAATTCATGATTTAAGACTAATTAGAAGCTTTTTTTTGATGATTTTGAGCTATTTTGAAGTTTTTTAAAAACTTTTTACTAGGTTCATTGCTCATATCCTTCTTCCAGTGTTACTATCTAGTCTCCAACACTACTGTCGAAGTTACAACACTCCTATCCAATACTATTGTCCTACAGGCTATCTTTTCTAGGCTAATTGTTAGTTTAGTTGCTATCATTTTACTTGGTTATTGGGTTGACATGGTTGAATGATATTTAGGAAGGCTATTTTCTAGTGTTTTTTAAGGTGAGGTATAGATTAGGGCTTTTCATAGAGGCTGGCTGATGGAGACTCTAAGATTGTTTCCTTTATTAGCTGATGAGAGGGTTGTGATAAATAGGGAAAGGCTAGGTCATGTGTGTGACTTAGGCACTATGCATTAAGATAGGCATTTGATTACCACCTTGTGTGAGAGGTGGAATGTAGCACCTATACTTTTTGGCTTCCTACTAGAGAGATGACTATTACTCTAGAGGATGTGTACCATAATTTGCATTTATTGGTTAATGGATGACATGCTACTTTATAAGATGATATGGGTGTGGATGCCATTGATCATGTGTCCTTGTATTTTGTTGGTGTGCCCTCAGACATAAATAGGAGAAGCAGTGATAGATATGTACTATTGTCAGTTATTTTTCAATCGAGTGTTCCACATCTATGGATGTGGTTGGCAGTGTAGTTGGCTTCTTTTGTTATAGTGGATGTGAGTGGGGTATCGATTACATATAGGATACATAGGATTGTACATAGTGTCTATGTATATGGCACTACGTTCTCATGGGTCAGGATTGTTCTTTCCCACTTAAATAGAGATCTATATAGGTTTACTTAGGAGGTATTTAGTGGTGCTTTAAGTGTGGATACTTTATTGCATTATTGGGCTTATGAGTACATAGTAGTTTTATAGCTACTGGGGTTACCAAGAGAGAGGTGGGAACCTCCATATCCATATGGGGAGTGGTTGATGAGTTCATTGGATATTAGGTCTCTTGGGATGGATCACTATAGATTAGTGTTATATAGACTAGTGGCTCATGATATCATTTGGAGGCCCTATAAAAGATTTCTTGGGTGGCCCAAAGATGGAGTGCATTTGCATTATATTAGGGTTAGTTATTGGTTACATGATCATTAGCTTGGAGTATATGAGCACTTTTAGTTTGAGTGCATGACTATGCATTTTGGGGTTCCATAGGATAGTCCCCCAGTAGCATGGGTATAGGTGAGGATTATACTGGCACTGATAAGAGCAAGAGCTCATGGCAGGCCTACTAAGGCTGACTTAGCACTGTTACCTTTGGATGCACAAGATGTGGATATAGATATTATTAATGTAGATGATGTTATATGTATAGGGGCATTTAACACATAGTGGATGAGGCATTGGTAGGCTCTATTGTATCTTATTGGTAGAGGGGATGCCCCTAAGTATGAGGACCTAGCTCTAATCCAAATGATGGGAGGTAAGTATCATTTATATTTGAGTTGTGTAAAAGTTCAAGTTTGTGCATGTTTTTAACTTGTTTTGAAAATGTATGTCTAATGCAGTGTTTTACTTTTTTGCATGTAGCTAGAGTGGAAGGTGCTCAAGATGAAGCATAGGTTAGGGTAGGAGGTGAAGATGATGGGTTTTGGGAGACCATCATTGAGTCTACACTTTATGAGCTCACACAACATGTTCTTGATGATGAATTAGAGGAGGGTTTGATTTAGTGAGTGATATTTATAGTTGGTGTTTATGCTCATTTTTTTGATAGGGCTATTATACCTATAATGGCATATGTTAAGGCAATGAGAGAGAGAGATGAGCTGAGGCTTGAGTGAGATAGGCATACGATGCCTTCTTCTAATTATGGATCAGTGAGTACATGGATTATGGATGAATATATAGATTTGTAGAGGTAGTTTATGTAATTGTGTGAGGATCATGGTTAGTTACTAGAGTGAGATAGTTGGCTTAAGAGGCATTTGGGGGCTCGAGGAGGTGAGGGGCCATCAAGTGCTAGACTAGATTATGGGATTAGTATTAGAGGAGAGAGTGAGACTGAGAGTGAGGGCATGATGCCCATTCATGAGTGATTGTATTTTGATATGATGTACATGTTTTGAAAATTGCATTATATATATGGATACTAGTTTGATTTTAGATTTATGCATGGTGTGTTATGGATTTTGAAATGGATTGCAATATTTATTGTAAGTGATTGATTAGAATTTTTTGATTTGATATTAATGATGAGATTGAATATGTTTTAATCAAATATTGTTTGGGATGTGATTTGATTATTCTTGATAAGTTTGATGGTAGATTTGATTTACAATCATAGGTGAGTGAAAATTTTTATTGGTTTTTGTAATTGGTAAATTATTGGGATAAATTGAGCTAGTCTAACATTGGTAAATAGGATTTGGTAAGATCTATATTTTGATAGGTTGGTTTTGGATATGGATAGTTATTGAGGATTGAGAATGTTAGTTGTTAGTATGTGGGGATGTAAGATAACACATTGTGCATATTACTTCCTCGAGAGTGGTTGAAGAATACAAAGGCTAGATAGACCTTTGGCTCCATCATTGCCCTACTAAGTGAAGCTTACAAACTAAAATTGGTATGAATGTACATTGATATATTCTATGTTGTATCACTATGTGAACCCTATTGACCAACTGAACATGTGCACATATCACTTATTCTCTATAGGAATGTGCTCTATATTTGATATTATCTATTGTGTACTAATTGTAATTGTGTGTAAAGATTCTTCAAAATTTAAATTTATTGGTCATTTAGCTGAAACTATGTGTTGTGAAGAAAGCTCATCTATTTATAACCAAATACCATGTGGCATCTAGTATGATGTATATAACTAAGAAATATATTAAGATGGATCTAAAACCTATGATGAGGGCTCATTTAATCTTAATCGTAATGGGTTTTTACATGAGATAGGACCTAGAAAATATGGCCATAATGAATATTTCTCATGAGTAGTACTCTATGGTGTGGGGTCATTTAATCTTAACTGTAGTGGATTGCTACATGAGATAGGACCTATAAAAATTACCTATAATGAATATTTCTCATGAGTAGGACTCTATTGCAGTGCTAATGACTTTACTAGATATGTATATGGAACTGCACTATGTATTCCTTAGACTATGATGCTATATGTTGGTTGTTCTCACTATATTGGTTTCCAAACCTTGTAAAGTGGTGGAAAAAGAGATCTCCTATGAGATTATATTATAAAACCTGTATTGTGCTCATGATGAGTGATTAATGATTCATGTAAAGGAATGTCTTGGGATGACTCAGTCATCATGGAATGAGGTCTAGGGTTCCATGATGGAGGAGATCTTCGTGCCCCATGTGTGAATGCTATGATTCCACTATCAACACATCTATTAATCCAATCCTTGAGTCCTTAATAATCATTATCTTTGTATCCATAAATATGATGATAGTTATAAAAGAGTCTATGTAGTTATCTATGTAAGAGAGATGGATCTCATTGATGAGTAGAAGGTAGTGTGATTAACCTTCTATCTAGTAGTGTTGATAATATGATAGATGGGTTATCCTACTCTAAATCAAATTGTGGTGGTGCCTTATTATTATTATTATTATTATTATTACTATTATTATTATTATTATTATTATTATTATTATTCTATGTAGTGTATATTATAGGTTGTGCTCTAGAAACTAGATCTTTGTTCTTGACTGGTGTTTTTTTTGGTTGTGGTCTCTTATCTTGTTTAGGACATGGTGGATGTTGAGTGGTAGGAAGTGTGATTGAAGATGCTAATGTGAAATCTAGTGTGATCCGATCAACTAAATCTACCTCAATCAATCCTAATTTATTTTTTAAAGATAAAACCGTATAACACGAGTGTCTAAAAGAAGACTAACTAATATAGTAGATGCTTGAGTAGAGGTTGGTAAAGCACCTCAATAAAGATATGTTGAATCTCTAGATCTACTTGTTCGTATATCATGTGAGCCTTGAGTCTTAGGATATACTCACTAAATAGCTCAAAATAATTATCATATAGTGTGGCAAGTTTCTCATATGTAACAAGAGGGCCCATGTTTACTATGTAATATCTAAGAAATGCTTCTTCTAAGTCATCATATGTGTGAAATGAACTAATGGGGAGAGATGAAAGAACCAATTATATGTTTCCCCCACTAAATTCTATTGGAATAACTTGAGTAGAATCAATGGGCTCACATGAGATGGCAAAGCCTTATGAAAGGCTTGAAGGTGTACAAATGAATCTCTAGTTCTATCAAAGTGAGGTAATGATGGTATCTATAAATGCTTAGGTAATGACAATTTTATGAATGTCTTTAGAATAGGTTTACCATATAGATCATTGACATCCATCCAAGGCTTGCAAGCTTTAGTTTCCAAGGTAAGGAGATGTACTTGGTGTTGTAATTCACCAACTATATGCATCAAAGAGATGATCTCCTGGGATGTTACATTAGTATCTTAAAGTGGTTCATTTAATCATTGAATTTGATTGTTAATTTTAACCATGGGAATGATACATTTAGCAATTAGATCATAAAGAGGGGGTATGGTCACTTGAACCTTGGGAGTAATGGTAACTTGGATGTTATTGGAGGGATGTGGGCTACCATTCTCTTTAGGTGAAGAGTGAAAACTGGGTTCTACTGAAGTGAGGGGTATCTTGGGAGATTCATTGGTATCTTTATGTTATAGTGAATCACATTATAATTGAGTAGAACATGTGTTATTCGCATTAACATGTGCATTATTTGAAATAGTATCATTCATTGAAGTAGAAACAACATTTGGAAGTGCATTATGTCTGAGAGGAGGCGTGAGAGTAGAGTTAGAAATATGAGATGCATATTCTTACTAATTATGTGCCTAATTATCATCATCATTATCATATATGTAATATTGTTCATAATCACTCTCATTTTCATATTCATTGGCATGTTCACCATCATATTCATTATCACTTCCATCATCACTAGGGAGAGGTGTAATAGAAGATTTTAATTCTTTTTGAATATGCAATAAATTATCATTTTAAATTAGAATTTGATGTGCATCTATGTTATCCATGGATGAAATACATGCATTATTTTCATGTGCAATATGAGAAGTAAGAGGATATTTTTCATTTGAACATTCTTTTGATAAAGTAGAGTTAAGAACATGAGATATATCATTTGAACTATACATTGGTAATTTGATTCTATTGCATTTATATTGTTTTAATTTGAGCATTAAAGTAGTAAAAGAGAGAGAGAGAGATATTAGGTTCACATGGAAGCAAATTATCTCCCATAAGAGGTTCACTTGGAAGTGCATGACTAATTTGTTAATTTGGTGCATTGTGAATAAGAGAATGATGTGAGAAGTATCTTTCCCATTTATCAAAATTATTTTCTTTAGAATAAAGAATAAAAGAAATGGATTTTATAGAAAAAGATTCATCTATTTGTGTTTTTCCATCATCATTAAATATATCATCATATCCTTCATTACAACAATAGTCATTATCTTCACTATAAATGAAATCATTTTATACATTCTTAGCTAATGTATAATTTTGCAAATTTGTTCAATTATTGTCATAATTATAATAAAATTTTAGAAATTTATCTTTGGGATGAGGAGGAATGGCCTTTGTGTCCATTTTATTTATTTCACCAAAGAGAATTTTGAAAAGCACTATGAAGAAAATACATGAAGTAAGAACTAATATCATCAAAAATTTTAAATTATTTTTGATAATTCAAACAATTTGCAAAAAATTATAATTATTTTTCTAAAAATTGTAAGGGATGAAAACTTGAGGTTTAAAGACCTAGTTTAGAAATCTATGGTTTTAGAATTTTTGAAAATTATGAAATAATTTTAAATTCTAAAAAAATATTTGAATAGAATAAATTCACAAAAATAAAAAAAAAAATCATAAATTTGAATTTTAATTTTTGCATAAGAAACTAATAATTTTGAAATTATTTTTGACAAAGTAAACAATTTGTAAAAATTTCAAAATATTTTTCTAAAATTTGCAAGGAAGGTAGGCTTGGGGTTTGAGGACCTAGTTTTTGAAATCTAGGGTTTTGAGCTAGGGTTTTAGAATTTCTTGAAAATTATGCAATAATTTTAAATTCTAAAAATAATTTTGAAAAGGATAAATGTATAAAAGTTGATACAAAAATCATAATTTTAAGATTAAAATTTTACACAAAATATGAAGGAAAAACCCTATGTGTAGCTAGGGTTTTAGATTTGTTAGAATTAAGTCAAGTTTACCAAAATGTTTTATTATTTTTGGGAATCTAGTGTTTAGATCCTAAATAATAAGGGTTTAGAGTAATAGTAAAAAAATACTTTAATGGGGAAAAGTATAGATTTTAAAAAGGTAATTTTACAAGAGGAAGAATAATAAACTTATCTTAAATTGAGCTAAAATGAATGATTCTTGAGCTGGTAATGTAAAAGCAAGATTGAGACACTATCAAAAATATGAACCTAGATTTCATTTTCTAATTGGATAGGACTACCAGAATACAACACCCTTCTATTCAAAACTGTAGTCCTTCCTCGACACTATTGTCCTCAAGATCTAAGCTCTTTGGTTTTATTCGCCAGGTTAGTATGAACCTGTATACCAAATTTTAGAGGTTGTAAGATAACAAAGCTTATTATAGGTCTATTTTAGTATTCAATACCTTTATCCATCTACACACATGTAAAAAATGAATACATCAAAACCAAAAGGGAGAAAATTAGATTATGGGAAGAATGATCGCATGATCTAAAACCCTTGCTATTCTGACTGCTACCTACATTAGCCCTCAAGTTAGGGTCTCAGATCAAATGTAGTTCTCCCTTAGGGAATATGCATAATCAACATACACAATAGATGAAAGAATGACTTTCTCCTAGTCCCTTCCTTGATCAAGCATATAAGTCTATGTATGATTTAGAGAAGCTGAGCTATACTATAGATTGATTTTTATTATGTCTAATGTGCCAAAGTAGTAAGTGATAGATATAAAATGCCTCATGTAGTCCTTTATAGATGAGACTCATTATTTTGAATTTGGGAGATTTATTTGCATTTAGCCAACATTCAAAAAATTAGTAACAAAGAAAAAAAAGGGTAAGACTCATCTTATGGAAGAAATTGACTGTTAGAGCTCAATTTGACTTTAGACAGGAGCTCTAAAAACTAGACACCCTAGTTTTTAGCACTGTAATCCAATCCCAGTGTTCCTATCCTATAATCTAGGGATTAGGGGGGATGGAATGAACATGTAAAACCTAACTTGGCTAAGGTGAAATGACAATTTGAAGGGCTTAGGGTGATGAGAATGGGTAAAAAGGTGACTCAAGCTTAGAACTAAACCTAAATGGATAAAACAAAAGACATGGCCAAATGTGAACAAAGCTCATATTCTCTAGTCAGAGTCACCTATGAAATGACTATGAAAATACATGATATATGTGGTTACTTGACCAATTTAGGGTGTATACACATTTCAAATATTTTCATCAACTCTGATTTGAATTTTGTAGTGTACCATTCTTTATTCCTTATGATGAGAAAATCATCGACATACAACACCAAAAATACAATTATTTTGTCAACTATTTTGATGAAAATATTTGAATATTTAAACTCAAAACATTTTATGTTCATGTTAATGATGTGCTCAATTAGTTTGTCATACCATTCTCAAGGGGCTTGTTTCAAACCATACAAGGATTTTTCTAGTTTACACTCTTTGTGATCTTATCTGTTTACTACAAAACATTCAAGTTATGTCATGTACACAAAAACTCATTGAGGTCACCATTTAAGAATGCAATTTTTAAATCCATTTGGTGAACTTTCCATCCATTATAAGCTACCGAATCCAACATAGTTTGAATGATAGTCCATTTTGATTTAGGTACAAAGGTTTCATTGTAGTCAATTCCTTATTTTTGAACATACCCCTTTGTGGCAAGCCTTTATTTGTGCTTGTTAAGTGATTCATCAACCTTACATTTGTTGAAGTAGGCCCACACATATCCAATCAATTTATAGCTAGATGGAGTATCAACCAATTTCCAAGTCACATTTTTTTAACAATGTATTGTACTCATATTTCATTACTTTTCTCTAAGATTCAAGCTTTTCAACCTATTTGAAAGATGTTGGTTCTGAATCAAATGTTACTTTAGGTTCTTCTTCTAGAGAATAATTCAAGGTGAGATATTCAATTCTATCTTGAATTTATTAGATGGACTCATCTAATTATGATGTAGTTTTATGTGCATTTCTTGTGCCTATTTTTACAAATTCATTAGGTTTCACATCTTTCAATATTTTATTAGCCCATTTAGGCATTTATTTCTATGTTTTAGGTCCTTGAAGTTAATCCTTTAATGATACATCACTTTATACCCTCTATTATGGTGTAACCTATTCAATATTTGATAAAGTTTTACTTTCTGCTTTAGGAGGAATTTCAAGATCATGTATAGGAGATAATAGAAAATCAATATATTCCAAACTATGTATTCCCCACTCATTATCTAGAATATTTAAATCACTCTCTATGTATACATCAAACTTTGAGTACTTGTCAGGTTGACTCAATTGTCAATCAATGTACTCTTTATCCTTCACAAAATTTTAAAATATAACTTCTCTTATGACAAGAAACTTTTTCTCTTTCTCATCGTATAACCTATATGCCTTGGAGGATTCAAAATATCCCAAGTGCATGCATTTTTGACTCTGGTGGTCTAATTTATTTCTTTTCTCCTTTGGAATAAATGCGTAATAAGTGGATCTAAAAATTTGAAGATGTCACACTAAAGGTAGATGACCACACCACATCTCATATGAAGTCTTGGATTCAAAATCTATTGATGGTGATCTATTGTGGAGGTATATTATTATTTTAGATGCTTTAGCCTTTTGAGGTCAACATACCCACATTTTTGAAAATGGGGACCCTTGTTTAAAATAATGCAAATTTATGTTATAAATTGGACATTAAATTTGATCAAGAACCAATATTGAATATCTTGTGTTGATCTAGTTTAAATGGGTTTGTTATCAAATATCTTCATTTGACCTTGATCTTATTTGCTAACCTTGGATCTTTGTGTTTCACATTGTAAGATTAATGGAGTCCATATAAAATGGATAATGTATGATCTTCATGATTTAATGTTAATTTGATCTTATAATAGCCTATGGTATATTGAAAAATAAGTTGAATCAATGTTTGGTCCTCTTAAAACCGTCATTCTGATTACTCTAGCTCAGGTTCTTTTGAATCAAATTCAAATTTGAGCATGATAAATTTTATGTGGGAAGCACTTTATATTTTAAGCTTAGTTTAAGTTTTAGCCTAGGTCTTAGTTGTATTTATCAAATACCATTAAGAACTTAATTTAAAAATTTATGTCAAGTCCTTTATGTCTTATAGTTCATGGGGGATATTTTATTATATTCTAAGATTAGCTTAAAATTTATACTAAGTTTTAAATTGTATTTGTTAATACAAAAAAACTTTAGGCTAAGGATTTATATATTTCCTAAGTATGAACTAAGTTTTTATGCCCACATAAATGAACAAAATGGCAACAGGTGGTGAGATCTTAGGGCTTCAAAATGAATCAATGACCTATGACAAAGGTATAAAGTCAAAAAGGGTTTAAAATAATTGTTAGGGTGTGGAGCTAAAAGCTTCAACTATTTGCACACACATGAAGAAAGGATGCTGAAGAACCAGAGCCACCGGTGTCGGTAGTATGACCGACGTCGGTCAGATGCAGTGGAGAAGGAGACCGGTGACGACAGAGAGTCAGCCGACGTCGGCAGCACCAGACAAGCAGGGACCAACGTCGGTCGCCTGTGCGGTCCAGAACTGCTGTTTACGAACAGTCAGTTAGTTAAACCGAGTGTTTGCATGCTAAGAGACTATTTTAAGTCGTGAGCTGTGTGTCTAATTTTAGTAGTTAGATGTCTATTTTTTGTAAGCATGGGATCTTATTTATAGACCCATAAGGCATGTATTGTAATTATTAAATTGATCAAGTAAGAGCATTGAAGCAAGCAAGGTCATTGAGAGCTACAGGTGTAAGGTCAAGGAGATCAGCTATAGCATTCAAGGAGGGATTGTAACTCAGGTTTTAGAGTTGGTTTTGTGTTGAGCAAGAGAGAGAGGGAAGAAGGTCTTGAGGTGTGGAAAGCCTTTGAGGTGGAGGAAGAAGTGGCATCTTCCTTATTTGTATTTTCTTCTAGTATTATCCAATACAATTGTGTGTATTGTCTCTCAAATTCTTTGCTGTCTCATGTTTCTAGTTTCTTAATCATTCTGGTATAATTTTCGTGTTCAATTGCCCATATATAAGTAATCAATTGTGCTACCATTGGATAAGGGGCCTCCTAATAGTTGGTATCAGAGCTACAGTTTGCAGGAAGTAGGTTATTATTTTTTATTATAGGTCATTCACAGGGTTTTCTGATTGAGTGGGAGTTCAGCAATGGCAGAAGAAAGCAAGCTACGAATGGAGAAATTTAATGACAAGAATTATCAACACTGGAGGATGCAGATTGAGGACTATCTGTATCAGAAGGATCTGTACTTACCATTGGGTGGGGTTGCATGCAAGCCCACAGATATGAAGGATGAAGAATGGAGTGTTCTTGATTGGAAGGCTCTCGGTTCCATAAGGTTGAGTCTTGGAGCTTCTGTGATTTCCAGCTTATCACAGTGCAAAACAACGGAAGAGTTGATAAAGTCCTTGGCAAATTTATACGAAAAGCCCTCGGCTTCTAATAAGGTATACCTTATGAAGCAACTATTTACTTTGCAAATGCAGGAAGGTGGTTCGGTACATACTCATCTCAGTGATTTCCATGGTTTGGTAAACCAATTAGCTTCAGTCAACATTGTTTTTGATGATGAGGTAAAGGCTCTCTTGATTTTATGTTCTTTGCCTAAAAGTTGGGACAGTATGGTTATGGCAGTAAGTAACTCTGTATCTGCTTCTAAAATCTTAAAGGTTGATGATGTTGTGAGTGTGATTTTGAATGAAGAAATACGCAGGAGAAGCACAGGTGAATCATCAGGGAATGCTCTAAGTGTGAAAAGCAGAGGAACGCAAAAGGAGAAGATTGAGCAAGGGAAATCAAGGTCGGGAAGGAGATCCGAGTCCAAAGGTATTACTTGCTCGTTTTGTGGAAAGAAAGGACATACAAAGAAGGAGTGTTGGTTGAGAGATAAAGAGAATCAACATGCAGGTATTGAAGAAGCAAAGGATGCAAACATTGTGGTACAGGATGCTCTCATACTTTATTTGGATAGTCACGTAGGATCATGGATATTAGATTCTGGTTCTTCTTTTCATGCATCCCCAAACAAAGATTTGTTTCATGAGTATGAACATGGAGAATTTGGAGTTCTTTATTTAGGGGATGGTACGCCTTGTCAGATAGTTGGCAAAGGGAAAGTGCAGCTGAGATTGTAGATTGACAACACATGGGTGTTGAAGGAGGTCATGCATGTTCCAATTTTGAAGCAGAGTTTGATTTCTAAGGAAGGTTGGGTGATGAGGGATGCACAATAACCCTCGCAGTGGATTCTTGGAAGGTTACCAAGGGAGCACTTGTTTTGGCAAGAGGTAAGAAAGTAGGTACTCTTTATCTATCTACTTGTACTACTGATTCCACTTCTGGTGTAGATTCGAAGATGTGGTCTAATAGGCAGGGCCACATGAATAAGAAGGGAATGGAAGTTCTTGACTCAAAAGGTATGTGTTCAAATTCAGAAGGCATGGATAGAATTCATTGTAGGAAAAGGAAATTTGAGGATTTTGACAAGAACAGGGATGTCTTGGTGTTTATGGAGGAGATGAAGGCCAGAGAACAGTTACAGGTAGTAAATAAATCTGAGTAGGGCAGCATGGATAGAGATTTGATCCAAGAAGAGCTCGCGGATGAAGAATTCATCACTCACAGGAACACACAGGCACCGATGTCGGTTACTTGGAACCGACGTCGATCAGTCAGACACCAACTTCGGTCTTATGCAGACCAGTAGGGTCGATAGGTCGGGCAGGATAAGCCCGACGTCGGTCATCAGGACCGACGTCGGCAGGAAGGGACACCGGCGTCGGCCAGGGGTAACGACGTCGGCAGTCAGGATCAGTGCAAGGAACCGACATCGGTCGGGAGCAGACTGGGAGTTGGCCGAGATCGGTCACTGGAATGGATGTTGGGTGGATCTATGAGTCTCAAACACCCATATAGAGGTCAGAAAAGGTATGTGAACCTCATATTCGTTGTTCACCTTCTTTATATTGCTTACTGTTAGTCATGAACTAGGAAGATGGAGGAAGCAATGCAGGAAGAATCTAGAAACAGTGGGAGCTTGACATGGATGAGGAGTGTGAGTCCTTGGAGTAGAGCCAAACAGGTACTTGTTGGTGGAGTTTTCAGCTGGATATAGAGGGATGGATTCTCATTTTAGAGAAGAGAGTGGATGGACATCTGAGACAGAAGGCTATGGTATATGGTCTTGATTATACTGCAGGGCAATGGAGGTTTGACCATTGTTTTTTATCTTTACCAGGTTGGATAATATTAGCTACATTATCCTGTTACTGTATTGTGTTACTTTTTGCAGGGTTGCATATACAGGGAGTTTTCTGAGCTAAGGTTAAAGTTGGTTCAGAAGTATGTCATGAAGAATTTGGGAGTAGCAAAATTCTTGTGGCATAGGTGACAGGTATAGCATCACAGGTTTGCGTGGTGGTTGGTCTTCAAGGGTGACTTTGAAGAGGGATACAGGGCCTAAGGAACAAAATAGATGGTGTACAGGTACAGGTACAGGTTGCAGCTATTTATCTCCAAGTGGGAGATTGTTAGGGTGTGGAGCTAAAAGCTTCAACTATTTGCACACACATGAAGAAAGGATGCTGAAGAACCAGAGCCACCAGCGTCGGCAGTATGACCGACATCAGTCAGATGCAGTGGAGAAGGAGACCGGCGACGGTAGAGAGTCGGCCGACATCGGTAGCACCAGACAAGCAGGGACCGACGTCAGTCGCCTGTGCGGTCCAAAACTGCTGTTTACGAACAGTCAGTTAGTTAAACCGAGTGTTTGCATGCTAAGGGACTATTTTAAGTCGCGAGCTGTGTGTCTAATTTTAGTAGTTAGATGTCTATTTTTGTAACCATGGGATTCTATTTAAAGAACCATGAGGCATGTATTGTAATTATTAAATTGATCAAGTAAGAGCATTGAAGCAAGCAAGGTCAAGGAGATCTACAGGTGTAAGGTCAAGGAGATCAGCTATAGCATTCAAGGAGGGATTGTAACTCAGGTTTTAGAGTTGGTTTTGTGTTGAGCAAGAGAGAGAGGGAAGAAGGTCTTAAGGTGTGGCAAGCCTTTGAGGTGGAGGGAGAAGTGGCATCTTCCTTATTTGTATTTTCTTCTAGTATTATCTAATACAATTGTGTGTATTGTCTCTCAAATTCTTTGCTGTCTCATGTTTCTAGTTTCTTAATCATTCTGGTATAATTTCCGTGTTCAATTGCCCATATATAAGTAATCAATTGTGCTACCATTGGATAAGGGGCCTCCTAACAAGAATATCGACAATGCACGTTTGTTCACACATTGAATATATAATGGTGCAGGGCATATTTAATAAATCAATAGACCCATGGAGTAAACTAAGAGTACCAAGTGGAAACATCTTAGGAGTCTAGCTCTAAGATCAATAGTCTATAATCAACATGTAAACAAACCAAAGCCTTGTAGAGCTTCCAAGTGGCACACACACAAGCATTTCATTATATTTTAGCTTAGTTTAAAATTTAAACCTAGGTCCTAATTGTATTTATTAATACAATTAAAAACCTTAGTCTATGTTTTTTATGATAAGTCATTTTATGTTTATGTTTGCAAGAACAAGTCTGAAAGTGAAAAATGTCAAGCTCACAAGTAAAGCAATAGTAAATAAATTCAAGCACCAAGATCTATGGTGTGCATTAACTCATGTACCAAGATCTAACATTGCATGATCAAGATCAAAGCAATAAAGACTTTTTAAAAAGTGAATGTAATGGTGACAAGTGTCACCATCATAAGAACATTCAAATAGAGATATAATGGTGTGAAGGTAGAGCCCATTACATGGACATATATAAACCATGTTGATACATGTAATTAGGATCAATGTTGCGAGATCCAAAGAGACTTTTCGAAGGTCCTAGAACAAGAAAGAAGATACCATATGGAATACATGCATTCAAGATATGATGTACAATTATAAGGTACTTAGAGAAACCATAGAGATACCAAGTGGTATGCTCACATTCCATCATGCAAATGAGGATCTAATGGTGTGAGTCCTAGGTGGACTTTTCAAAGATCTAGACCCAATGACATGTTGACACATGTTCTAGGGGCAATGGTTAAATTTTATGATTAATAAATAGAATGACATGACATTACCACATAGATAAAACACATAAATATTTTCACACTTGATTTATACTTATCATCAGTTATTACATCTCAAATTTAAGTTAGATAAGGAATATTCCTTTAGTAACTAAAATTGTATAACATTTTGAGAAAGAATGTCTTTTCTAAAGGCATGTGTAGTTTATAAAGCACATGGCTTATTAGTCATAGTTAAAGAAGGTCATTGGTCCTGAAGCATTTATAAAGGGATACTTATCTATGACACCTGTCCAGTTACATGTTGACACTTGTCTAGTTGCATGTTGAGAAGGAATGACTAGCATATCTCATGAATTATCTATATAAAGGAGGTATTGCCAATTATAAAAGAGGGGGGTTCTTAGAGCCAAAATTAATTTTTAAACTTGGATAAAGTAGTACAAGCAAGGAATTCTACAAAGTTTGTCCAATATTTATCTATGTGTTTGTTATTATGATTGCTTCCTTAGTTATTTGGTTTGATATTTAGATTTGAATTGTTTTTATGGATCTTATATGTACACATGTTAATGAAAAGTTGTCAATTTGTGCTTATGATAGGTTGATTGAAAGATCTTAGGTTCAATTCATTCTCTTTTTCTTTTCTTGAAGATGTGTAGAATCTATTTTCCTATGGAAGTAAACCTTTAAAGTGAACCTAATTTATTATTTGCATTACCTTTCCTTAGACATTTTCCTAATATATAGTAGGATTTGTGCCTATACAATTTCATATTATATATGTTTTTAGTACATGTCTTGATGAAATTTAAGCTCTATCATAATGTCTCAATTGAACATCAGAAGCACCTCATTTCTATGCTACCCTCCCTTTTGCTCCTTTTTTATCATATCACTTTAGTTTAGCTTGTCATTATAAATATACATGTTAGCTTAGGGTTTAGACTTTAGGTTTTAAACATCATACATTAGATTGAGTTCAAATTAATTTCATCTTCACAAAGTTTTAAGACCATGGTTGTTGCTAACAACTATTTACATATTCATTTTGTGAAACAATCATTTAGCTTGGCCATTACTACACCACATATCTTAGGAAGATCACAACTAGTAACTCATGCAATGGATTTTTTGAATCCAAAAATGAGAAGTGTTTTTAAAACACTATATGAACCTATTGATATATTTAGGTACATCAATAGAGGATGTTTTAGTGCTATAAGGAGGGTTTAAGATAAATCTTTGAAAATTTGAAATATCTTTGCTAATTTTAGTAAATTTTGTTCAAAGATCAATTGATTCTTTGCATATTTATGTTAATATTATCTCAATTATGTAAATATCATTGATATTCATGGCTTCAGACTAGTCTTTTGGATTTATTTAGCAAAAGATAAATATTCTTTGAAGATTCATGGGTAAGTGTTGCAAAGGTAACTTAACCTTTGTAAATATGCCATGTTTAAGGTTACTGATAGAATTTTTTCTTAAAGATTGATTGATTCTTTACATGTTTAGGTTTATTTAAATATAGAAGTGTAAAGATAATTCTAATTCATTAGTTTATATGTATCTTTGAGCTTATTTAGTTAAATATAATTTTTATTTACATGCATTTATAATAAATTGATGAACGTACCAATCTAATCATTGATCTTTGTAAATATAAGGTTGGGACATCATATTTTAAATAGGTTGAATATTTTACAAGTTGGAACTACCAAAAATAAGATCCTCATCAAGGTATGACATGGTTAGGTGGATATTTTATCAATGTGCATGGCTAGGTACATGATTTACCAAGAAATCTTGAAAGGTATTTGCCTTCTTTTAGTCCTAATAATGTTGTCACAGTTGAAGAACATGTTAAAATATTTAAGGCTAATTTGAGACTTATGAATGTAGTTTATGAAGATGTAGCATGTATATTATTTCCATTTAATTTCGAAGATACTACATATGAATGGTTCTTTAACCTACTTGAGAACTACATTATCAGGTTGAATAACTTTAATGATTACCTCATTAACCAATTTGGAAAAATCATTAGTCCTTGTGTCTTATATAAATAATTAAACATAGTTAGAAGAGATCCCAATGAGCCCATAAGAGCCTTTAATTCTTGATTATAGAATATGTTCAGTATAACCATAACCCCTTACAAACCTAGTGAGGCTTTAGCTTTAGATATTTTCAAGGATGCTTTGGATCCCATGAGTTTTGTGTTTCTTAAAAGGTATGTTGGAGTCATAAAAACCTTGGCCTTTGTATACGTTGAACTTTTAATAATCAATGATCAAATGCAACCTCAAAGTAAGCTTGCATATGTTATCCCAAATGTCAACCCCAATATCCCAATACTAAATATCATTCTTAATGCCAATCAGAGTGTCTACTTTAAATAAGACACCAATATTAAACCAATTACCCTTAATCCATGCCCATCCTAGCCAAAATTTAGGGTTCTTGAATAATGATACAAATGGATTTCATCCACATGAACATAGAGATTTAATTCTAACCACTAGTAATAAAAATCAAGTTGATAACTTAGAAGCACCAAGGAATGAGAATGAATCCATACTTAAGATGGTTCAAAAGTTGAGCACTAATTTTATTCAATTACAAAAGTAAGTGGGTAATACAAGGGAAAAATCCAATAGAAACTATGATTCCCAAAGGTTTAATAGGCCTACAAATAAGTTTCACGATAAGAATAATAATAGGTCGTCTAAGAACGTACATGAAATGAATCTTTGTGATATAGGTCTAACTAATAATTTTGATGTCTTTGAATCATATCAAAATTAAAAGGATACATATTAACCTATGTTTAATCAAATTTGAAAGGACATATAAATCCTTCATGGTACATGCTTTTGATTTTCCATTTGAAGAATAAAATGAACCTAAAGATTATCTAGAAAAAGGAATAGTCATTGAAGATGAGTAGCCCAATGAACAAGATAAGATACAAGATGACATATATTCAAAAGATAGATGAGAGGAAAATTCATATGAAGCCATTGCTAAAATAGAGAGTACTCTTAAGGAAGATGATTGTTGGTAGAAATTATACCAAGATTTCTTGAAATAAATTGAGGTATTCCAAAATTATTTTGGATATCACAAAGCAAGATGATTTGGGACTCAATTGGGTAGAAGAGATGCCATTATTCATAAAGGATGAAGATGAAGCAAGTATAATAGATCAAGGATTTCCATATAAACCCATCAAAAGGTTGGGAGTATGTGATCAAACCAATTCAAATGGTCAAGTTAAAAATGAATTTCATGCCCTTTTAGTTGATCATGATGAAGTAGTCTTTCAGGATTACTTGGAAAGTTTTGGTGCAAATATTGGTAGTCCATCTCCACCTCAATCCTAAATTAATGAAGACATTAGTATAAGAATGCTAGCTGAGCTACCATCATTAAATGAGGATTATATAAGCCACTATATATGTATGAATGAAGGATAATTAGCACTCTTGATAGAAGACAAAAGGATTTGGGAATAAGATGATTGGGTTTTAGATCCATATCTTCAATTTAGGTACAAGAGAATGTTGATGAGGAATCAAGATACATCAATAGAAGACATCAACATAAAGGTGATCCTATCTAAAATAAAAGGCCATTAAATGGAATCAATCATGTTTCAAGGTTATATAGTAGTTTAAATAACTTTCCATTTGATCCTAGAGGTAGGTTTTTTATGGAGTTAGTGTAAGGATTTATTTCCTTCCTATCCCTTGTTTGTAAGTAGTGCTTGTAAATATTTATTTATGGTTGTTTGTTCTGATTTGTGTTTGGTGTGTTTGATTTTTGTGTTTTGTTTCTTGATTTCAATAAGTCCTTTTGGACATATCTCAATTCAAAGTTCACCTAATTGCTCTATAAATTCATAGTTTAGGAATGTAGGTATGACTGCTCAACATTGGTTGATCATAGAGTGTTAAAATATAACCTTGATGTTATAGTTTGGAGAAACTAGTAAATAATAATGGATAGGTTAGTTATTATTTGAGATTTTAAGCCTTGTTTTGATATAAGCTTGATTATAATAAATATTTCTCATGTTGGGTGAAATTTTGGATTATTGGAGCAAATTCATGTTAAAACTTAATAAACATCATTACCTATGACAAATTTTGTAACCAAAGTTGATTTTTTAAAGACTAAACACTTGAAAAAATCCAAAAACCTATCTAATCTAGTTCAAAACCTTTTCTATAGATTTAAAAATGATTTAAAAAATAAAAAAATAGGAGCCTTATTATAAAATTCAAGATTTTTCTAAGCAGAGGTGATTTTGGTAATCTCCATCGAGGCTATGGATGCTTGGGTAGTAGTGGAGTAATGCCTTGAGTGGATCTAAAGGTATCTCTATCGATAATATGGATGCCTAGATAGATTTAGAGCAATGCCCAAGCCTTCCTTGTATAAAGCATACTTATTAATGAACATCTAAATATGTTATAAGTTAGTGTTAATGGTCAAGGTCATGAATTTGGAATTTGTTCCCTAAATCCCATGGAAAATAGTAAGTGGAATAAAATAACACAAAAAACATGACTAAGTTTTAATTTTTGGGCCTAATTATGCATTTTTAAGACTTGTTTTAATCATGAATTGATCTTAATATTGTTATCTGATCATATGGAATAGGTAGCCTAGTTATTCTTCTAAACCAAGAGTATTTAAATTCTAACATATTGCTATGTTTCCCATAGAATTCACTATTTTTTGCGGTCAACATACCCCCTTTTTATAAAATGGGGACCCTTGTTTAAAATTATGCAATTTTGTGTTATAAATTGGACATTCAACTTGATCAGGAACCATTATTGAATATCTTGTGTTCATCTAATTTACATGGATTTGTTAGCACATATCTTCATTTAACCTTGATCTCATTTGATAACCTTAGATCACTATGTTTCAGGTTGGAGGATTAATGGAGTCCATTTGAAATGGACAATATATGATCTTCATGATTTAATGTTAATTTGATCTTTTACTAGTCTACGATGTATTGAAAAATAAGTTGAATCAATGCTTGGTCATATTAAAACCCTCATTATGATTACCCTAGTTTAGGTTCTTTTGAATCAAATTCAAATTTGAGTAGAATCAATTTTACATAGGAAGCACTTTATATTTTAAGCTTAGTTTTAGTTTTATCCTAGGTCTTAGTTGTATTTATTAAATACAACTAAGACCTTAATCTAAAAATTTATGTTAATTCCTTTATGTCCTATAGTTCATGGGGGATATTTTATTATTATATTATATTATAAGCTTAGCTTAAAATTTATACTAAGTTTTAAATTGTATTTGTTAATACAAAAAAACTTTAGGCTAAGGCTTTATATATTTCCCAAGTATTAACTAAGCTTTTATGCCAATAAAAATGGACAAAAGGGTGATAGATGGTGAGATCTCAGATATTCAAAATGGATCAATGACCTATGATAAAGGTCTAAAATAAGATTGATAGTGTGCATTTGTTCATGTAGCAAAGATCTACTGGTGTGGGGCATAGTTCATAAATAAATAGACCCATGGAGTAACCTCAGATTGCCAAGTGGAAACATTTTAGGAGCCTAGATGTGAGATCAACAGTCTATGGTAAATATGTCAACAAACCAAAAGCCCCATAAAGCTACCAAGTGGCATAGACACAAATATTTCATCATATTTTAACTTAGTTTAAACTTTAAACCTAGGTCCTAATTATATTTATTAATACAATTAAAGACCTTAGTCTATGTTTTGTATGCTAATTTATTTTATGTTTATGTTTGTAGGAGCAAACCTAGAAGTGAGAAATGTAAAAATCATGGGTAAAGCAACAATCAATAAAGTTAAGCACCAAGATCTACGATGTGTGTTAACTCATGTACTAAATATCTAATGGTGAATTATCAAGATAAAATCAACAAATAATTTTTTAAAATAAAACATGGTTGTGACAAGTGTCACCATTATAAGAAAATTCAAATAGAGATCCAATGGTATGAAGGTAGATCCCAGTATATAGAGATCTATGAACCACATTGATATATGTAATCAGGATCAATGGTGTGAGATTAATGGAGACTTTTTAAATACCCTAAAACAAGTGAGAATCCACCATGTGTCATAAAGGCATTCAAACTATGATGTTTGATTGTAAGGTATTTAGAGAGACCATAGAGATTCCAAGTGGTATGCTTGCATTCCATCATATAGATGAGGATCTGATGGTGCGATTCCTTAGTGGACTTTTCAAAGATCTAGACCCAATGATGTGTTTAAACATGTACTAGAGGAAATAGTCATATTTTAGGATTAATAAATATAATTACATGTCATTTCCACATAGACTAAACATGTGTATCTTTTGACACTTGAGTTATGCTTATTGCCAGGGATTGGATCTCATAGTTAAGTTAGATAAGTAATATTCCTTTGGTAACTAAGCTTGTATAACATTTTGAGATGGAATATACTTTTATAAAGGCATGTGCAACTTATAAATCATGTGGCCTATTATTCATAGTTAAAGAATGTCATTGGTCCTAAATTTTTTGTAAAGGGGTACTTGTCTATGACACTTGTCCAGTTGCATGTTGACATCAGTCCAGTTACATGTTGATAAAAAAGGACTGACATGTCTCATGAATTGTCTATATAAAGGAGGTATTGCTAGTTGTAAAAGAGGGGGGGTTCTTAGAGACAATTACTTTGTAAACTTGGAGAAAGTAGTACAAGAAAGAAATTCTAAAAATTTCATCCAATATTTGTCTATGTGTTTGATATCATGATTTATTCCTTAGTTATCTAGTTTGATATTCATATTTTAATTATTTTTATGGATCCTATATGTGCACATGTTAATCCAAATTTGTTAATTTATGCTTATGCTAGGTTTATTGAAATATCTTAGGTTCATTTCATTCTCTTTTACTTTTATTGAAGATGTGTAGAAGCTATTGTCTTATGAAATTAAACCTTTAAAGTGAACCTAATTTCTTATTTGCATTACCTTTCCTTAGACATTTTCTTGATATACAATAGGATCTGTACCTATGCAATTTCATGCTATATATTTGTTTAGTGCATGTCTTGATGTAATTTAAGCTCTATCATAATGTCTTGATTGAAGATCAAAATCACCTCCTTTTCAGCCTACCCTCCCTTTTGTTCCTTTTATTGTAGGTATAATCACTGAGAGGGGTTGAATCAGTAATGCAATATATTTAAAAATCTAATTATAATCCTTTAAAACTCTTAATCAATGACCACAATCATTCATAAAGCATACAAGATGTTCATAACAATGAATAATCAAGTTGATGCAATATCACACACATAACATAAGATCTATGCGGGAAACCCTCTTGGAGAATAAAACCCACTCTCAAGCCTACAAACACATGGAATAATTATCTTATAAGTTGATTACAAACATAGAACTTTTAGTGAAGCACCCACTTCATAAAGAGCACCCACCCCTAAGTATGAATAAGAATCCACTTATTGTAGATGTTTAGCACCCACACAACACCTATGAAATAAATATGTCAAGAACTCTAATTAAATATCAATCTTATTATAAAAATAATGTATAACACCTCTCTTTTAACTCATCGTACACACTCAAACTTGATCAGTTAATCAATGTATCCAAACACCCATTTTAAATCACTCTAGCCTTCTTATGTCATCCTCAATCTACTTTATACTTTAATCCATCCATTGAGCACACAATCTTTGATCTCTTTCCTTCATCTCTATCTTTTGCTCTGTTAATTATTCCACTCTTTATAGAGTCTAGAAACCATTTCCTTGGTCTCCACTCTTTATAGAGTCTTCATGAATATCAACTTATAGGTCAGCCATAATACTTGATTTAACCCTTAAGTCATCTATTATACTAATACATAGCTCAATACCATCTTTATTGGGTAGCCATAGAATCCATGGGTCACACTTAAACAACTATGCCTTTCAATAAGGCCTTAGTATCCCTTATAGGCATCATATAGACCTATTGCCCTTTCTATCACTTAATCGAGAAAAACAAGAACACAAGATCAATTTAAAATACTTGGGTCCATTCCATATGACCTATAGGACATATGCCAATGATTACCCCTACCAAAACACTCTTCTACTAAAGCATAAATTGCTTAAACAAAATTCTATACACAGTAACATCATGAATGAACAAACAATAAAATTTCAAGATCCATAACTACACTTTCAAACATTTATACCTTCTAATTAGATTCTATTGATGTGACTTGAAGTTGTTTAAAACTTTGATTTTTACTACATTAAGAAATTCATCTTGGATCAAAAGATATAGCTCAAAAACTAAGAACTAGTTTTCCCTTGTTAATTTAAATATTCAAATTCCAATGATCAATATTCAAATGCTAAACAGTGAGAAATTTAACCTCATCTCATGTTCCCTAAAAACTTTGGACAAATATGCACTATTTATCTCTTTTAGAGTATCCTAATCTCCACCTTGAAATGATCACCATTTATCTTAGATCAGAGTTCCCATCATTGTGCCACTTAGTATCTTTACATGCCTTCTACACATTTGACTCTTTGTCTTGACCTACACCATCAATCTCTATCTGTAAAAACACCCATGAACCATTGATCTTCTATCAACTTAATGAGATTGAGACACATGTCACAAGCACATTTAATCTCAATAACCTTTGATTATTTGACTTCATGTGCACTATTAGATCAAGATCTGAATGATGAATTCTCATCATTAGATCTACTAACTAATGACCTCAGACTTCAATGTAGTTAAACTTGACGATCTTTGGCCCATCACAGTCTACAAGAGCAAATTTGAAGGTTTGTAACTTTATCTAGAAAACACTTCAAGAGTTCAAATATTTAGGGTACCTTCTTAGAGCTATAGACAACATCTCCATGAAATCCATTGATCTTTGTTGAATTTTTATGTACCTATATTAAATGCACAAACTTTTTGGTTCATTCATATCTGCATGATGTGCAATGATGGTCTGGATTCTCATAATCTAGAAGATGCATGTTTCTCTTTCCAAATGATCAAGTTACATACCAAAACTTCACCAAGACATCTATGGATGCCTCACAACTTCTTCTTTGTCCTTATAGACTTACAAATGTGCCATATCTTTCCAAGCTATCAAACATAACTTCTTTGTCATTCATGCACTAGAACCATATGCTCTATTTGACATCAATTCCAACCTAAGACATCAATTACCATGATCAATAATATCCCCCTTTGTCATTGATGGAAAACACCATCAAAATGACTTTTTACTCATTTGAACTTCATCTTGATCTTTCTCCCCCTTTGATATTAATGACAAAGGGTCTCTTCCTCAACATGCGAACAATCATTCCTCAACATTTTGTATGCATTCAAATACTATTTAAGATGATAAAAATACTTACATACTTTCAAGCATATGAATCAATTGCTCTCCCTTTAACATGCACCAATATGAACTTGGAATTATCTGATCCTTGGGCGTGATACACTACTCACAAAGCTTAGAAAGCTCCCCTTAACATCATGCTCCATCTTATGTCATCTATTCTTTGACATACATCAATCTAAATTTGATATTTATTAATCCTTAGACCTATCTACCTACAAAACTCACAATGTCTCTTTGCTCATGCATGGATATTCAATACCTTGTCAAAATACATGATTTGGTTTGATCAAGTCATCATGTCAATCTTGTTAAATTCACATTTGTAGCAGACATCTTCACACTTCTATTATGATTGAAGCATCTTTACATATGCTCCACTTTAAATCATGCAAATATTATTCAATCCACTCAAGTTATCTAAGTTATCTCCCCCTTAGACAAACACATATTTCATATAATCAAATTGAAAAGAACATAACTTTGTACTTAATGACATTTTGATCATTACCTAGAGCATACATACTTACTTCCACACAAGAAAGATCTCTCCTAAGAAGTACAGGTAGAGACACCCACTTGTTAAAGAGGGAATAAAGATCCTAAAACTTAAGAGACTCACATATCTCCATGCTCTCACTTGAACATCAGTCCTTCTTCATCTTTAGATTGTATTTGAATGAGTTCTCAACCTTATTCTTTTCTTTTATCTGAGGATCTTACTTGATTTCCTTGTCTATTTGGGTAGATAAGGCTTGTTACTTGATACTTGAACTTGTTCCCTATTTTTTCATTGCAATAATCCACTTTAAGCCTATTTTTCACTTACCTACTTAGGCCTCCATTCACTATGACTCCTTCTCTTCATGTCAAGATTGACACTTTTTGAAGTAGAATGCTAATCATTCTTGTAGAACCTTGATATGTGACCTCTCTCATGACATTTGAAATAAATGAGTTTTCTTGGATTTTACATACGTTGTGATTGAGATATATGATTATTCCTTGAAGTTTCATGAATTTATTCATGTACCTGATCATTTGGTCTCTTGATGAATATATTATAAAACTTTGAAATATGACCAAATCCTTGACACTTATAACAAAAGATGTCATTCTTTCCTTGTGAACATATTGACTGTCTTGAGTGATGATGTTCTTCATGCTTCCCATGTCTTTATCATAATTCCATGCAAATTCATTCCTTGAGGATCTTTTACAATATTTTGACCTATGACCAAACTAATTGCAAGAGTAATAATGACCATTGAAATTTGCATACATCATAACATTTGGTTGTATGATCTAATTTTTTTTCATTCTGTGAATACCTTCATTCCTTAATTGATGATTGATCTTAAAATTTTGATGTTCCTTATTCACATCAGCCTTTATCTTATCTTGAGTTACATGATTTTGTTCTTCTTTGTATCCAAGACCAATTTTATCACTTGTATGCTTTTGACTACTTAGAATATTGTCATGATCATTTGAGCTCTTTCCAAACTTCACAAATGACTTCACCTTATTATATGTTTTATCTAACTTAGCATTTAATGACTCAATTTAAATTACATACCTTAAGCTCTCATATTATTTGGTTTTTAGGCTTGTAGACATAGTTTCTAATTGACTATTGAGATGCTTAATAATATATTCATGTTCCTTAGTGTCATCATCCATTCTTTCTTCAAACACATTGAATTGATCTTCATAGTCCTTGATTTGTGACATCATCTTCTTTTCATTTTTGTTCTCAATATTTAGATCTTTAAGAATATTCATCAATTCTTCCTTATTATTTAAATCATTAACTGTATCTTTACTCATAGCCTGATTTAGTTTCATTTGTAAAGACTCTATCTCTGATTGATAAATTATACACTCTTCATCCTTATTATTTACTTATTCATTAAGAGTACAAACCTAAGTTTCAAGTTGTGTGATTTCATCATGCTCTTTGACTTCACTACTTACCCTTCCTTTAAAAATTCTAATTTTCTCCTCATAAGATTTGATCAAGGAATCTTGTTTTTTTTCTCTTTTTAGTAACTTCATTTCTTCCAAGATATCTAGATATTTATCTTCAAGAGTGAATTTATCATCTTCTTCCTCTAAGTTATCTATACCAAAAAAATCTCAACTTAAATAAACTTCACCTTCATTATCACTAAAAGCCATGAATAATGTATCCTTATCCTCATTATGAAAAGAATCATCACTATCAGATGTGTTTACTTATTCTACACATGAGTTACTATATTCTTCATGGTAAAGGATGTTAATACCTTTATATGATCTTTCTTTCCATTTTTCTTACTGAAGAAATTTTTTTACTTACTAGGATCCTCAAATTTCTTGTATTTATCCTCATGAGATTCCTTATGAACTTATTTGAGTTTGAATTTGTCAGGATATTTAGCTAAAAAATTACCAACTTTACCACATTATTAAAATTTAAAGGGAAGCTTTACTTCATACTTACCTGATCCTACATTCAATCTTATTGAAATCATGAACTCAAATTGATCTTCATTAAGATCAAAATCTTCAAGACTTAACTTGTTCTTCTTAGCTTCTTTGATCACCTTGAAGGCTTATTCCTTCTTAAGAGGTCTTTCCTCATCAACTCTCATCTCATAGGTAGTAAGGATGCCATGCAATTCATCCATATTCAACTGAGTGAGATCATGAATTTGTTCTACAATAGAGACTTTTGAATAAAACTTGAATGTAAGAGTCCTCAATACCTTTTGTACTATAGTATCTTCATCAATCACCTCTCTAAGACCTATGATCATGTTTACTACCTCATCAACCCTTAGAAGATACGATGCCATAATATATTATTCCTTAATTTTGAGACCTTATAATTTACTTTTTTAGGTCTACAATTTAGCCAATTTTGCCTTTGAGTATCCCTATAGATAGTCTATAATTTGTCCCAAATGTCTTTGGAAGACTTGTAATGGATCACTTTGGTGAACTCAACATTGGATATACCACAAATGATAGAATTCATAGCTTTAGAATTATTCTCACTCAACTTCTTGTCAGTAGTACTAGTTGAAGGAGTGATTGGTGTAGTATAACCGTCCATGATAGATTGCCAAATATCAAACCCTAGAGACATTATGTATGTCCTTATCCTTATACTCCAAAAATCATAATTTGACCCATTGAATAGTGGTTCTTTATTTTTAGAGAAACCCTACTTATGTTATCTTTCCATATTATACCTTAAATCACCTTCAAGTGGTTAAAATTACAACAAAGGTCCTACTTTGATATTAATTTTTGGAGGTATAATCTCTAAGGGGGTGGTGAATCAATGATGTAATATATTTCAAACTTCAATTATAATATTTTAAAACTCCTCATCAATGGCCAAAATCATTCATAAAACATACAAGATGTTAATAAAAATGCATAAGAAAGTTGATGTAAGATCACACACATAACACAATATCTATGTGGGAAACCCTTTTTGGGAATAAAACCACTCTCAAGCTTGCAAACACATGGATTACTTGTCCTATTAGTTGATTAAAAACATGAAACATTTTATCGAATCACCCACTTCATAAGGAGCACCCATTTTTAAGTATGAACAAAGACCCACTTGTTCTATATGTTGAGCACCGACACAAGACCTATGAAATTAATAGCTCAAAAACTCATATTGCATATCAATATAATTAGATAAATAATGTATAACACCTCTCTTTAAACTCATCATACACACTCAAAATTACTCATAAAATAAATGCATCCAAACACCCATTTTGGATCAATCTAAGCTTCTTCTCTCATCCTCAATATATTCTATCTTTAGTCCATTCATTGAGCACACTATCTCTGATCTCTTTCATTCGTCTGTATCTTTTGCTCTCTCAATTCTTCCACATTCAAGTCTTTAAACCATTGCCTTGGTCTATACTCTTTATAGAGTCTTCATGAATATCAATGTTTAGGTTATCCATAATATTTGACTTAACCCTTGAGACATATATTATGATAACACATAGATCAATACCATCCTTATATTAAGGCATAGCATCTTCGGGTCACACTTAAGCAGTTATGCCTTTCAATTAGGCCTTAGTAGCCCTTATAGGTCTCATGGAGACCTATTACCCTTTTTATCACTTCCTCAAGTAAAATAAGAAAAAAATATCACTTTCAAATACTTGGGTACACTACATATGATCTATAAGACATATTTAAATGATTATCCCCACTAAAACACTCTTCTACTAAGCACAAATTGTTTAAATAAAATTATGTACATAGAAACATCATAAATGAATAGACAATCAAATTTGAAGATACATAAATTAATTTTTACAAAAATTCAAACCTTCTAATTAGATTATCTAGATGTGACTTAAATTACTTTAAAACTTTGATTTTTACTACAACAATAAAATTCATCCTAGATCAAAAGATATATCTCAAAATCTAAGAACTAATTTTCCCTTGTTAATTTGAATATTCAAAGCCCAAAAATCACTATTTAAATGTTAAAAATTGAGCACTTTAACCTCTTCTCATGTTCCCTAGAAAATTTGGACAAATATGCACCATTGATCTCCTTGGAAATAGCCTGATCTTTACCTTGTAATACTCATCATTGATCTTAGTCAAAGCTTCTACGATTGTGTCATTTGGTAGCTCTGCATGCCTTCTACACATTTAACTCTTTGACTCAACCTACCCATCAATATATATCTATATTAACACCCATAAACCATTTATATTATGTCAACTCAATGATATTGAGACACATGTCACATGTAGGCTTAATCTTAGGAAAATTTGACAATTTGACTTCATACACACCATTAGATCAAGATCTAGATGATGAACACTCACTTTAGATCTACTGACTAGTGACCTCAGACTTAAAAATAGTTAGAATTGATTTTATTTGTCCCATCATAGTTTTTAAGAGAAAATTTAAAGGTGTTATCTCTAAATCTTGCACCCTAGAAGAGGTTTTTCAAGCCTCTTCAGGATTTGGCCAACATGGGAATACTTCCAAGTGTGTGGGGCACCTATAGTGTAAGTAGACCTCTAGAATTGAAATGGATATTTACCTAGATATAAATTTATGTGCTTATGATACTAAAATTTCCTTTTATGGGTGAAAATGAAGAGTAATATACATAAATCAAACCTAAATGAGGAGGTGATACAACAAGAGTTGCTTCCATTCATACGCTTGGAATTTGCATAATAAAATAAGACAACCAAACTATCCTCAACACCATTAATGGATCACCCTAGAATTAGTGTTTATCATGAAGGAAAATAAAAACTCAACAAATGAAGGAAAGTGAAGGGACGGTTAGATATAACACTACCAAACTCATACACACTTCAAGAGTCTATTGCAACAGCATACACTTCATGAAACCTATTAGGAGATAAGTAATTTATAGCAACACATTCAAGGATTACATGAAAACAAGATGAACTAAATCTATACTTGAAATTCAATATGGATCACTTCAACACGTACTAAAAATGGTCTTAGAGTATAACTAACTTGCTTATCATTAGCTTATTACAAATCAAGGTACAATTTTGGCAAGGCTTTACCATACCAAGAGTTGGAATCCCCTTCAATAGCCAAAATGGCTCATACTTATATAAATTGGAAGAAGATAGAGAAGAGAGAAGTTTAAGAAGCACTCAAATAAGTGTCAAAAGGTGAGAATTAGTTACAATACATGTGGATGCAGTGGAAAATGAGCCATGAAACTGATTTACACATCATCTCATCCTAAATTAGCCTCTTCTCCAAGTGTGGCATAACAAATATTTTCAATCATTCTCTATTGCAAACTACCTTCATCATAGGCTTCCTTTTGAGCATTCCAAAGAAAGTTAGGACAAGTGTCTCATGTGTGATGTGGAGAGGGAGTTACAAAGAAGCCTTCACCTAAATTGGGAGCTTTCTTGATCATGAAATTCTCTTACACAAGCTCAATCATCACCTATCATCAATATCACTCTCCAATATGCATTATTTGACACTTGGCACTATAATATTTACATTATAAGAGGCCTGTGAAAGTAAAGAAGCTCTATTCATGGAGTTTTTAGTTATACTAATGGAGTCCATAATTTAGCTATAGGAGTCTAAAGCTTGACTAATGGAGTCCATAGTTTTTTTTATGGCTTCCACATCTTTATGTAACTCTTATTAGGTAGACCATATTTCTTGCTTTCAAAGCTTCTAGGTTGATTTTTCATGCTTCATTGGATGTGTACTATTTATACAAACCTCCATTTGATCTCACTTGACCTCAGGTCCATGATTTGATCCATTTCTTCTTCAAATTATCTCTTTGGGCATGGAAAAATTCCCATTCCTCTTCTTCAAAAACAATCATTAGATGTGTTTCCCCAACTCCTAAGGGTGTTCTATACCAAAAATCAGCCTTCAAATTTATGTTTTGGACCTCCATCTAACACCATTTCTAAAGCAAACTTTTGAGTACAAGATAGTGTACATGGGTGTTATGATGATAGTGTTTCTTGAATGTTCTAAACTCCTTCCTTGGTTAGAATGACCCTTTATTGTGCCCCTATTGTGAAAAAATCATGGTGTGAATTAATTTCAACCATTCATTATCTTATCTCACTATAACCCTTCCACCATACAACCTAAACCTGTAAGATGAGCTCTCCTTTAGGTGTCTGACTATGTTTCTCATTTAGAGACCCCTAATATAAGTGAATTTAGAAATATTTGGGCCTATGTATGGTGTACTTAGGTTTTTAATTAATTCCTTGAGGTCATATTTCATTCATCTAGGCCAAACTCCACCCATATAGTCCTTTTGATGCAAAGGAGACCCTACTATCACTCACTACCCACATACCCTATTTTACTATGTTTAGCAGTTTTTCACTACAAAAAAAGATTGAAAAATGTCTTACATCATTATTATGTTCATTTGAGATCATTCCTCAATTTTTCCAAGTCAAACTTCAATAACACAATCCTATTTAGCATAAGAAAAACCTATTTTCAACTCACTACTTGTCTCAGTCTGTACATGCCTATAGGTGTGTTTCAGATTATTTAAAACTTGTTTAAGGATGTTTTGGTTGTTATTGAATGTTTTTAAATCACAAAAAATACTATTATATTTTAAAGTTAAAAACAAATATCAAACTCAAATCTTTATTTCATACCTCAATCTTTAATCAACCTCCTTAGCAAGACTATGATTCACTTCCCATGCCTGTGTATAGACTAGGGGAAGTGTTTAGAGGTCAAAACCATGTTTTAATTTTTCTAAGGTGATATTTAGTCATTAAATGTATGTTTGTGTTACATGGAGTCATTTGAGCATATGTCCTAGTTAGGTTATGCTTAATTTCTTGAAGGTCTCTTTTAGTAAGTTTCCTGTAGATGTCATTGAAGCTTATCAATGGGTTTTTGATCATTTTCAAGGTGCTCAAGCTCCAAAATCTACTAATATCCTTGATCCCATACTTTTCAAAGTGATTCTCTATGCTAGAGGCAACAAATTTCACCCAATTATGTGCTTCAAAACTTTTTCAAACGAGTAATATGTTATTTTGGAAAGTTCCCTACCCTATGTTCTATCCATTTAGGGAAAAGGGTCCCTATATTAGTAATTCTATTTGTAAAGTCTTACCAACACATTGCTTGACTCTTCAGGGATCTTAATCATGATATTTAGGTTATCAACTCACTTCATAACCTCATGAGGTATCAAATTTATATAATACCTCCATTCACACCCCTGTAGCTCTACAAAATGACACATGAAGATGTACATTTGACTGTATGTGAGGAAATGAGGTTGATTCATCACTAAAAAAAACCTAAGAAAATCTCTCTTTGATGTATTTATGTATCTTGAACCATGATAATAAATTTGGGTATAGGGACATCCCCTTAAGCATCAACATGATGTCATCATGACTGTAAGTGGGTCTCTTGAACTATATATGCAGATAAAGACATAAAAGAGCATGAATTTGTAAAGGTAAGGTTATATAAAAACCTCAAAATTCAATTCCAAACATTAAGTTTAGATAACCTCATCAATAATATCCTAAACTCAACTCAAAACCCTCTCTCAAACATAGACAACCTCTATTAAAGACCCCTGAGGTGACTTCAAGTGTGAAGGACTAGTTTGGGAGCATATATAAGCCTAGAAGAGGATTTCATAAAAAAATTATCTTTACAAAACAATAATAAGTATGGGTATGTCTTTAAAAACATGTATAAACACTTGAAACACACCAACCCATTAGACCAAATCAATAAAAATTGAGACAAGCTCAAATAATGAACCCCTCATGGTTGTAAGCCCATAAAAAGCTACCTGGAGTGTTAGCCATTATTAATAAAGGAGGAATAACCATATTTAAAGTTATTTTTATGAAAATTAAGGTATCTTAGATTAAAATCTACCCTCAGATAGAATCACTCCTCCCAGCTCCACGTATACCATCCACACCAAGTACTTTAAGTTAACCCTTCTTTGCTTGCCAAGAGAAAATGGGGGAAATAAGTTTTATATGAACATTTTTTAATTATACTTGAAAAAAAAAAATTAAGTGGTCATGGGGAGGTTAATATTCATGTTTTTACATTTTCAAAGTGGCACACTTCCCATAGAAGCTGTATAAGTGCCCATTTCTCTCTCTTTGGCCAAGAAAATTACCTTTTGTCTAAATAACCTACAATTTTTAGTTAAAAATTATTATAGACATAATAGGACACATGTCACATTATAAAACTCTTTTAAACTTTCAAATTTCCCAATAAACCCATACAAATCATTAAATGCACCATTTTGACCCCCTTAAAAAGGCTTAGAATGATAAATGGACCTAGAGAACACTCAACTAAAGATACTACAACATAACTTGACACTAATTGACCTATGAAACAGATTATAACAACATATTATACCCACTTATATTACTAAAAGTGAATTTTTTTACTAGGGATGCCCTATTTTGACCTAAAAGTCAAAATTGGTCAACAAAAGGTTTATAACTTGAGCTAGAAAACACTTCAAGAGTCTAAATATTTACGGTACCTTCTTGGCACTATGGATGATATCTCCATGAAATCCTTTAACCTCAGTTGAATTTTTGAGTACCTATAAATAATATAAAAACTTGTTTGTTCATTCATATCTGCATGACATGAAGTGATGGTCTAGCTTCTCTTAAGCTAGAAGATGCATGTTTCTCTTTCCAAATGATTAAATGACATACTAGAAATTTAAAAACACATATATAGATTCCTCATAACTTCTTCCTTTTTCTTATAGACTTGAAAATGTGCCATATCTCTCCAATCTATCAAACACAACTTCTTTGTCATTCATGAACTATAACCATATGCTCTCTTTGACACCCATGACAACCTAATACATCAATGACCATGATCAACACTTTTTTAATCAGATCACTTTGGTTTATCTTGTCATTGTAAAAATCCATGTTAGCTTAGGGTTTAGACTTTAGGTTTTAGACATCATTTATTGGATTTAGTTTAGATTATTTTCATCTTCACAAATTTTTAGGACCACAATTTCTACCAACAACCATTTGCATGTTCATTTTGTGAAACAGTCATTTAGCTTGGCTGTTACTCCACCACAGATCTAAAAAAGATCAAAACCAACAATTCATGCAATTGACTCTTAGAATCCAAAAATGATAAGTGTTTCTTAAACACTATATGAACCTACTGATACATATAGGTGCATCAACATGGCCCAAAAGTACATATTTACCCCTTTATAGTACAAAATAACATGAACCATATTCATCGTAATTCTGCTCATTTTTTATATAACTCCTTTTTATTGTAGAGTGTAAGGAAATGTGAGATGGTGTTTTATCTCATTTTGATCAAGATAGGATTCAAAAATATTTGAAGGGAATTCACTACCATTTTTTGTCCTAAGTGTTTTGATGTGGGTTTGAGATTCATTTTCAATCATGTTTCAAAATTTCTGGAAAGTTTCTAACGCTTATAATCTTTTCTTTAGAAATTATATCCAAGTCATCCTACTGTAGTGATAAATGAACAACATGAAGTATTTATGTCCACTAATGGAGAGGATTCAAAGAGAACACAAGTCTAAGTGAACATGTTGCAATTTTATGTCACCTTTCCACTATGACTTTGGAAATTGTTCTTTGGTGTGTTTAACTAAGATGTAGGATTCACACTTTTCATCTAATTTTATGGGAAATCTAGGAATGCCAACAAACCATACTTTTGAAAGACATGAATGATGTTATAGTGAGCATGCCTGAATTGAGCATTTTAAAACATGTTTGGAGACATTTCATCTTCCACTAGATGAGCATAATTACTTGAATTTGATGACTCACCCTTTAGTTTACATAGTTTACCTTCCTCATATGAAATAAAATGACTCCATTATCAATTTTCCCCCATAGTGACATCACTATTATTTGACAAAATGGAATGGCCTTGTCACCTTATGAGCATGAAGGACAAGTTTTATTTCAATTGAGGAAGGTAGAGGAAATTTTAAATATTTAAATGTAAAATCCTTGAATTGAGTCTTATTTTACCTCTTCCTTATGGTTGTAGACTTGATCTATCTACAAAGTATACCACACCACAAATTTATTAACTAAATTCCTCAAAGAAGTCTCTTTATAAAGTCATATGTAGAGTGGAACTAGTATCAAAAACCCAGTCATCAAACCATGAAGAACTGATTGAGACATTATTTGCTTCATCATATATACTGTAAAACACACAGTCACTAGTGAATTAGGTAGAGTTTTATTCTTTTATTTTATTTTATTTTTCTTCTTTATTCTTATGGTATGCTTTACTTTTCTCCCATGGAGTCCTGCATTCATGAGTCTCATGGATTCCTTTTCTATCACACCATTCATAGTAGAGATTTTATTTATCATTCTATTTTTAACCACCTTGATTTTTATATTTTTCCACTTTTTCCCTTGTACTTCTTATTGTAATTATGATTGCATTCATTTTTTTGAATGTGTGGCCTTGTTGGATGTTTTGGAAGAATTTGCTCTGACATAGCACAAACTTTCTCCTATTTTGGACTTAGTTTTTATTCCAAAGGTCATTTCTCTTTCTATCATATTTTCAACCAATTGATCAAATGTGAGAGTCATAAAAATATTTCTAGCTTATAGGGACTCTAAATAGGTTGAATATTTGGGAATAAGGTATTTTATGAATGTAATCATGTAGATGTCAATTTTGACACCCATTATTTGTACATCATGTTTGATGGCATGTATCTCTGAAGCCAATCTCATCACATCACCATATTTCAACTTAAGGTTGAATAACTTTAATTGAAATTGAATTAATTCTAGATCTAAGTGGGAATCATATAGTTCCTTCAATTTTTGAAATGATTCCCACGGAGTATTACATCTTTGAATATGATAAACACATCTCCATCAATTGAAGCCCTCATAAAAGCCAATGATTTCTAATATTTTTGCTTTCATGTCTAAGTAAACTTTTCATTCCATGTTGGTTCATCTAGTTATTTATCCCTATCACAAATATCAAGCCATAGATCATTGAATATGAGTGTGTTATCTAGTTTTTGAGACCATTCTAGCCAACTATCTTTACTAGACAATGTAGTGCCAATAAATTTTTTGATGGAATGCATGGATTTTATTTTCAGTTTTTAGTTTTTAATTTTGAGTTTTTGTTAACCCCAATTGGTTCTGTGTCACTCCAAAATAGTCCCATTTTATAAATATCACCAGACTGATATACCAAACCTATCGATATACCTACCCTTCCTATATATCTGTTAGTACGTGGATGAAGTTAGCCCTTTCAATATACTCAAAAGTATGTGAAAGAGGCCTTAAGGCATGTGAGAGAAGAGTGTTACATGGTACCTAGGTGGAACATGAAAAGGATTCACCCTGTCATTACACTAGCTTAAAAAGAAAATCTCATGCATCAATATACTCAATTTTTCTTAATTTCTAGATTTATGATTTTTGATAGTGACAAATGTGTATAATAGTAACTCTCCTGATTTCTCCTTTAATTTTTAAAAATTGGTTATTGCTTACCAAATTTTTTAAGAGTAGCTTGCTCAAGGAAATTTCACTAAAAATTTAATAAAATTTAAATGCTTTCAAATTTTCAAGTTTAAATGTGTTTCAAAATTTGAAATTGAGCACTTAAAAAATGAAATTATGCTTTTTAAATTAAAAAAGCATAAAATTACTTCAACCCTCCATTTGTATTAAATATTAAATTTCCAATATTGGAAAAAAGAATGTACAGGTCTAATATTTGAAAATATTTTGGCAGCTAACATCAATATATGAATGAAAATATAAGTATGATCTGCTATAAGCAAAAAAACCTCCAAGCTTCATGTAGCAATGAATAACATTTGACATTATGAAAAATGAAAACCTTCATATACCTTATCAATACTAAAACATAGTGGGTTGTATCCAAATTCTAGATTATATTGGAAAATCACTGATGTGGATGCCTTTCAATAACTACATAATAAAAAATATTCTATTAAGATGACATTTCTATAGCTTATGCATTATACACAAGCAATAAGGGAATTTTTAGCACCCAAATTAATCAAAATAGACCAAAGCTATATGTAGGTCACCTCTTATTTTAAATGTAGTAAGTGAAAACTCCTATACAATAGGTGATATGATAAAGACATAACTTGATAATGTCATCCCTCTACTCCATGAAACCTGATGACATAGTAGGAAACTTCTATAGTAGAATCTAAGTCAAAATCTAATAAGACCAAGAAAATATTCCATCACCAGTCTAGTATCACACTACCATACTAAGTGCTAATTCGCTGAATGATAAAAAAATGCTAAAACATCTCTCAAAATGCCTCCCTTCTAGTGTTGGTTCACTACAAATTCATATAAGGAATTTTTTTTTGAAATAAAAATGATTTGTTATAGATCCATAAAACTAAATTAAAGGATAAAAATAAAAATTTCCATGCTCTAATACCAATGATAGGCCGAATAATATATTGGAATGCATATGAAATTATATTTCATGATGTAATTTGTAAATGTTAAAGCGTTACAATAAATAAGCTAAAGAATGACTTATCACTTTATCTACCAAGAAATCCTATCAACTACCTATGATACTCTTGAGCTACATGCTACAAGACAAAAGTAAATGCAAAATACAAAATCAATATACTTATGCTATACACCTAGGATTAATAGTAACTATGTACAATATTTTTACATCTCTCACACTCCAATGATCACTTTTCGAAATTGACATGTTTCAAAATGGATCTCCCACACATTTTGTAAAGTTAGTTAGTAAAAATATTCTAAATATTCTTTATAAAATCACATTAAGGCATTCACTTAAAATCCCCTAGCAAGATGATTTCATATTACTACACACTAAGTAAAATAACACTATTTTTTCCAATTAAATTATGTTACATTTTAACAATCATAGGCCAAGAATGAATATTTTTATTGTTGTTTAAAGACATCCATTGTCAATAATTATAATCAGTATTGTAGCTATAGTCAAATAGGTTCATAATCACACATCACACAATTACCCTATGAGGGAGAACTACATCATCCTGAGGCCCTATCTGGGATATGTAGGCAACACTTATATTATAAAATGTTTTTTGAGGTAGCTCAGCTATTCCCCAAACCATATTCCGCACTTTGAGTTTGATCTCTATCTCGTTTTTTATGCAAGAATTTTTTTATTTTATTTTGTAGGTATTTAATTCTTCTATTTACCTCCAAAACATATTTATGGAAACCTCATTTATATGTGCACAAATATAGATCAAAAACTTAGTCACACAGTCAACAAGGACGTGACCATGCTCAACAAATAAGGCTGAATTAAACCCTTATCCTCATTTTGTGGCAATGTATTGACATAGTTTTTAATTAGATTTTTGGATGCAACACAATTTTTAAGTATTTTTAAATAATTCCTAGTCATAGTTAGCTTACAAAGATAGTGTTAAATCTATTTTATGGATGTTTACATATTTATAGGCTTATTTATTATCTTTAGCTAATTTATAATTATGTATTTTCTTAGCATACTATATTTTGATTTCAGATATGTATGTTCTATTAATTTAATTTTAATACTTTAATATCTATTAACATGAATTCATTCAATTAGAATAAAATATTCTATTGAGCCTGTTATTTTTAAAACATTGCTTTCTTAATTTTTATACTAGGATTTTAGTAAATTTTTGACATTGACAAAAAAAAAACATCAACGTTGGATAAAATATGACATTGAATTTTTGTGTGTTTTCACCTTGGATAAATCTGACACAAACTCTATCTTTCAACCTTTGGTTGAAATATTCCTACTTCTATACATAAAAATCTTTTGATTTTCTTTTTCTTTCTTTTTCATTTATTTTTGCTTGTTTTGGAAATTATGTTCTAGTAGTTTTGAATCTAAGTGACTATCATGAAGGGCTAAAATGTGTTCTATTTTAAAACATTGTGGCATGATGGGTTTACACTAATAATCATAGCTATTGTACAACACTAAACATAGAATTTGGTTTCAACACACCTCACGATATACAAAAACTACATAGGATCCTTTGTTTATACCATATAAAGCCTCTTTTAGCCATTTGATTTATGGTGCACTTGAGAGGATTGTATCATTCAGGGAGGTTAATCTCATTTTACCCTCATAAATGGGTTAGTAGGTTACATGTATGGTTTTATATCTATAGTTAGTGATCTAAAACATTAAGATGACACTAATCAATGAATGAGCAAGTATATTTGAGATCCCACACAATCATTCTAACCCTTGCCTAGATCACCCTTATACCTTGATTTTTTATTTTATTGTACTCATAGTCATTAGTAGTGCTTGATTCATATTGTATTGGTAATGGGATCAATTCATGAATTTTTATTTCACATGTTATATAGGACCATGTAATTTATTGTTACATTTTTTTATTGCTAATCCAATATGTCATTCCTTATGTTCTTACATGGATATAATATCAAATTACTATAGAAGCTATAATAAATAATTTTCAATCTAAAGATGTTCCTATTATAAATTCTTGCACTATTATATATTGTTAGAATTCTTATCCAATAGCTTTGGTCAAATCTAAAATGATTTGTGAATAAAAGGAAGAATATGTTTTACATTGTGTCAAATCTTCAACTTTAAAGGATATTCCATTAGTTACTCCTATTCCAATTGAAGGGTGTATCATGGATATCATTTTGGAACCCATTAATAAGGAACAATTTGATCCAACTATTAAGGAAAAAATTATGTAGTATCTTCATGAACATCTAGAAAATTTTGATTCATTTTTATATGTTGCTAGAGATGAAAAAAGAAAGGTACCCAAGATAGTATTTCCAATGTTTCTACTATTGTACCCAACATAACCCCATTCCTTTTATCAGAATAGGGACCCACTATATTTTGGAATCAACCTATATCCCTATCATGCAAGCTATCTAAAAGGAAAGGCCTTATATATTGTGTTAATTCCATTATTCAGTAGACATATGAACATGTACCTTTTTGAATTTTTTGGACTAACCTACTAATGATTTTTATAAGCTATGAATATGTAGGTTTAGGCTCATCTTCTTTGGTGAAATGCCTCAATGAAACTACTTAGCACAAAAGGGTCTTTATTGATTTTGGTTTGGACTTATTCTTTGGAAAAAGTGTTCAAAACTTTCATTCACCAAACCCTTCCAACACATTTAGGTATTTAATGGTTCTGTTTAGAATTTTTTTTGCCAAACCCTTCAAACCTACTTTTTGGGTTTTTGACAATTTTCTTTGGCACATTTAATTTTACAAACCCCACTATAAATTAATCTTTGCTGTTTTCCTTCAGATAATTTCTTAGAATAAAGTGTTCAAGATTTTATGGCATGGGACCCCAAAGCCATATTCACCAGGTATTATAACACTTTATCATTTACTATTCAACCACTGATCTTCAAGAACTAGGTCTCCAATGTTTTACATATTAATTTATTTGGGCCTTCAGAGGATTTCTTTGACAAAGATCCCTAGGTAAAAATGTTCAGCATTTTTTCTTGACAAATTCATCTAGCATGTTTTGGTCTTTAGTATTTTTGTTTAAAAAAAGAGTTTGGAAAATTCAAGATTTTTCCCAATATATTTAGGTCTTCAAACAAATTGTTTAGAAATTTTACTTGGGATACTCACCCACCTTGTGAACATTGTTATATCTTGACTCCTAACTTTTGAATACTAAAATCCTCATTACTTGGTAAAATAAAGTCAAAGAATTGATAAAATGACACTTGGAAGAGAGAAATGATGTGGAACTCCTACTAAAAATCAATGGTGCTGATGTGGCATATCTTCCAAATGAAGTGGTATAGTTTGAATTAAATTAACAAATCAAAGTTATAAACATTGGAAATTAATGGTGCATGAACTAGAAATTAATTCCAAATCTATATCAAATCAATTCAAATGATGGCATGCCCATTCAATATTAAGATAACTTGTCAAATCACTTACTCTATTATGATAGAGCCCTAACCACTAGTGTCTTTGACTTAACAACATGCTTAGGAGAGCTGAGTGATTGAATTGTAAACTAAAATAATACCAAATCAACTAAATAAAAAAGGCATACTCATCAAGATCATTCTAAGGAATTCTCCCTCCTTCATGTTTTTACATCAAGGATTATACTAAGTACATAGATAATCTATTCAAACCTTTGATATTCAAAAAAAATTACACCAACCACTCAATGTTGTGAGAGGCCATTCACTAGGTTGACACACATATGCATGAGGAGAATTTGTCTCTAACTCAATTCCAATTGGCCATACACCTCCTCTTGCTCAAGAAATAAGGGTTACACTTCATATCTACAAAGCCAAAGGTCATACCATGTGTTGAAATCCTATGAGATATATTATTTGTAGGGAAGATATATGGAGGAATTTTCCTACATCATCTCAAGCACAAAAAAGTCATAGCATGTATCTATAGTGATGTATTTCAAAGGTACCTCTCCTTTCCTATTCTTGACATCATGTATGATTTATAGAGAGTAGTGGTGTGGAAGAAATAAAAATATATTGAGGAGACACTCAAAAATTGGATGTTCCCTAGAGAGATAATTAATTTGAAGTTCAAGCAACCCACACTAATAAGAAAATTAAGAATGGGAATCCAGATTGGGATGGCCCTATTAAATAGGCTATTTGGCTACCCAAGCATAAAATTCCTTCATCTAGAATGGGTTCCATTTCTATATTTGTAAAGACATTAGAATTAACCTTTTATCTACATGAACTGATTAGAGTAGCATTACAAGATAAAATATTGCTTAAGGATAATAGGCCTCCAGGATTTCACTTCTACATGATGTCTTACTTGCAACAATTTTGGGGATAGTTTAAATTAACAATGGCTCACTTTAGATCCACCTATATACTATATAAATAACATGATATGTGATTCTTACTCATTCATGCACATATATGCATACACTCAAAAAATTATGTGCATCTCTAAGGATGTTTACCTATAAGTATATAGGGCCATCCATGATTCCCTTTGCCCATGATATTAGATAATATCATGGATACATTTTATATTAGGGGAAACTAATGGATTTGACCTAATTACAACATCATCATGGTCATTGGCCATAAGGTTACACCTCTACACCTCCCAAGTACATACTAGACAAGTTGGTGGAGCAAGAAATAGCCTACTATTTATGGAGGGGTATCGATAAGGACATGCACAAGAAGAAGAAATCATACCTTCATGACTCTCACCTCATGATTGGAAGGATGTGATACACCAATTGAAATTACTTAAATAAGGTAGAGAATACAAAGAGTATTATTCATTGGATTCATTTCCACATAAAGACTAAGATCCCCATGGAAAGGTATAAAAACATATCCAGAGTCTTAGCATTGAGTATCAACATGAGCCATATGATCATGAATTTTTATTCCTCAACACTTAGAGGGAACAACCAATTTAGTTGAAGGAAGACCTTATAAAATTTATTCAATATAACCTTCCCTTTCTATAAAGGTGGCATGAACTAGGCTCCCACTAGCTAAGGGATGGGATACATCAAAATTTTAGACTAAAAAACGTACTCATCCATTAGGGGAACAAGGGAAATCCTCTCAAAATCCCCTTGTGGCACTTGAGATAGTGAATAAGGAACTGGGTGTGATAGATACCTCAATTGGGGTAAGACAAGATGAGCCCATTTATCTTGATTCTTTATATTCTAAGCACCCTCCCTAAGGTGATACTCCATCATTTCTAGAGGTTACCACTATGGTTACCTTAGCCACACAACTGGATCCTTCCACAACTCCCAAGACAACCATATGTTATATAAGGAAGCCAAGGGCTTATCCCCCTCCATAAATCCTAGTCATGGAAACACCATCAGTAGATCCAACCATACAAGAGGTAGATGAAGGGGAGATCACTGATGAGGAGGTGAAATTACAAAAAGAAAAAGTCTTGAGCCTATATAAATCAAAGGGAAAGGTACTATTGCATTAATAAATATTTGGTGATCTAACACCCCCTCCCATTTCTATTACCCCTATTATTTCATATGTTTCTCTTTCTACAGTTAGTTAATTTGACCCTATTTCATTGACCCCTCCTAGACCCCATCCTCTCTTGATCACCAAGGTGGAGGTTTTTCCTATTCAACCAACTCTATTAGTTTTAAAGGTAGAGGATCTATCATCTACCCTTGTATTTCATACTTAGTTGATATTCTTTAAATTACTCATCCTACATCTGCTCTTACTATTTCTATTACTATTCCTTTGAATACTATTCTACCCCCATAAAAACTAAGAAAAAGGACACAAAGAAAGAAAGGGGAGTAGTAACAACTCCCCAATTACATGTTTCATCTACATAGTTAAGTCTACCAATTCTCCCTCCTAGCCTTTCTCAAGAGACAACTATAATAACCACTAGGAAGGTTGAAAAGAAGAAAAGGCCAGTATACACAGTCCATCCACTACCACACTATGGTGGAGTGGAATGGTCCAAAATCAGATGGCCTTCACTCCCTGATCCCCTCCTAGAGTAAACTCTGAATTAAACATCAAGTGATATAGTGGATGAGACTACAACTTTAGACACTCAACCCATGAACCCAACCCAACTAGTCCTCCCATAGTGGGAAATATACACACAATTAGAGGCCTAAAAAGGGCCTAACCTAGTGATTACCAAAATTTCCATTATTTAGCTTATCCATGAGAAAAGATAGAAAATTTGGGAAATCCCCATATATACAGGATTTTAAATCCTATTTTGGAACACATAAAGATGCTCTAATGGAGATACATGAAGGAATTGAAATGGCATGGAGATAAATAGAGAAAGAATTGGAATAGTTGAAGGAACAAAAATAAACTATACATGTTTAAACCCAAATTAAGATGGATTTATAGAGTGTTACATCTATATTGTGCAATACTATTGTGGCTATTAGTGTAATGAGGGTAAAATTAACATCCCAGATAGTAGGGACCACCAAATTCTTTAATTCTTTGAAGATAGATAGGAATAAATTGAACTACTTATTGTTTTTATAATCAACAAAGCATATGCACATTTTACTGTGATGGACATTAGAGGCTACCAATGCCATCAACCTGGTGGTCATTAGAGCACAAGAGGCTAAGGAGTGGATTGATGCAGCTAAGGCCGTGATGCCTAAATATTTAGAACATGAAACTCTCACCTCAAATTTTTTAGATGAACTGAAGCTTTCACATGCCAAGGATTCTAAAGGGAGACTCATCAACATGTCTAATTTTGATCAACTATCACAACAAGATTTAGATAATTTTAAAAAAAATATACAAGGGAAGACCACAGAGAAAATAGAGTCCAATATTAATTTTTTAGGAAGAAAATCACTGAGGTTGAGATCTTTAGATCTAATTTCAAGGCTATAAAATCTAAACATGTAAGGTTCTTAGAGTAGGTGAATAGGGTCCATAGGCCTTCACTCCTTAACATGGGTATAATCAGATATTAGTATGACATTGGGGAATAAGCACTATCAATCTTTGGAAGTGAAAAAGAATGCTATAATAACAACTCCTAGTTTAACACAAGAATCCACTTCACCGTCTATTATAACCTATCCCAACCATGCAAGCACTTGATTAACCTTGAGTTGAGGTCTAATTTTGTATGTATACATGTATAGTTCACTTTTTCTAGATCTTACATGTAAATTTTCTTGAATTATTTTTAAGTATGTACATGTTGCATTTCCTTACACATGCTAATTAATTTGGACACAAATTATAATTAATTATAAGCATGAAAAACATGTAATTTTAAGACTAAAATTAGAAATGGTGTTCTAACTATGACATATAACCGTGAGGTCATATACACTTTGAGGATGAGGTGTCCCCCCCAAGTCTATATATTTATGTAATCTCACATTATAAAGGTTTATAAGATTTTATCAATACAATAAGAAGTCAAGTTTGATTCTCATGCAATTTCATTGGTGCTCTCCTTTTATTCATGTGATATTGAGGTTTTTATTTTCTAGTTGTAATAACACAATAACTTGAAGTGTGCAAATGTTATAGATAAATTTTGATTATTTTATCAATGTATGCTAACTATAGATATGATAAAACTATTGAAAGTTCGTAAATATTATTAAGCAATTAGTTTAAAATGTGTTAATATTATTAGTATGTATGAATTATTTCTATTGGTATAGTTTTCTAAGTGTGTGCAACAACTACCTTACACACTTTCTTGGTTTGAGTTATAAACTTTTAATTAAGGGTGTGCAAGAGCAACTCCAAAGGAAGCAATATTCAGTTAATACCATCAATTTTCATATATTCTTCCTCCCAAGAATTCATAAGTATGTTTAACTATGAGTGTGAAATAATTGAAAGTGGTAAGCACTGGTTTTGAAAAAACTTGTCTAATGAGGAACCAACCTAAGAAGTGACCCTTTGAGATCATAGAACTTTCTTTTCTACTCTACCTTTCCCTCCTTGTAAATTTTATTTGATCAAGATCTTACTACTCTAGATTAGGTGTCACATATCCATCCAACTCACTCAAGTTTGAATTTTCTACTAGGATTCATTTCACTACAAGCTAAACTTGGTTAAAAACCTGCATGCCCTACTTGTTATTCTACCATAAGGTTCTTTAACCTATTGACCAATATTTGACCCTAAGTCAAAAATGGTCAATCCATATAGGTTGAAAATTTTCATAAGGTTATAAAAAAATTTATGTGGTCTTGTTACATCCCTAAATGGTCCTAAACATTTTCTATGTGGTTATATTTGTCCTTGCTTAGCTTGGTCTCACATGTGCGTGTCTAGCCTTAAGGGTTATATATAGGTCTGGGTGTTTTCAAGTGTGTTAAAGTTCATGACATGGTTTAGAGTCATTATAAAATGTTCTTAACATGACTTTAAGGTCAAAATATCATGTATTAACATTTTATTATGTTCTTATATGATAAAATGTCATTTTGGTCACCTTTTGGTCTATTTTTAAGGAGTTGTATGTACCACCTTCAAGGGAAACTATTTAAAGAATCCTCATAATGTACCTAATTTTATAAATGGTTTAAAATATAAAAAATCTATAGATCAATGCCTAAACTAAGCAAAATACTCCTTTCTAAGCACTTTTGGGTACTTGAACAACCTTGGAAGATCTAATTGTAAGTAAAAAAATATTTTAGAGGGTAAAATGGGATTAAAAATTTCATATTAAGTATTTGGATAAATTTTTAGGTTGTAAAAATGTAATATACACTCTCTATCCTTCATCGTTGCCTTCACAAGCTCTAAAAGGCAAAAATCAAATACATGGTAGAACCATGAGGGAGAAAATTGGGAGTTGAAAATTTGGCCATTGTTAGGGGTAATAGTTAGATTAAATTTAGTGTCATTTTTTAAAATATTAGTGTCCCTTACTTTATTAAAAATCACTAAGAGTGACAACATGTCACTATGCCTTATCCATTCAAGCAGGGTCTAGTTTTAATCCTATTTATTCATACCAAAATTTGATGGATGCGAATGGTTTTATGGAGTGTTTTAAGATGAAAAAATAAAAAATTTAATGTGTATTTTAATAAATAAATTAAACCTTGGTTAGTGTCTTCATCAAGGAGAAAAGTGTCTCAAGTGTGTGAGCTTATCACCTTGCTGCAAGTGCATTTTTGGTTAGTTTTTGATGCTTGTCAAATTTAGGAGTTATAAGTGCCTCATATTGGATGGGGGATCCATAAATTTCATAATATTCATGTTATATCTCTTGTAATGTTATCCTTGTATTCATTATTTCAATGTTTTTCTCTTTGGAGACATGGTCTGTGTAGTAACAGTCTTCTGCAAGTTTGAATGGCAAGTTTGGTCCAATTGGAAATGAATATCAATGATAAATTATTAGGGAGACACTTTTTAACTTGTTTAAATCCCAAATAAATGATAATTAAACTCAAACACATTCTCCAAAATGATTTGGATAAGTTTGTCTACCCACAGATTACAAACATGTAAGTAGACATTTATGGACTGTAGACCTTATGTTGATAATGTTAAAAGACATAAAAATAAATAATATATTGTCAAGTTTGGTATAATTATAAATTAATATCAATTATATATTATTATGGAGACACTTTTTAAATTGTTTAAATCCCAAGGCAATGATAATGAAACTCAAACACATTCTCCAGAAGGATTTGGATAATTTTGTCTACCCACAAGTTAAGAAATATGTAAGTTGACATTCATGGATTTTAGACCTTATGTTTAAAATGTTAAAATCCATAGAGATAACTAGTATATCTCCACAAACACTCAAGTGGTTAAACTAATTCCCTTGTATCCTCAAGAAACATGGATGAGTAGTCAAGACTCCAACTTTTATGCAAATCCTTGAGCTAACCTTATATATGCCTGTACGGATGAAATAGACAAGTTGAAGATGATTTAATGTTTGATAATAAGTATTTAAGACTATTAAGAGTGTGATAAATAAATTGGATAAAATTTGGTAGTATCAAAGTGGTAAAGGTGTCTATACTTTAAGGGAGTTATCTTAGTAGCCTATGCAAGCAAAATAGAGACCTACATGTGACAGACCTGTAGGTGCTCTTTTGGATTAAATATCATTGTCATCAAAATAAAATTAAGGTTAAATAATGAATAATACAATCAATATAAAAGATACAACTATGGAGGAAACCTAAACCATTTGGAGTCAAATGAGGGTTAAGAGGATAGAGTCTATAGGTTAATGCATATACATAGGTTTGTGTATGTAAATAAGAAGGTAAAGGTATGAAAATATCATAAAGAGCCAATGAAACTTGTGAAATATGGGAATTTAAATTTCAATGAGTTTTAATAATTTCAAAGTGACATGATCGAGTGAGAAGACCAAGTTCAAGACCTCATGCAAAAACCCTTCTCCAACAACCACCTATAGTGACAATTGAGAAGGAAGTCTTAACTATTTTTGTGTTTAGAGAAGATTTAGTTTTTAGGAAATTTGAATAGGTCTTACACACTCCCAAAAATTAAAAATTCTTGATATGTTTAAAGGTGTGGAAGTGAAATACCTAAAACCCCTAAATATAGTCAAGCCATCCTAATGAGGACCTATATGTTGCCTAGGCAAGAAGAATGGTTATAATCTTGAGAAGAAAAGGGTAACCTAAATTAAATGATATGGGAGTTAGGGTTGAAGTGATATATAGGTTATAATAATCATTTAAATACAAAATTACCTAAAGTAGGTTCACTAGAGTTGACTGTCTGCAAGGCTCTCTAAAACCCTGCCTACATAGCCAATGCAAGCTACAAGCCTACCTACCTAATCATGAGGGATACTTTAGGGAGGAAAAAATATTGAGAATGGTTTCATAGTTATAAATTAACTCCATGTAACCCTCATACCCATCAAAATGTGAATCTAATGATGACAAGCCCTATTTAGGCCAAACAAGCCTAAGACCATACATTAAACCTATGAACAATCATAGAAAGGATAGTTGTTTGAGGGTAAAGTGTAAGTATAAAAGTTTTGATAAGTTAATATAAATATTACGAAAATAATTATCATAAATAGGTGAAAATAAAGAAAAAACCAATTAGGCCTATAAGACCTTCCTCAAGTTCCTCTCATACATAACAACATTTCAAGGCACATTTTACCTCACTTGTTAGGATATTGACCTAATGCATGGATATAATGTATTTTAGAGGAGGAATAAAGGTCCCCATAATAAAATATCATGGGATAATTTATTGATTTAGGTCAATCACCTTCATTAATAAAGCTTAAGAGCTCAGATCCCTCTTCAATAAACTACTTGTAACCTGAGAGACACCATCTTATACAAAGATATCTCATAAGGTTTTAAAAGGGACCTAGTGGTGTTTGGAGGTGGTGGAGGGGTATCATAAATATAATATTGTGGAATTAGGAGAGATAAAAAGGATCTATTCTTTATGAACAATCCTTAAGAGCAAAACATGTCTAAAACCCTCTTAAGACCCTAACAGTGACTAGTAGGAGAAATGATGCTCTAAAAAACATAGAATGAACTGATTTTATCCTTATATATAATATATATTGTTGATTACTCCAATTACTTTATTAGGGTGTACTTCATCTATACTTTTAGTTGTATAGACTCCAATAAATGCACTATTTTTAAGTATTTTTGGTATTTTATAGGGTTTTGAATAGATAGACACTTGAAAAATATTTTATGAGGTCACTAAGATGTATTTAATATTTTTAATCCAAAAAATATTTACAGGAGATCCTGTAATTGATCAAGCAAGCATCATTTTTCAAGCCGGTCTCAAACAAGCCTAAAATGAAACTAGGTTTCAAGGCCATTTCATGGTTCTCACACTTCTATTATGTTTTAGGACCTCAAATTTGACATAAATGTTGGTGATAGGACATATAAAGTTAATTAAATTATTTTGGGTGGTTTTACACCTATTTGAGAGATATGGAGTAGAAAATTAGGGTTCTAGGCAAGGAGGCTTAATTGAGGCCTTATTGAAGAGAGAGAAAGGTAGAAATGGAACTTCCACTCACCCTCAAGAATTGAAAATTTTCATGGAGATATAAATTCATACTATGTCCTCAAATATTCCCTTATTTTATCATTACCATCTATACACTACTCTACATAAGGAGGTTTACATGATTTTAGCGTTATAAGGAAAAAAGGCCTAATGAGAGCTTAAGGAGCTAAATAGAGTCTTGAGAGTTATTACAAGAAACAAAATGGATTTATTAAGGTGTGATATTTATTTTAATTCCTTTCATGTATATAAATTACCTTTTATGAGTTTAACTCAAGTTTTGAGCCACTTGGATAAAGCTAGGCATAGGAAATGAAGAGTTTCAAGACACCTAAGCATCTAGATGATGAGTTCCACTTAAATGTCAGACCAAAGGAGATTATAAATTTAGTGAAGTCATAAAATTAGAATTTATTAATAAATTAATTGATTATTTATGATTTATAATCCTATTTGTCACTCTTCTTATGCAAGGAAGGGCAATTTTAAAGAAGATGTGCAAGGTATTAAGCTAAATTTCTAACTCTTATGCCAATTAGAGAATGGAACATATTCAAAGGAGAGGCACATATATTTTAAATTTTGTTTTAAATATTTCATAAATCATTATTTTTAACTCTCACATGGACACTTGGTAATCTCCTTCTTCTATGCCCCTCTCTTTCTCTCTTCCTCAGTCTATCTATAAGTTGCCACTTTTGACCTTGTAAGGTATCCCATTTTGGTATGGTGAAACCTTGAGAAATTGAATACTAATTTTTAATTTGAATAAAAATTTCAATATGAATTTAATTTCTCAAATTATTGATTGTGTTAAGTATTTTTTGGTTGAATGGCAAGTGATGGTTATCTCTCCTTGTGTTCATCTCACTCTTTCATGATTTGTGTAAGTAATCTAACTCTAAATAGGTTAAATGATGTGTAAATGGTTGTTTTATGTATCTATAAGTGTGAATAAAACTAATAGTATCTATAATCATTCCCTCCATTCATCTACTTGGAGAACCATAATACATTCTACCTTTATGTTGAAGCAGTTTTGTTAAGAGAACCTTCAGTTTTGATATTAGCTTTGTGAATTACCTTTCATAATCTATGTTCAAGTAGGCTTGTGGAGTTAATATTGGTGTATCACATTTGTTAGATTATTTTTTTTATTCTCTTATTCCTTTTCCTTTAAAGTAAGTAGGTTAGTGGTTAGTTATAGGTGTGTTGAAAGGGAGCTAGCCCTTCAATCTAGAGACTCATCTCTACCATAGGTCACCCACAGCTTGAGAGATGTTTCCATGTCACATAAAATTTAAGGAGGTTACAATAGGCCTAATTAGGGTTAAAAGTTGATTGAAAATATTTTTTTCATGATGAGACTTCATGGTCCAAGAAGTTGTCAAAAGTAGATTCTAATCTTGGCAAATTTGAAGTTATAAAGCTTTATTCATCCAGTGTCTGGTGACTCTAGTGTTCATTGGCTCTTAGATGTAGACTATTGCTTCATTTTCATTTCTACAATAAATACCAAGTCTTATACTAAAGGCATTCCTTTTTAATTTTTAGATTTACCTTACTATTATCTTAAAGCAAAGAGAATTGATTAATGATTTTTTCTTTGAATAAATATTTCAAGATGATTTTAATTTATCAAATTCTTGATTAAGTGTCTGAAGTAGTTCATGGTTGAATGGCAAGTGATGGTTATCTCTCCTTGTGTTAATCTCACTCTTTAATGATTTGTGTAAGTAATCTAACTCTTCAATAGGTCACATGATGTGTAAATGGTTGTTTTGTGTCTCTATAAGTGTGAATAAGACTATTAGTGTCTATGATAAGACCTTTTATGTATCTACTTAGATAATCACAATGCATTCTACCTTTATGTTGAAGCACTTTTGTTAAGATAACCTTGGGTGTTGATATCAACTTTATGAATTAACTTTCATAATGCATGTTTAAGTAGGATTATGGAGTTAATATTTTTACATCAACTATATTAGAATAGTGTTAATATTCTCTTATCCCTTTTCCTTAAAAGCAAGTAGGTTAGTGGTTAATTTTAGGTGTGGTGAAAGGGAGCTAGCCCTTCAATCTAGAGACTCATCTCTACCATAGGTCACCCACAACTTGAGAGATGTTTCCATGTTACATAAAATTTAAGGAGGTTAGAATAAGCCTCCTTAGGGTGAAAATTTTATTGATAATAGTTTTGTCACACCTAACGGGACATCATGGTCTAAGAACTTGTCAAAGGTAGATGTTGAACATGGAAAATTTAAAGTTATAAAGCTTTTTTCATGTAATATTTGGTGACTCCAATGCTCATTATCTCTTGGATGCAGACTAGTGCTTCATTTTCATGTGTAAGGTAAATACAAGGACTTCTAATAAAGGAATTACTTTTGAATTTTTTAGAGTTACCTTAATGTTATCTTAGAGTAAAGAGGTTTGAAAACAACCATCCATACTCTAGGAAATCTTTGGCTACTCACCTACCTATTAGGAGACTTTTCTGGGTCCAATTTTCAAGATGGAAGTCCCAAAGAACCTACCCTTTTTTACCCTCAATGGCCATAGTAATTTATCACTTTATCGCTATAATGAAATTATTATGTCATCCCTCAAAAGTGTGTTTTCATATAAAGGATAAGATTTCACTACTCATATTCCACAAATAAAAAAATTGACAATTTTTTCAATATACATAACATCACTAAAGATGATGTTTCCATCAAGTTGTTGGATATTTATTTAAATGGAAAAACAATTGATTGGTATGGTACTTTGGCTCCCAAATCGATCACTACATGGGATGAATTGGGTGATGCCTTGAGAAGGAGATTTGAAGACAAATTTGATCACTTATCCTTGATTTAATAACTAACTAAAATAAAGATAGAACCACAAGATTCCATTAAGGACTTAAATTTTTTTTTATAAAATACTTGCGATAGGATCCCACTCTTGGTAAGGCCTACTACACACCATTCTTTTCTTTACTACCTCAAAGATTTCAATAGTGACATCTCTATGATACTTCAATCCATGGGAGGGGATATTTTGCCTAATGCCTATGAGACTACCATAAGGGATAATTATTTACTTATTCAAGCTAGGAAGATATATCCTACAACTTACATTCCTTTATTTTGTAATGTGTAATCTCTTATGTCCACCATTGCTCCCGTTTCCACACCCAAGCAAAAACAAACTGCCTTTACTCAACCAAGCAAGCAAATAGAGGAATATCTAATCAAGGATATTAGAGTAGAAGTTAATAATATTAAGATACAAAAAAAAATATAAGTAATTTAGGTATTTTCAAGGCCGTTACTATTACTACCAATCTTATCAAGCTCCTAGACAACCTTTTCAAGGTTAATACAAAGGACAAGGGCAACTAACCCAAGTGAAGTATACAATAGACAAAATTAGAATACTTATTATAATTATAAATCAATTGTATCTATAAAAAATTATATTGTACAAAATAATAGAGAGAAAAATCCATGGGACCAACCTCATGACTCTTCCATTTATTTAAATGATACATTCAATCAATCTTATATGGCTAAATGGGGAATAATGCCTTCTATAACTCAAGAAGAGATTCCTAGTGAAGGAGAAAAAATTTGAGGAGATGGTAAATAAAATGATGCCTTGATGAATTACCTTCAATGAGACACATGTGAAGTCAACTACCAAGGAAACCTCAACATCAGATCAAACTCCATGGCTAAAAATACAAGATCAAAGAAAAGAGCTCTTGAAGAAGTACACTGGGCAAGTAATAGTCAAAACATGAAATACCAATCACCTTAAGGATCAATTATGTCAAATGTATCCACTATAGATCAAGTAAATTGAAAAAAATTATAATGTCAAGGCTCCTTCTAATCCTTCTCTTATACACCAAGTTACACAAGATAGTGGTAGTGTTATGGATCCTCCAGGACATGATAAAGTTGGAAAATTTCCTATAATAATTGTTGAGTAAATGAATAAATTTTATGTAGTAATCCCAATGTGGGAAAAATTTTCCATCTCTAGATAAAGATACCTTCTCTAAAATGATCACTCCAAGATCAATGCATCATCTAGGTAGCCTAGTGAAAGAGGGTCAGTTTTGATAAATGAATTGAATACCAAGGATGGGTAGATAATAAAAATTGAAAGGATAGAAAATATTCCTCCCTTTTACCTCTATTTTATCATTGGAGATTCATTAGTTCATAATTATCTAATTGATAGTGGAGTAAGTAGTTTAGTCATGCCAAAGCAAGTAGTTGACAAGCTAAAATTAAAGTATGAACAAAACTCAAAACAAGTATTACAACTACATGGATCATCTACCAAAATAATTAGCATCATCAAAGGTTTATAAATAAATCTACATGTTTGTTCCACTTTCTCCAATCTCTCAAGATGTGGTGCTTGTGGATGTGCCACCTCAGTTTTCTCTTTTCTTATCAAGGGACTTTACCCCTAAGATTAGGGGGTACTTGACTTTAGATTGGTCATATATGACATTTAGGACTAGGTATGGTGCTAAACTATCTATCAAGTCTAAGCCTTTAGATAATTTTCATGTGGATCCTTATATATCAAAATCATCTAACATAAAATGCACTCTTATTAATGATAAAGATCAAGTTAATGACCAAGAATGAGCTACATCTCTAGATGGAATACCTAATCTTTTTATAGATGAATGGGGTAAAAATAATCATGGGTTTAAACCTTTAGAACATATTGAGGAAACTGATCTAGGAGTCTATTGTATACCTGAGGAAGAAGAAAATGTACCAGTCCTTTCAAATCTTGATGGAGATGAAGAGGTAATGTGGCAATTATTATTTGATTGTTCAAGGAGTAAAACTATATTAAGGGTAGGTATAATGTTTATTTATCCTTCAAAAGATAATTACTATTTGATCATTAGGTTCCAATTTTGATGATCCTCTAATGTATCAGAGTCTGAGGGACTTGTTCATGACCTCCAATGGGCAAGGAAGAAAGTTATAAATTAATTATAAGCACATGTAGATAGTTAATTAGTGGTACAATAGGTTAGAGGGTAGAATGCTACAAAAAATACTTTGTTGAAGGTTGTAGTCATATAAAATCTAAAAACTGGTAACTTGAATGTGGATTGTAACTCCCAACCCATAGATCCATCTCACTTGATCTCATGACCCTCATAAGCATCTTTTTATTAATTCTCAGTAATTCATAGCCTTCCAAATCTGATTCCAATTGAATCAAGCTCCTTTTTCCATGAAAAATCCATCCCCTAGGTCTCATACCCTTAGGATAATAACACCCAACTTGGACTATAGCACCACACCCTAGGGTGTCTATTTCCAACGCTCCTGTCCAAGTGTATTTTTACCTCTAACAGTCAGTTTCTTTTGGTTCTTATCCTCCTTATTGTTAGTCTAACATGAATACATTCAACCCATGACCAACATATCCCTATAAAATACCATTCAAAGTTCATTTAGAATGGGTTGGAAATTATTACAAAGCAATCAAGAATACAAGAAAAACCACTAAGGAAATATTCCCTATTCTCTACATATAACCAACCAATACTACTACAATATTATTCAAATCCTTAGACAAGTCCCTAGCCACCTAAAGCACATCTAGTTTAGCATTTTTTATCTTCATAAACATAATTTCAAAAAGCACATCAAATGGGATAACTACATATGGCTTGATCCCTCTTGAAAGTACTGGTATGTAGGCAACATGCCCACATAGGGGGTGTGGATACACATTCAGTGCATCTTACACACACTAACCCCCCCTCTTTCTCAGATTTTGTCAAAGCAAAATGGATTATAGGATGTGAAGATTAAATCAGCTCTACATGGAGTTTTGTGTAATCCAATAGTCAAAATTTCATACATAGACTGACATGAACACGGTGAACAAAACCTTGAAAGCTCAGATCTCCTAAACAATAGAGATAGAAGAGGAATATATCACTGGACCCTAGGGTGTCCTATTTTGATGCTCTTATGCAATAATAAAATGAAAGATAGATCTTAATTTGTGATAGTGTCCCAATCCTACATAGTGAATTTTAGACTTTATCTCAGTCGTTTCAGTCTATTTCTAGATAAGTATTATTTTCTCTCAATTATTACTATTTTTATAAAGGTTCAAATTATACAAATCAGTAGCTCAATAATTTCATATTTATTTAGTATTTTAATTTACTTAAACCCTTAAATAAATTAGGAATAATAATCCAATATTCCCAAAAAAAGTTAAATCATTTGGTGAACATGACTTAATTCATTTGTGCAAAAAAACCCTAAAAACCCTAGGGTAAATTTCCTATTGATTTTTCCTATATTTTTTGGTTTTTTTACCTGCATAATAAAATTATAAATTAGCATTAAATTTCAAAATTTGGTAGTAATTTTAAAATAATTTTCTTTCAAACCTTAGTTACCCATACTAAGTCCCAGTTTTTTCCCAATATTTTTACTACAATTATATGATTTTCTACTTACATATTTAAATCATAAATTTGCATCAAATTTTAAAATTACTTAGTAAGTTTAAAAATAATTTCATTCAAAACCCTAGTTGTATGTACTAGGTCCCATTACTTTTGAGGTATCACCTTACATATAAAATAAAATTTCACATGATAACAAAAATGGATCTCACTTATTTTTAAAAAAATTATTGCATTTCTAGTAAATAATAAGGAGACCACACTTGGTCCTATCATGTACATGAATGATGAAGTTTACCATATGTTAATACAAAGCTTCATTCTTTTCATTTCATGCCTACTTTTCATAATATGGGATGATATTAAGAAAATCAATGCTAAATATGTTAAGTTACCTCTTGCCTCACTTCCCTTAGAGACTTTATCTCATGCCAAGCTATGTTTCATGGTCCATTTTTCTCTTCCCTAGGTCACTACCCATCACTAGAGAGCCCATTTGACACCCTTTATCCTTCCACCACCTTGACCTATCAATTATCTATGCTCTCCTCCTATAACTACTACTAGTCCTATATAAATAGTAGATAATTTAGTTAGAGCTATTACTTGACATGCCACCATGCTTCCTCTACCTAATTAGGAGCCTCACCACCCTCCTATTCCTTCACATCCTAGGATCAACCCACCCACATAGGTAGATATGTATAAGGCATTTGACATTATTGATTAATTGAGAAACACACCAACAAAGATTTCCATGGTAGAACTACTTTAGAAAGCCAATGTGTTCAAGGACATTCTATATCAGGCACTCACTCAAACTTCTATGCCCATTGATTTAGAGCCTTCTTATTTCACATTAGTGGTAAACATGATAAAAACTATAAAAGATGTTATTTCTTGTGATCATGAGGATAGACCGTCACAGATAGTTATTGATAAAAAATTTCCACTATTAATACAAGTTCAAGTCAAAACCAATGTAGTTAAGATATTTCTAGTTGATAGTGGTTCTAGACTTAATATATGTAATATTAAATTCTTATAGACCATGGGCGTAGATATGGCATCCATGTAAAAATCATATAAGAATATTAGAGGGTTTGATGATATACCATGATAGACATAGGGCACCATTCCTTTGGATATAATGGTAGGGCCAAAAACCCTCTCTACATAATTTCATGTCATGCTAGGTCCTCTTTATTATAATATTCTACTTAGATGACTTTGGATACATGCCATGAGAGCAGTTCCTTCTATTCTTCATTGATGTTTTAAATTTCTCCATAAAGGATACCTATACACATGCCCAATAGATAACCAACCATTTAGATCTTGTTAGATTAAAAAGTCATGTTTGATTATTTTTCTAGATGGGGCACCTCATATTATAGTTTAGTTACCACCTTATTGCATTTCTATTGATCAGATACATACATATGAGGTAGGAGAGACTAGCACATCTCACACTCTTCCACTTATAGTTATGTCCTCAGCTCTAGATATTCAACCAATCATGGTTCTAGCTACTCCATCAGTCATAGTTCTTACCCCTATTATAATTATACATTCACCAATATTAGTTCTAGTAGTACTAGTTGATTCTATAGATAAAATTACCCCATTAGTTATAGATACTCTCACAACACCACTACCTTCTACTTCTATAGTTAATGAGACTCCCATATCATAGTTACCCCTTGTGGTAAATTTTGAGTTACAATATGTACATGATGTTGATATAGATTCCCAGGCTAATTCAGATGATGATATGGCACCCACACTCATAGATGACTATTTTTATGGATTGAGCTTTACACCAGTTGGCCCAGGGGAGTACCAATATGAATCTATAGCTCTCATTACACATCCTAAATCACTCTTAGCATCTCATACTACACTCTTAAGATATAATCCACATTCATGGCCATAGATGGATCACTTAGAACATATAGTTCACATAGTTACCTCTATGGATATAGAGTTAACCATTTAAATTTAGGTAGGCATTACACAACATCAGCCACAAATTATGCTATAGATGTTACTTGATTGTGGATTAATCACACTACCTACAGTATGACATAGATCTATTAGTAGATTATCATAGTAGGATGGTCACCCATTTTGTTTTTTTCATAGGATCACATACTATGATACAAACTCATGTACAACTTTATAGTAAAGATTGGATAAACTATAGGTTTAGGGTATTATTTAGATCATACTAGCACTAGCTTTACCACTTGCACTAAAGCCATCTACTACCAGAGTTAAACATCCTAGAGGGGTCTCAACATATTCACTATTATAATAACATTAAATTCACCATCAATAAGATGACACCATTACAAGTGACATATCTCTGACTAAATATAGAGCATAGATCTTACTGACACCTAAGGAGATAACCAACATGCATACAAAATATATAACATAGGATAATATTTATGATGATGATCTTGAGGCATTTGATGATGGCCGTGATCCCTTCCTCCATCTCTATCCTCAGTAGGTTCCATCCTTGAACCTTTTACCTCCTTCACCCTAGTTTTTTATATCCTTGTGTACGTGTTTCTTTATTTATATTTTTTTGCATAGCTTATTTTCAATTACTTTTACATAGTTTCTTAGTATCTCTTGTACATAGTCTTTTATGATTGATTGTACATAACTAATATCAAAAATATAGAAACATTAAAATATTCTAAACTACAAAAACATTCAAATAATTTAAAAACATCAAAAACATTTTGGTTATATGCATTATCCATGATTTACATTTCTATTACCATGCTAGACTTACATATGTTATTCTATACTATTGTTTGACAATTTATCTACATTACCATGCTTCACTTGATCTTCTTTAAGTGTGTGTGATGATATCCAAATCCTTGATTGCTTCACTATACTTATTGAGGAAGCATCCTACTTTTACATTTGAGACATACATTGATATACATACCCATTGGGGGCATCTTTTGCATGACTACACCATCTAGGTTATGTCATTCCTATACCACACACTCTAGTTATCATGTTGATTTAGATTATTTAATAGATTACATAGATTACTCTAATGACATTTCAATAGTATATAACACTTGTGTATTTCTTAGCATATACCTAGTCTTGTACTCCATTTGTTTCATACTTTCACTTCTTTCTTTGATTAGTTAGATACGATTGTATTTCTAGTATATTACATGCCTTAATTTCTTGCTTTACATAGCTAGATGTGATTATATTTCTTATTTCCTATTTTTTCTCTTGTATGTTCCTTAGGAAATTTTCCAATGTCCTTTGCTTCTATTCTCATGTGTGTCTTAGGACATTTTCCAATGTCCTTTACATGTACTCTTTTATATGATTGTGGCTTTCACACCAACCTTATTTGTTTCTAATTGTATGTGTATGTGGCATTTGAACATGCCTTGTATGCTTGCTTTCTAGTTTTAGTGGCATGTGCCCATGTCCCTTGTTTTATTTTCCCCTTGACCACTCTTATATGATTCTTTCTTCTTGCCTTGTGTGCTTTTTGATTGATTGATTTTCAATTATTTGCAATGTCCACATCATACATTATCTTACTTTCTTGGATGTCATGATAGACATCATGATCCATACCTCCTTAACAACTAAAAAATAACAACTAAATAGAATTCTAGTTTTAGTTCATTATATTGTACATGTTATTACATTATTATATCTATCTAGGCATACCCCCGTTGATCTAACAATCTCTATTATAAACCATGTTATATCTTGAGATATCTTATCAATTCTCATCACTATATCATGTATCTTTGTAGCATAACAAAATTGTACGAATATTTATTTTGAGGGTAGTCATTATAAGGTATTCATTCCTACCCTCAAAAGAGGAGGCAATAAATATGGGTTTTGTCACAGAGATTAGAGCTCCTAACAATAAAAAAACTAGTTTTTAGAACACCTAGAATAAAACCCAAACTTTAAGCCAAGTAGAACAGACCAAGAAGGCAATGAAAATTATATAATAGTCATCATAATTAATTTAGGATAATAGAACCAATATTGGACTACAAAATTGAATAATAGGGTGCCCATTTCCAATGCTCCTATTTAAATAGTTAAAAAAATAGATTTTCCAGACATAGGTAGAAAGGTAGGTTCAATTATAGTTTTGCACATTTAAACTAGTTTAGATACACCAATTTTAGTATAGTTTTTCTTAGAGAATAAAGAAATAGGGGGAATCATGCATGACATGATGGATCTTTCTTCTAATTTTAGATAGGGTAGTTAGTATAACTTCTAGATCAAAATCCATATTTCAGACACTAGTGACTAGGGGTAATGTGCATAACATATTTGTTTTATTTTCTTTCCAAGTTTAGTACATTATCTAGGCATTATAAATAGTTGTATAACTTATTCCATCTATAGGTGGTTGGCATCATTTTGGAGTGGATTTCATACAATCCTAACCTCCACATTTTGGAGTGGCTTTCATATAAGCCTAGTACCTAGTTTTGGAGTGGCTTTCTTATAAGCCTAATCTCCACCTTTCAGAGTGGCCAAGAGTGACCTGGTTTTTAGCATACATTTAACTATCCATGCCACATTATCATATTATAGAGCATTCATGGGTTTTAGGAGCCATCTCATATGACACACATTTCATACTAGTATCAGTTCATATCTTCACTTCATGAGGCAATGATGGAGCTAAAGGACTAGATAGCCTTTATATTCTTGAGCCACCTACTCAGAGGGATAGGACACATAATCCAAAAATAGATCAACATATGCATCACCACCTAGATTCACTCAGTGGGTGATGATGAATCCAAAGGGCCATCCTTTGCATTCTTGAGCCACTCTCAGGGAATTAAGCACTTAACTCCATTTGTGATATTACTCTATGTACATCACATATCTAGCATTAATTTCATCATCCAATATCACTCAACATCACAACATATTTTGTATTTGTTCATGTACCTGATGAGGTTTATTTATTTCTTTCTCTTCCTCTCACTCTTACCCATCGTTTTACATTCTTATTTTAGATATAACATATCTAGTAAGAATTAATCTACTCTTTATTTTATCATATAGATTTACATTTCATGACATGCTCTCTCTATGCACATATAGCACCACACAAATTCATGAGCTTAAATCTTATAGGTAAGTTTAGGTATGCTTTCTATTTTTCCTTTATCCTAGTATTTCACTTTGTTGTATCACTATAATAAAAGGGGGAAAATGTAGTCATATAAAATGTGAAAATTGGTTGCTTGAGTGTGGCTTATGACACTCAACCCATATGTCCTTCTTTATTACTCACATGACCTTCATAGGCATCTTTTCATTGATTCTCAATAATCCATAGCCTTCTAGACCTGATTCTAGCTGACCTAGGCTCCTTTTTCCATGACAAATCCATCTTGCTAGGTCTTGTACCCTCAATACAATAGTGCCCAACTTGGACTATAACACCATAACCTAGGGTGCCCATTTCTTTCACTCTTGTCCAAGTGCATTTTTACCTCCAATAATTAGTTTCTTTCAATTCTTATCCTCCTTATTGGCCTAGCGTGAATACATTTGACCCATGACCAATAGATCCCTATAAAACAAAAGCCAGATCTTAATTTGCAATAGTGTCCTAGTCTTGCATAGTGAATTTTAAACTCTATCTCAGTCGTATCAATCTATTTCTAACTAAGTCTTATTTTCTCTCCCTTATTACTATTTTTAGAAAGGTTTAAATTAGAATCAAATTATATAAATTAGTAGCTCAATTATTGCATATTTATTTACTATTTTAATTTACTCAGACCCTTAACTAAATTAGGAATAATACTCCAATATTCCTAAAATTATTAAATCAAAGGCATACAAACATAGGATTTGGGCTTCATTGAAGACTTTGAAGCTTTCAACTTGAAATTGGTCCCAAGAGAGAATGATTAGTCTGATGATAAATTGATAGTAGTAGGATCTCATTTTGATATTCCAAGCAATGTGAAAAGTGAGAAACAATAACCACATGTTAAAGTATTGGTGAGATCATCCATTCCAAATAATGATTATGATAGGCATATTGCATGTTTTATATGTGAGGAAGCTGAGTTATCCTCAAATAATCAAGTTAATATCCAACAATAATATGGTGACCATATAGGTTAATTGTAGTCCAACAAACTCCCCAAAGGATTGGTGACCCTTGAAAGTATCTTCAATGAAGAAAATCAAGTGATAAAAGAAAGAGTAGGCATGTCTACAAGTGAATAACATTTTGAAAGAGTTGAAATCTTCAAGGAAAAATTCCTCAAGTTATAAAAAGTATGTACTAAGGTTGAGAAGGCTACCTTTGTTGAATTATTTAAGAAATTTTAAGAGGTCTTTACATGGGAATATGGTGATCTCAAAGGTTTTGACCCTAGTCTATCTCAACACATCATTGAGTTAGATCCAAATACAAAACTAGTAAGACAAAAACAAATACCTATAAATCCTAAGGTTGAGGTTTTGATGAATAATGAACTAACCAAGTTGATTAAATCAAACATTATCTTCCCCATTAAACATTGCTCATGGGTTTCTAATCTAGTTCCTATACGGAAGAAGAGCAGGGAAATCAGACTGTCTATTGATTTAAGGGATTTAAATAGGGTGTCTTTAAAGGATCATCACCCCTACCTTCAATGGAACAAATACTTCAAATGGTTACTGGGTTTGAATTCTTTTCACTCTTGAATGGATATGCAAGTTATAATCAAGTCTTTGTTAAGGAGGATCAATATAAAACTATCTTTAAAACTAAATGGGCCACCTATGCTTACAAAAATATGCTTTTTAAACTCTCTAATACAAGATCTACCTTTCAAAAATTAGTGTACATGGCCTTCCAAGGATTTATTAATAAGATGGTGTTAATGTACCTTGATTATATAACTATTTTTTCAAAGGATTGTAGTGATCACTTAGATCATCTAATACTAATTTTTGAAATGTTTAGGTAGTTTGGGATATCTTTGAATCCTAAAAAATGTGTTTTTTAGTCTATGAGGGCAAGCTACTTGGGCACATGGTCTCAAAGGATGGGCTGACCATAGATCCTGAAAGAGTGAAAGCTTTATTGGCTTTGTCTCCATTATTGAATAAGAAGGGGATGCAAAGTTTTCTTGGCAAAATAAACTTCATAAGATGGTTTATACCTAGTTTTTCAAACCTTGTAAAATCTTTGACATCCATGATAAATAAACATCAAACATTCAATTGGACTAAATAAGGGAGAAGTAAATTTGAGGCTATAAAAAAAAATAGCACAAACACATACCTTGATGAACCCCAAATTCTCCCAGAACTTATTTTTGTATGCTTTTTCTAATGTTTCCACCATATCTACCATGTTAATTTAATAAAATAAGGAAGGAGATGAACAACCCATTGGTTTTTTTAGTCAAGGGTTGGATCCTATTAAGAGAGGTATACTTTTGTATAAAATCAAGTCTTAGAAGTCATAATAAGCTTGAAAATTTTTAGACATATGGTCTCAAACAACAAGATCAACATCATTGTATCTCATCTAAGTGTCATGAATTTCCTTCTCAATAAAGAGTTGAATGAGAAGAGGGTAGGTTGGATTACTAAAGTGATGGAATGTGATGTAGAGATTAATATCACCACATTAGTAAGAGGGAGAGGCCTATGTGAACATATAACATGGGATCTTTAATGGCAAAAAGAAGAATATTTGGTACTATAATATGAGTCTCTAACAATAACACCTTCACATGCTACAAGTTGGATATAAGACATGATAAGTTTCTTGCAACTAGGTGAATTTATAATCAAATTAGATAAGTCAAAGAGAAGACACTTTAGAATTAAGTATATACCTTTTGTCCTTGTAGATGGGGTCCTTTTCAGAAAATATCTCAATGGTATATTACTTTGATGTGTGAAAATTGAGAAAATAGGCAAAATTATGGAACATTTTCATGATGAGCTTGCAGGTGGTCATTTATACCCTCAAACAATAGTAGGAAAGATCATGTGAGTAGGATAATACTAGCCTAACCTCTTCAAAGACTCCTATACATGGGTAAAAAGGCATAAAAGTTATGCTTTCTTCTATAAGAGATCAAAAATAATAATATTATTTAACTTTTAACTCAGAAAGTATTACAAGGGCTATTATATAGCCAAGAAGATAGATTAAACAACCTCATATAAAATAGGATGGTTCACAAAAAAAGACCCAAAATAAAGTTCATGAGTGTAACAATACAAAAAAATTTAATAATAAATATTCCTATGGTGAATTAAATCATCAAATTAATAATGTAACATTATCCCCCTTAATTCAGCATAGCTTGAAGTGAATAAGAGAGAAATTATCTAAATACCTCAAATTTTTCATGTGAAAGTGACTTGGTGAAGACATCCATATGTTATTATTCTATTGGGAAATATTAGAGATAGATGTTGTGTTGTACATATTCATGAATGAAAGAAACTTTCACCTCAATTTGTTTTGTGTGTTCATGCAAGACTGGATTGCAAACAAGTTTGAGAACACCCTCATTGTCACAGTACAGGATGGTAGGTGTCTTTTGTGGTACTCCCAATCCTTCTAGTATGTGATGTAACCATATAACTTCATAAACAGTTCCTCCTGTAGCACGATATTCTACTTCAATGGAAGATCAAGAAACAAATTTATGTTTCTTACTCCCCTAGGATATAGGACCAAATCCTAAAAAGAACACATTAAAAAGTTGATTTTCTATCATCAATATTTCTTGTATGATCTAAGTCAAAATATACTATCAAGAAGAAATTATCATTATTATTATATTCTAGGGTAAAGTCTATTATACCCTTGATATATCTTAGTATTCACTTTGCTACTTTTTAGTGAGACATCTTTGTCTCCTGCATGAAACTTGAAAGATAGTTAAATACATAACTAATGTCTAGCCTAGTATATGTTAAATAAATAAGACTCTCAAACAACTCTCGATAGAGAGTTGTATTTACTTGTGGTGATGGATCTATACAAGACAACTAAATCCTTATATCCATAGGTATATCAATTAGATTACTATCCATCATCCTAAACTTCTCTAGCATTATCTTGGTATATTTCATCTAAGACACAAAGATGTGGTGTTCCTTTTTCCATACTTATAATCTAAGACAATAGTGTAGAAGTCCAAGATATATCTATCAAATGATCAATTAGGATCTTTCTTAGTTGCATCTATCATCTCCACTAAATTGCCAGTGATGACTAGATCATCAACATATACTACAATAATTTTAATCTCTCCTCCTTACTAGTTTAGGTAGAGATTTAGATCATAGGGACACCTTTGGTATCCATGTTGGATGAGATGTTCATTGATCTTTATGTACACAGCTCAAGGAGACTATTTGAGACCATACAAATATTTTATTAGTTTACATACTATTCCTTCATTACCAACCTTCTGGTTTTGTCATGTAAACTTCTTTGAGATCTTCATTGAGAAAGGCACTTTTTGCATCCATTTGGTGGATCTTCCATCCAAATTATGCAAATAGAGAAAATATCATTATGATTGTTTTGATCTTGGCCATAGGAGCAAATGTCTCCTCATAACCTATGCCTTCTATCTGTGCACAACCCTTAACTATGAGTCATTCCTTGTGTTTTTCAATATTTCCATCTACTTTGTATTTTTTTTGTAGACCCATTTACAACCGATTATGTTCTTCCTTAGTGGAGGATCTTCAAGCTACCATGTTTTGTGTTTCATTAGTGATTAATATTATGCATCCATGGAATCCTTATAAGGTTTGGACTCTAGGGATTCTTGAACTATTGAGGCTTTTATTGATTCTACAACTATGCTCATCAAGGCCAAATTGACCTCATATTGAGTCATGTTGTGAGTCCTTGGTCTAGTAGTCGATGTGTCTAGAAATCTATCCAGTTTGGCATATTTTGATGTACTTGTATACCATTTAGGCATACATTACACTATTCTTTTGGGTTAATCTATATTAACTGACTGATCATCCTCATCATCATTTTTAGCTGCAATATGGTTATGACCTTCTAAATTATTTAGAGGTCTAATTCCTGAATCATGTGAGTTTGTGGAAGGTAATCTGGTTTCAATTTTATCATCAAACTCTACATCTCTAGTGAGGGAGACCTTCTTTATTTTAGGGTCCATCAATCTATAGGCTAAGCACTTTTCACTATACCCTAAGAAGATATAAGGCATGGATATGGTATCTAGTTTTTTTATCTTCTTTTTAGGAACATGTATATAAGACTTACATCCAAAAACTTGAAGATGAGAAATAGAAGATTTATACCCTATCTAAGCTTCATGTGGAATCATATTATGAAGAGCTATAGTAGATGACCTATTCAACAAATAGATTATTGTTTTTACTACTTTTGCCTAATATGTATGTGCTAAACTTGAATCTTCAATCATGCTACACACCATTTCCATGATAGTGTGGTTTCACCATTCTATTGTGGAGTGTATGGTGGAGTCATTTGTCGATGAATTCCATTTTCTTTTAAATAAGAAAAAAATATTTACTAGTAAATTATCCTCTTTGATCTGAGTAGAGAGCCTTGATTTTATGACTAGTTTTAGTTTCAACTATTGCTTTGAACTCTTTGAAAATATTATAGGATTGGTCTTTGGTCTTGAGATAATAAACCCATATCTTATGTGAGTAGTCATGAAAAAATATCATGAAATACTAAAACCCATAGTGACTAGATCTCATGAGGCTACAAAGATCAGTATGCACTAGATCAAGCTTACCAGATGATCGTGAGGAGCTTTGACTAAAATATGTCTGATTTTATTTCCTTGCTAGATAACTAGTGTGGATATCTATACTTTTATTTAATTGAAGAATTCCATGGACCATTTTACAATTAATGAGTGCTTTGAGGTATCCAAAACTAAGATGACCATATCTATGATGCCACATAGTGGTTGATTTTGAATCTTGTGCTACAAGTGCTTGATTGTTTGATTGAATAAAGTTAAGTTAGAACATTTTGTCGAATCCTAAGGCTCGTTGAAAAAATCTAGATCATTGTGACTTATCTTTGATCAAACACATCTTTTTCCACTTTTGAAATAAAATTCAACCTTGAGGTTGTGGTCAAGTAGTTAATTGGCTGATAGAAGATTATTTGTGAGTTTTGGGACATACATGACATCTAAGATTCTATAATCATGTCATCTAAGTGGTAAGGAAATATTACCAATGCCTTGAACTCGATAAGATGATTCATCACCCAAAGAGACATGATTTTTTGGGGAATTCTCATTCATGTTGTAGAATAAATCTTGTCTTCTAATCATATATCAAGTTTCACCTGAGTCGATGTACTAGATAGAACTTTGTGATGTTGGTTCATCATGAGACTATGTAGCATATAGGAAGTCTTCATCAGAGTGGGTGTATTCCTATTTAATAATGTTTCCTTGTTGATTGGATTTATTCTTCCAATGCCATTTATTTTGTCCATATCCTCTATGTGGATGAGATGATTGTTGGTGATTAGGCTTCTTATTACTTGAAGAGACTTCTACAAATGAGTTATACCAATAATTATTTAGATCATGGCCTGTTTTTCCACATATAAGACAAATTTATGTTGTTTATCTCCCTATGAATGACATTGTTGGCATTAATTTGGCTTAGAAGACTTGATATGATTCTTTCCTTTATGTTGATTAGAGGCAAGATCATATTCTTTTGATTCTTACTTTTCTATATGCATAGACTCTTCCTATTGCAACATGTTTACCAACTTATGAAAAGATGGTTTCTATTCAGTGACTATCAAAGTAGTCATGAAGATTATATAGGAGGGTGGTAGTGCTCTCAGGATAATAGGTACAAGAGATGAATTTTACACTATTTTTTCCAATGCTAAGAGCGAGGCCCTCAAAGTTGCAACATGGTGAAGAAAAACCTCCACTTTTTCACTATAATTCAATTTGAGGGAATGAAGTTGAATTTATAAATGAAAAATGGTTCCTTCATTTTTGGCCTCATAGACTTTCTAGAGTTTATCCCAAACATCTTTTGCTATTGTGGCCTCATGGATATGAGGTTATACCTCATCTGATACTTTGAACATGATTATCAACTTTTCCTTCTGATTTGATTTTTCTAACTTATTGATGATCAATATCAGTAGCATGTCAAGTAAGAGTATCATAAACAATAGGACAAATGTCTTCAAATTATAAATGTGTCTTGATTTTAGTTTTCTAAGTGACACAGTTGTCACTGTGAAGAAGCTGTGAGTCTGGAAAGAAGAATTTAGGCCCATTCTAGTGATTATGTAGAATATGATCAAAGGTGATGGATTGGTTTGTTGTCAATCTAGGTATCGAGGTCTCCCTTTCTATATACCATCATTCCATTATACAAGACCTTTCTTTATACACACCCTTCCTTTATACCTATCGATACATGGAATAAGTTCACCCTTTCTATATACCTGATGATATGTGAAAGAAGCATAAATATATGCATAATATTCTAGTATATGGTACTTTGATATTATTGAAAAGGGTTTGTTTAATCACTAGTACCTACTTAGATGGATTTTTACATATGCATGCATAACTTTGCTATATACTTAGAAATAACATCAGTCAGGATTTATGCTCTTTGATAGAAATGAATGGGTAGATGAAGGGATGTCAATGAGTACATGTGCCCTTATTTATCCAAAATAATTTAAAGGGATGATGCCTAGACATCATTGTTTTAACCATGTTAGGTTATAGATGTAATAACTCAAGTGTGATAGCTTTACCTATAAACATGAGTCAAAGGCATCACTTGTATTGAACACTATGATTGAGTTTGAAAACTCATGATTTAGTGAAAATATTATAATATTTTGTAAATAAAAAGTAAAATATATGGAAAAAACACTAAATATATATTTTAAATTAATATCCCCCCTTTTGATTTTTTTAGTACGTTTATCACTAATTTAATTAGATATAACTAAATTTAACAAAATGGATAAAGTTAGAGGGCTACTAAAATTTTCTCTAAAATATGTTTTTAGGGGATTTGAACCTCCCACCTGTTCTTTACCAGAAAAGATACTCACCAACTTGCCTATGCATTAATAGAAGAATTGATAAGACATAAATTGTATTTATATGGTAAAAATTCTAATTTTCTAGTAAAACCACTAGCTTCAATATACCATGGATCTGCTAATGAGTGGTATTTCATAGAATTTGGAACAAAGGAAATAATTTTGAAAGTGGATTTGAGAATTAAAGTGCATTTTTGTAATTTTAGATAATTTTTTTTGAAATTTACAAAAAATCAAATTAAAGGATGGCACTATTGGAGCCTTCTTAAAACTAAGAACCTATAAGGTAAAGAAATTTTAATACCAACCTTTTTAAAATTCAACTCCACCATCCAATTATGTTTGGCATAAGATATCCTATAGTATTATAGATTTTTATAGATTAGACTAGATGAAATCCAAAAATGGATGCCACCACTTACACACTTAGCTTATGGATTTGTAACTTTTGGACTGAGAGGCAACAAATATCTCAACAAAGCTCATATCTCAACACTTATGGCTTTTATACATTTACTTTATGAAACTCTTGCAACACATTTCAAAATCATCAGATCTCTTTAAATTCTATTGGTTTTGTTATTCAATGCTACGTTTGGATGTTTGATGGTAAACACTAAGACCGATGCATCCAACTAATGCTTCTCCAATGCAGGTCTCAATGCCAAAAACAAATCAATTCAATTTTAAATTTAATTAATGCATATAAAAACAATCATTGTAGGTTCAAGGTAATGAGAGCATGGGCTTGTCAATTATTCCTTCTTAGTTTAGAGAGAGAGAGAGAGTGCCTTGAGGATCCTCCTCTTATTATCTCAACCTAAATGCATAAATATTTCCTCCTACTCAGATACCAAATGTAAGAGTTTAAAAATAATAATATTATTCATCTTTTATCTCATAAACTATTACAAGGGCTATTATATATCCAATAAGATAGCTTAAACAACCTCTTAAAAAATAAGATAGTTCACAAATAAGAAACCCATAATAAATTTTATGGGTACAATAATACATACAAATTTAACAATAAATATTCCTATGGAGAATTAAATCACTAAACTAATAATATAACATATTCACTGGAAATAAAAGGTTGGTAGCCTTACCCCTCAATCCGATCTAAGTTGACCAACCATTCATGTAAAGTGGGATTGATTTTATTGGCATGATTAATACTCCCTTGAGTGTAGGTTATAAATGGATACTCAAATCCATGGACTACTTTACAAGGTGGGTAGAGGTAGTAACCTTGAAAAAATCTAATGAAAAATTAGTCCTTTAATTCAATAAGGGCATAGTGACTAGGTTTGGAGCACCATCAACCATCATATCCGATAATGCACTAGAATTCATGGGCATAAAGATAAGTGAATGGGGAAATTACCATGGAATATATATTAAGTACCTATTATAATTACTATCCCCAAGGGAATGGGCTTGCAGAATTTATAAATAAGAATTTGGTTAAGATCATCAAGAGGATGGTTGATGAAAATAAAAAGTCTTGGCATACAAATTTAAAGACAACCTTATGGGCTAATATAGTCACCCCTAATAGTGTTGTAGGTAACCAACCATTCATGACTATGTATGGTAAAGAATACAAAATGCCTATTTCTCTTGAGTTACCTACTTTAGAGCTGACACATCAACTAGAACTAGTATAAAATACTCTTATGGAGGTGAGGATGGCATAGTTGATGGAACTAGAAGAGAAGATGAATGAATCCATGCATACTTTGGAATATCATCTAGACAAAATGAATAAACCATTTTATAATAGATATAGTGAAAGAAAGTTTCAAGAAGGTGATCTTGTTCTAAATTTGGATGAAGACAGGGCCAAGCCTGGCAAGCACACAAAATTTGATACATTATGGAGTGGACCCTATTTGATCATTGGATACAAATAACACAATGCCTTTCAACTATCAAGACTTAAAGGAGAAGTGTTAAGTATCCCAGTAAATAGAATACATTTGAATCCTTCCTACTAAGTTCAGTTTAACATTTTATACATAGTTTAGGTGTGTTTATTTTCCATAAGTACTCAACACATTAGTTTGGTGTGAGTTTATTACTATTTGGTTTTCCATAAATGCCTTTGGCATAGTGTGTTTTCTTCTTGTTGTGTGGTGTGGTGTGAGTTTGAGTCTTTAAGAGTCATGTCATTTTTAGTTTATAGCTTAAGGGTGACTCCATTTCCTAATGGGATGATAAGGCCACTAATCCATTAGCATTGTAGGCATGCTACCCTTGTGAATCACTAATTTTCCAACCAAATTTTGAATCCAAGTCAAAAATGGTCAACCCTTATAGGTTGAAACTTTTCTTAAGGCTATCAAAACTTGTATGTGGTCTTGTTATGGCCTTAAATGGTCCTAAATATTCTCCATGTGGCCATATTTATCCTTATTTATCTTGGTCCAAGGTTTGGTCTCATATGTGCTTATATAGCCTTAGGGGTTATATATAGGTCTTTGTATTTTCAAGTGTTTTAAAGGTTATGACATGGTTTAGAGTCATTATAAAAATTTATTAATGTGTATTTAAGGTCATAATATCATGTATTAACCTTTTATTATGTTCTTATGTGTTAAAATGTCATTTTGGTCACCTTTTGTCCTATGTTTGAGGAGTTGTACATACCACCTTTAAGGGAAAATATTTAAATAAGACTATTAATATACCTAATGTTATACATGGGTCATAAAATGGTTAGAACCTAAAAAATGTATAGTTAGATGCCTAAATTAAATAAAATACTCCTTTATAAGTAGTTTTGGGCACTTGAAAAGCCTTGAAAGATCTACTTATAGGTAAAAAATGGTTTAAGATGGTCCACTGGGATTTTAAAAGTCATATTCAGGATTTAGATCAAGTTTCATGTCGTATAGATGTAGTAGACACTCTCTTTCCTCCATTGCTACCTTCACAAACTTAAAAAGGAAAAAATCAAATGCATGGTATAACCAAGAGAGAGAAAGTTGGGAGATAAAAATTTAGTAATTATTAGGGGTCTTAATGAGATTTGATTTATGGGAATTATTTTATATATTCATGTCCCTTAATTTATTAACAATTTCTAAGAGTGATAGCAGGTCACTATGCCTTGTCTATTCAAGTAGGGTTTGGTTTTGATCATGTTTCTTTATGAAAGTTTTCAATGGAGTGGAATTATTTTTTGGAGTGTTTTAAAAGGATAAAATGACACATTTCATGGTGGTTTCATCAAGAAATTTAGGCTTGGTTAGTGTATTCATCAAGGATAAAGGTGTCTCAAGTGTGTGAGCATATCACCCTGTTACAAGTGCATTTTTAGTTGGTTTGTGATGTTTGTCATCTTTAGGAGTTCCAAGTGACTTAGATTTCATGTAGGATCAATTAATTTCATAAGATTCATGTGATTATATCTATCATAAGTTTTTTCATGGGACATGGTGTATTTTGGAGGTGGTGGAGGGATCCCTTCACTACAATCTTGAGGATTTAAGAGAGAGAAAGAGGATATACTCTTTATGAAAAATAATTAAGAACAAAACATGCCTAAAAACATATAAATGACAAATTGAGAGAAATGAGACTATAAATAACATGAAATGACTTTATTTTATCCTAAAATATTTGAGATATTATTGAGGACTCCAAGTAGGTTTTTAGGGTATACTTCATTTATACTTGCAGTTGTATGGACTACAATAAATGCACTATTTTTCAAGGATTTTTTTTATTTTTTAGGGTTTTTAATATATAAACACCTAAAAACCATTTTAATAGGTCATATAAGATTTATTTCATATTTTTAATCCAAAAAATCTACATAGGAGATCCTATAAGTGATCAAACAAACATCATTTTTAAAGGTAGTCTCAAATAATCCTAAAATAAAACTAGGTTTCAAGGCCATTTCATGATTCTCATAATTTCACAATGTATAATGACATAAAATTTAACATGGAGGTTTATGATAGGTCATTTAAATTTAATCACATGATTTTGGGTGGTTTTACATGTGTGGGAGAGATATGGAGTAGAAAATCATGCTTCTAGGCAAGGAAGCCTAATTAAAGAGAGAGAAAGGTAGAAAAAGGCACTTCACTCATTCTCAAGACCTAAAAATTGGCATGGATATATAAATACATATTGGGTTCTCAAATATTCTATTAATTTTTAATTACCATCCATACATTACTCTACACAAGGAATTTTACATGATTTTAAGGCTATAAGGAAAAGAGGCCTAATGAAAGCTTGAGGAGAAAAATAGAGTATTTAGAGTTATTTCACAAACAAAAATGGATTTATTAAGTTATGATAAGGTATTTTAATTCCTTTAATGGAGATAAAGTTCCTTGGAGAATATCAAATCAAGTTTTGAGCCACTTGGACAAAACTAGGAATGAGAAATGAAGAGTTTCAAGACACCTAAGCATATAGATGATGAGTGCCACTAAAATGTCAAATAAAAGGAGTTTATAAATGTAGTTAAGGTGTCAAATGATAAGTTATGAAAACATTAATGGATAATTTATTATTTAGAATCTTATTTTATCACTCTTCTTATGAAAATGAGGATAGTCTTCAAGAAGATGAGCAAGGTGCCAAGTTGAGTTTCTAATTCGTATGCCAATTTTAGAATGTAACATATTCAAAAGAGAGACACATGGATTTAGAAATATGTTTAAAATATTCCATAACTCCTATTTTTTTTTAACTGTTACATGGACACTTGACAATCTCCTTCTTCCATGCCCCTCTTTCTCTTCCTCATTCTCTATATTAGTTACCACTTTTGGCTTTGTAACATATCCCATTTTGGTATGGTGAAGCCCTACTAAATTGATTAATAATTTTGCCTTTGAATAAATATTTCAAGCTAGTTTTAAGTTCTAAAATTCTTTCTTAAGTGTATGAGTTAGTTCATATTTGAATTGCAAGTGATGGTTATCTCTCCTTATGTTCATCTCGCTCTTTCATGCTTTGTATAAGTAATCTAACTCTTAAAATGTCACATGATGTGTAAATGGTTTTTTTATGTCTCTAAAAGTGTAAATAATACTATTAGTGTCTATTATCAGACCTTTTATTCTTCTACCTTGAGAACCATATTGTATTTTACCTTCATGTTGAATTAATTTTGTTAAGAGAACCTTGAATGTTGATATCAATTTTGTGAATTACCTTACATAATGCATGTTCAGGTAGGCTCATGGATTTAATATTGGTTCATCACCTCTATTAGATTATTTTAATATCCTTATATCCCTTTTCATTCAAAGTAAGTAGGTTAGTGGTTAGTTATAGGTGTGGTGCAAGGGAGTTAGCTCTTCAATATAGAGACTCATCTGTCCCATATGTCAACCACAACTTGAGATATGTTTCCATGTTACATCAAATTTAATGTGAATAGAATAAGTCTAATTAGGGTAAATTTTTTATTGATAACATAACCCATACCTGCAACTCATGCCTTGGAGTGAATTTTACCTCCATTGAGATTATAAAATGTTAGAGGCTACACCATTTAAACTTTGGTTGTTGCACAAGACCCACATCAAAATAAAATAAAATATGGTGCTAAAAGTAGGGATGCTTGTGTGCCTTATCTATTGAGAGGTTACCAATTTATTTTGAGTTAAATTGGATACACCCAATAGAGTTATCAATTTTTGGGTCAAAACTAGTCTTTTGGTTTCACACTTATCAACACATAGAAGGCCTAGATTTGCATCAATTATTCCCAATATACCAAGGGATAAAACACTATCTTAAATTAATATCCATCCCATTAGACATCCTATGGCCCAAAAACATCCCTGGTTGGTTGGATATTCCATTATCATCCCATGAGATATGAATAATTTGCCTAGAATCCTAGAGAATTATTTACCTTCTTTCTCTCCTTTAAGAGGAAGAATTATAAAGGAACACATTAAGTATTTTAGGGTTGCATTAAGGTTAATAAATATTAATAATAAAGATGTTTCATGTAGGCTTTTACCATTTTCCTTTTAGGATGCTACGTATGATTAGTATCTCAACCTTTAAGAGAAATCGATCACCTCTTGGAATACATGTTAGATCACATTTATTACCCAATTTAGACAAGTTATCAGCCTTGGACTATTGTATTAACATTTTACCAACATGAAAATAGAGCCTAATGAGCCAATTTATATTTTAACTCTATATTCTATAAGATGTACACTTAGTTTAACCCATAGTATAGGCTATATGGACCATTACCATTGGAGATGTATACAAATGCTCTAGGTTGAATCACTATAGTGTTCCTATGAAGAGCTGATACTGCCACTACTCTAGCTTTAACATATGAAGAGGGTATCAAAATTGATAGATAGTTGGACTCTCAAATACCTAGCACTCCAAATATCAATGCTAGTTTTCCATCTCTACATCTAATTGTTCACATCAATTTAAATGTCCCTACTTTTAATAAGAATCAACTATATGTACTACCTCCTTTAATGCAAGAAATGCCCAATCATAACTATGGTTACATGAATAACTAGGTATAGATGAATAGCCATCAATTAGATCCACATTCAATTCCCTTTAATCTTGTAGTTGTAAAATGGATTGATTATAGTAAAGTATAACTATATTCCATCCAAATAATGGTCCAAAAACTAAGCAACGACTTCTTGAATATGTAGAGGAAGATGGTCAACATCACTAGCTAGAATAATGACCAAAATATTAGGTTTCAAAGGTACATCAAGAACTTTAATAGACCTTCTAATAATGTAGAACAACATCCTAATAATTTTTTAGAGATCAACATAGTAGAAATGGCTCTACCCAATTGGTGTAGAGTCCATAATACATCACAACATTGTGAACTTGAATGTGTGGAAAACTATGCAGTATTTGAGATCTTCCATAAGGATATGGTAAGGCAAGACTTGATTAATAATCCACTAGAGTTTCATCTAGAAGCTGGCTCTTTAAACACATCAATAGTATTTGAAACATGAGTCATTCTTCCCAAAAGAAGATGACAATGAGCTAGAGGATAACCTTGATGAAGTGAAATATTTATAAAAATAACAAAAGGGTAATTATAACCTAAGGAATAACCAACCCTTTACAACATCTACTCCTCTAAATAATATTACTACACCAAATCCAAGAGTCGACAATAATCCACCTCCTCATAAATGGAATAAATAACTCTATAATAAAGAGGAACAAGGCAAAGGGGGTATAACATTGTTGAAGATATGAGTAAGATTAAAGCCAATATTAATCTTAATGAATTTTCCTATATTACCTAACAAAAAGAGCTCCTATGGAATTTTATCACAGTGAAAGTAATTGCCAAGAAGATAAAGGTTGATCACACCAATATCATATACAAAAGTAAATCTAAAGTTACAACTTTATTATTGACCATCCAAACATTTGAAAAGAACATCCATATTTGTTTGGTCAATTAAGGATATTTAGTCATGGTGATGCATAATTCAATTTTATAAAGGCTAGGTTCAACCATAAACCCATCCAAGAGAACAATTTCATAATTGGATAAGAACATGGTCCTTATAATAGGAGAGTTAAATGATGTTTGGATCCAAGTAACATCTGAACCATGAGTAAAAATGATGATCAACATATTGTTAGTAGATATTCTAGAAGGATATGGACTCTTCCTTAGTAGAGACTAGTTCAAGACATTAAATAAGTATGTAGAGAAAAAATCCCTCATATTTGATTACCATGGATAGGTTTTCCAAACTACATTTAAATTAATCAAGAGCTAAGAATGAAGCACCTGATTACCAAATAAAATACATAGAATGAAGAAGTAAGTTATAAATATCTTAACATTGGGATTTATACATTCAATGGTGAAAGATCCAAGTAAGGATTAGATGTCAACATTGAATTGATGGACCCATAATGTAACAAATACATGAAAGCATATAAAATAAAATTACCTTACACTAATAACATATCAAAATATGAGGAACTAATATTGGGAATACATTTTGATGTAAAAATGATGTCAAAAAACTGTTGATTTATGGAGATTTAGAATTGGTAGTCTATCAAGTCATAAACAAATACTAGTGCAAATTATCATACCTAAAAATGTACAAACATAGAGTATGGGATTTGATTGAGTATTTTGAGGCATTTAACATAATGGCTATACTAATAGAATAAAATCAATCTACTAATTCATTAGTTTCCTTAGTTACCAACTTGGCACCCCTAAGGTATAAATATTATCCATTGAGTTATTACCTTCTCTATCAGTTCTAGACAACATGGAAAATTTACAAGTTTTTGATGATGACCAATAGATTGTTCAATTTTTTACTAACTCAATACAATTTGAGTCTCAAATCATTGATGATAAGGGAATGAGTTACCTATGCTAATAAGAATTAGGGGGACACAGAGTTATTTAGTTGAGGGAAAATTGCCTCCCATTGGGAATGGTTTCCTTGGAAAGGATATTTGATTTGGATACTAAATCTCAAAAATAAAGGTAGCCAAAAGTAAATTAAATATGAATTCAAAAGGGAAAATATAGGAGATGAGTGTACCCCACACTATGTCAACATTAATCTCAACTATACTCCAAATGAAAGATATAGATGAAGAGTTTACTCACTCAATACAAGGATGTGATTGCATGGACATATGAAGAACCAAAATTTTTTAACCCAAGGGTCATCACCCATACAATTCCATTGAATTTGGACCACACACCATTTAAGGAGAGGCAAAGGCCAGTAAATCCTATCTTAGAACCCCTTATTTAGAAGGAAGTGGAAAAGTTATGTGAAAAAATAGTTTTTCCTATTAGACATTCCACTTGGGTGGATAATTTAGTCCTAGTCAGGAAGATAAGTGAAGAGATTAGGCTTTGTGTTGATTTTATAAACATAAATAAAATTAGTGAGAGAGATAATTATCCATTACCTTCCGTAGATGAAGTCATCTAGATAGTCAGTGGTTTAGGAATGATGTCTTTCTTGGATGGATTTTTAGGGTATAACTAGTGTTGATAGATTAGAAGATAAAATGAAGAGAATATTCACCACAAAGTGGGGTACTTATGCATATAAGAGGATGCCATTTAGCCTAAATAATGTAGGTGCCACATTTTAGTGACTTATGGACCATGCATTTCATGGGTTGATAGGTAAATATATAATTATCTACATGGATGACCTCATAGTATTATCAAAATCAAGGATTGATCACATAAGACACCTACAATCAATCTTTGAAATATGAATAAAGATTGGCATTTTGATGAACCCCAAAAAGAGTATATCTAGTGTCACAGAAGGTAAGATCTTGGGTCATATCATCACCAAAGACAATATCACAATTAAACTAGATTGAAGTCAAGGGATTTCAAAAATTCCTTTTTGTAATAACAACAAGGAACTCAAATCTTTCTTTGGGAAGATAAACTTCATGAGAAATTTTATATCAGGCTTTGAAGAAATTGTTTGACCTCTAAATGTAATGCTCAAGAAAGATACTAAAGTGGAATGGAAAATAGAGGATCAAAAGTATTTTCAAGACATTAAAGATTTAATATCCTATGAACCTATACTTATATGTTCAAACTTCACTAAATAATTCTTGTATTTATTCACATCAGAACATACTATTACTACTGTGTTCACCAAGAAGAAAGAAGAGAGAAAACATCCTATCACATTCATGAGTACAAACTTGAAATAATAAGATCTATGGTATTTTTTGATTGATAAAAAAATATTTTTCCTTTATCAAAGTGGTGAAGAAATTATGACATTACATCATGAGGAACAAGACAATTACCATTATATTGAATTCTAATGTTAAGCTTACTTTATCACAAAATAAATTAGGATAATGTAGAGGAAAGTGGATGGAAAAATTGTAGGAATTTGAAATAGAAATAAATCCTACCAAGATCGTTAGAGGTCAGGGCATCATTCATCTCATAATTGAGCCTAACCCACACAACAATATTAAAGAGTTTTGTGAAAACCAAGTATCTAAAGGGGATTGTTATACTAATATTATTCAATATTTGCTTATAGAGACTTGGTCTCAAAGCTCACAATAAAACAAAAGAGAGATTTCAGATACAAATTAGATCATTACATGATCAAAAAAGGGATCTTATATATAAGGAATTATGAAGGCATCTACTTGAGATGCATATTATGATAGGAATCTCAAGTTATTATTAAAAAAAATGCACAAGAAGATAGGTAAAAGTCATCCCTCCAGAAATACCACTATCGATAAAATCCTCAGATTGGGTTATTACTGGCTAATAGTCTTCAAGGACACACATGTTAACATATAAACATGCCATGAATTAAAAGTCCTATAAAAAAGATAATTACATGAATCCATGCCTATACAATCAATGATTGAAGGAATACCATTCACCTAATGGGGTTTGGACTTCATTGGTGTCATTAATCCTAATTCTTTACCTAGCCATAAGTTTGTACTTATGGATATAGGCTATTTCACATGATGGACTAAATTTTTAGTTATGAATCATTCAAGATCACAAGATGTGATCAATTTTCTAGAGTAAAATATCACAAATAGATTTGGTACTCCTATCTCTCTAGTGTGTGACAAAATCCCAACATTTTAATCAACTAAATTAATTGAATGGGTTGACAATAATTGAATCACCATTAGGTAATCATCCTATCACTACCCATAAGTAAATGGGATAGATTAATAAAAAAATAAGAATTTTATTGATGCCATTAATAAGTCTATAATACCTAGATATTAACATAAAATAATGAAGTATACACTATGAGTTGATCAAACATTATATAAGCAGGCACTCAAATCCTCACCTTACTAATGTATGGGAGATAAGATATTTTCCTAATCATTCTTAAGTTTCCAACATATCATTTTATGCATGAATACATGGAACTAAGAGAGAAAATGGAGTCTCGATTACTGGACACAATAGAATTGGAAGACTCAAGGACTAAGTCCTTACAGAACTTCATCAAACATCAAGATATAGTGAAAATATGGTTTGACAAAAGATAAAAATTTAAATCATTTAAAATATCTAACCAGGTACTTTTATGGGATAAAGACCATGAAAAAATGACAACATGACAATTTTACCCCATTGTGGATTGGACCTTATCATATTTCATATATATTGGGTAATAATGCTTTCTATGTGAGGAAGCTCCAAGGTAATGAGATGGTATATCCAATCAATGGGAGGTTTTTTGAAGAATTAATTTATGGATGTACAATATATAAATATCTTTGAATAACAACAAAGGTAATAGTAAGAGTAGGATTAGGGTAGATTTACTATTTTATTGGAATAAATTTTATGCTTTCATAGAATAGGTTCCTTGCTTCCTAGATTAGCTTTCTCAAATTTTGGTAGTTTGTTTTATAGAGTAGTTTCTTGATTTCTAAATTAGATGTTTCCCATTATCTTATGTAAATATGATTCATTTTTCCTAGCATGCTTAGGGAAATTATCCAACCTATTAAGACTTCCTTTAATATGTTCAAAAGCTAAAAGATTAGCCTATGGGAAAACATGAGAATAATAGGTACATCAACTTATTTATTTGTAGGATGTTTCACCCATATATTTTAGATTTTTAGAATTTAGGTGTATAATTAGAATATGGATCATGAACAAGCTAACACTAAATACTTTAATCAAGCATGTGAAGGATGCTTTAATTACCACATACAAATTTTAGAAAGTTTTTTTCACTTTCTCTAGATCAAATGCTCTTATCATATTAATACTTGTTTGAGGAGATAACCATTGATATGGGTACAATTTACATGGATAGTTTGGTAAACTTATGCTTTCATGGATACCATCTCATTGTGGTTTATGCTCTCCCTTTTTTAATAATTTTATTTAAAATAAAATATAGTAAACATAAGGATGAAATTAGCCTCAAAATAAAGATTCAATAGACATAAAAGGAATAATACAAAGGTGATCAAAGAGCTTAAAATGATGAAATAAAGTCAATGTACCATTTACCATGAAAGAATACATGATAAGGAAAGAGAAAGAACCCATGGTACATCTGTCAGGGTTATGGATGTTTGTCTAGTTGTAGATCAATGCTAGAGCTTCCCCAATTTTTAATTTAAAAAAAAAAACTAGAGTGAAACCTATAGTTTTCCCACTTCTTTGGTGAAATCCTAATAATAATGATAAATTAAAATCACTTGTTCACATATAGATCTAGGGTGAATCAAAAGGCAAGTATGATATATATGGTTTATGGGAGTCTCCTTTATATATTTGATTTAATTATCCCATGTATGATTTTTCATGTTTGATTTAAGAGTTTCTAACCAAAATTTATGAATTCTCAAATACTCGAGAGTATTTCCCCTATGAGTCACCATTTGTTGTACCCAACATACCCCCATTCCTTTTATCATAATATGGAGCCACTATACTTCATAATTTTCCTATAGACCTATCTTGAAAGTCTTTTAAAAGGAAAAGATTTATATATTCCTTTATTTGGTAGACATAAGAATGTGTACCTTTTTGTTTGTTTGGATTAACCTACTGATGTTTTTAAAAAGTTATGTAGATGTAGGTTTAGATTCATCTTATTCAGTGAAATGTGATGATGGAACTACTTAAAACAAAAGGATCTTAAATGATTTTGGTTTAGAACTTACTCTTTAGTGAAAGAATTTGGAACTTTCATTCACCAAACCCTTTTGACACATTTAGGTCTTTGACAATTTTGTTTTGCAATCTTGTTAAAAAATTTCATTCATTGGACCATTCAAACATACTTTATGGGTCTTCAGTGATTTTATTTGTAACTTTATGTTTTACATACCCTATAGGAAATTACTCTTCATTTTTTTCCTTTAGATAATTTATTCAGAATAGAGTGTTTAGGATTTTAGGGCATGGGACCCTAACATTGTATTCACCAGGTATTAGAACACTTTGAAATTTACCCTTAAGACACAAATCTTTAGGAACCAGGTCTCCAATGTTTTATGTATTGGTTTATCTAGGTATTTTAAAGATTTCTTCAGTGAAGATCCTTTAACAAAAGTGTTTGATGATTTTTCTTCAAAAATTCCTCTGACATGTTTATGTATTTGGTAGTTTTGTTCAGTAGAAGAGTTTGATAGATTCAATATTTTCACACATTTAGGTTTTTAGAAAAAGTGTTCAAAACTTTTGATCAAGATACTCACTCACCTCATAAACATTATTATATTACAACTCCTAACTTTTGACTACTAAAATATTAATTGCTCAGTAAAATAAAGATAAATAAGTGATGAAATGATACTTGGTAGAGATAAATGATGTGTCACTCTTACTAAGTATCATGATTTCCAATGTGGCATATCCTCCTAATGAAGTTTCAAAGTTTGAATTGAATAAATAAATTGAAGTTACAGATGTTGGAAATTAATGGTGTATGAACTAGAAATCAATTCCAAAGATATATCAAAGCAATTCAAATGATAACATGGCCATTTGATCTTGAGATAAATAATGAACTCACTTAATCTCTTAAAATATAACCCTAGCCATTAGTGTTTTCAACTTAATGACATACTTAGGAGAGCCAAGGGATTAAATTGTAAACTAGACTAGTACCAGCTCAATTAAATAATAATGACATCCTTATCCATATCATTTTGAGGAATTATCCCTCTTTTAATGTTTTCCATCAATGATTCCACTAAGTACATGGATATGCTATTCAAACATTACATATTTAACAATTATTACAACAACTAATCAGTGTTATGGGAAGCCATTCACTAGGTCGATGCACATACGCATAAGGAAAATCTGATTTTGGCTCAGTATCAATTGGCCATAGATCTCCTCCCACTCAAGTGATAACGGTTATATTTTGTTGTTGTTAAAAATTGTCATGCCAATTAATCACCCCTTTAACATATCATGAAGGTTAAGTTAAAATTGTACCAATTTAATCATGAGAGACTTATGATTGAAAAATTAGTGCAAGATATGTAGTGAGCTTTATAAAGTTAAGTTGTATTGGTTACACACTTGACTGAGTTTTGGGAAAATAATATATTTCTTAGAAGAATTGTTTTAGTTCATATGAGTGATATATAAATGGAATAATTTCAAAAGGAAGGTGGTCTCAAATAATGGTTTCATGATTACACTTACATTTGAATATCTTTGAATCATAACTCATAAATATTAAGGATGTTTTTGAGTTTGATGACACTTTATAAAATATAAAATGAATGTTGATAATAAGTTATTAAATGTAAAATATTATATTATAGCAATCAAAAATCCACTTTAATAAATTATGAATTAGTTTAGATAAGAAACTATAATCTATTCTATCCAACAAAGAAAATCTATTAATTAGATAATCTCTTGAAGAATAGAAACCTGATTCATAAATACATATTTCAAGTAATTTACTATGTTCTTGTAGTAATATTCCACAAGTAAATTCAAAGATAAATCCAAATTATAAATAAATAGATTTAAGATAAGTGACGAGAAGAAAAATTTGAATCAAAATAGGTTTGTGTTTATAATCATATGCATACTTTAAATCTAAAAATAATGTTTTAGTTTTTTTATGACATAAACACTTCTCCAAATGAAAAGCAAGTTACTGCTAGCAAATAGAGATGAATAAGGAAGAAATGAGAGAGAAAAGATAACAAATAAAGAATAACAACTAACTAAAAAAAAAGAACTAACTAAATAACAAAATATAAATAAAGAAAGAAACATTACACTAAAAGATATAATACATAGAGGAGGCACCAAGCCAAATCAGATAATAAGAGACGATTGAGAAACCTAAAATAAAAAATTATTTTATTAATAAAATAAATCACATGGATTACAAGTTTTGAAAAGAGACATTGTAGTATGTGTAAACATCAACTTCTTTCACACAAAGTGTGATGTGTTCATTAGTATTCAGGAGATAGATGATGTGATGTGTTTATTTGTAACTTTATGTTTTACATACCTTGTAGGAAATTACTCTTCAGTTTTTTCCTTTAGATAATTTATTCTGAATAGAGAATTTAGGATTTTAGGGCATGGGACCCTAACATTGTATTCACTAGGTATTTAAACACTTTGATATTTACCCTTCAGATAATACTCTTCAAGAACCAGGTCTCCAATGTTTTATGTATTGGTTTATCTAGGTATTTTTAAGATTTATTCAGTGGAGATCCTTTGACAAAAGTGCTTGATGATTTTTATTCAAAAATTCCTTTGACATGTTTATGTATTCGATAGTTTTGTTTAGTAGAAGAGTTTGATAGATTAAATATTTTCACACATTTAGGTTTTTGGAAAAAGTGCTCAAAACTTTTGATCAAGATACTCACTCACCTCACAAACAATATTATATTACAACTCCTAACTTTTGACTACTAAAATATTCATTGCTTAGTAAAATAAAGCTAAATAAGTGATGAGATGACACTTGATAGAGATAAATGATGTGTCACTCTTACTAAGTATCATCAATGCCTATGTGGCATATCCTCCAAATGAATTTTCAATGTTTGAATTGAATAAATAAATTGGAGTTACAGATGTTGGAAATTAATGGTGTATGAACTAGAAATAAATTCCAAAGATATATCAAAGCAATTCAAATGATAACATAGCCATTTGATCTTGAGATAAATAATGAACTCACTTACTCTCTTAAAATATACCCCTAGCCATTAGTGTTTTCAACTTAGTGACATACTCAGGAGAGCCAAGGGATTAAATTGTAAACTAGACTAGTACCAACTCAATTAAATAATAATGACATCCTTATCCATATCATTTTGAGGATTTTTTCCTCTTTTAATATTTTTCATCAAGGATTCCACTAAGTACATGGATATGGTATTCAACATTTCCATATTTAACAATGATTACAACAACTAATCAGTGTTATGGGAAGCCATTCACTAGGTTGATGCACATACACATGAGGAGAATTTGATTTTGGCTCAGTATCAATTGGCCACAGATCTCCTCCCACTCAAGTGATAAGGGCTGTATTTTATTGATGCTAAAAATTATCATGCCAATGAATCACCCCTTTCACATATCATGAAGGTTAAGTTAAAATTGTACCAATTTAATAATGAGAGTCTTATGATTGCAAAATTAGTGCAAGACATGTAGTGAGTTTTAAAAAGTTAAGTTGTATTGGTTACACACTTGAGCAATTTTTGGGAAAATAATATATTTCTTAGAAGAACTATTTTAGTTCATATGAGTGATATATGAATGGAATAAATTCAAAAGGTAGGTGGTCTCAAATAATGGTTTCATGATTACACTTACATTTGAATATCTTTGAATCATAACTCATAAATATAAAGGATGTGTTTGAATTTGATAACACTTTATAAAATATAAAATGAATGTTGCTAATAAGTCATTAAATGTAACATATTCTATTATGTTAATCAAAAATCCACTTTAATAAATTATGAATCATTTTAGATAAGAAACTATAATCTATTCTATCCAACAGTGAAAATCTATTAATTAGAAAATCTCTTGAAGAATAGAAACTTGATTCAATAAATGCATATTTCTAGTAATGTCCTATGTTATTGTAGTAATATTCCCCAAGTAACTTCAAAGATAAATCCAAATTATAAATAAATAGATTTAAGATTAGTGATGAGAAGAAAAATGTGAATCAAAATAGGTTTGTGTTTATAATCATATGCATACTTTAAATCTAAAAATAATGTTTCAGTTTAAAATGTTATAAACGCTTCTCCAAATGAAAATTAAGCTACTATCAGGAAATAGAGATGAATAAGGAAGAAATGAGAGAGAAAAGATAACAAATAAAGAATAAAAACTAAATAAATAAAAACAACTAACTAAATAACAAAAGGTAAATAAAGAAATAAACATAACACTAAAAGATATAATACATAGAGGAGGCACCAAGCCAAATCAGATAATAAGAGATGATTGAGAAACCTAAAATAAGAAATTATTTTATTAATAAAATAAATCACATGGATTAAAAGTTTTGAAAAGAGACATTGTAGTATGTGTAAACATCAAACTTCTATCACACAAAGTGTGATGTGTTCATTAGTATTCAGGATTTAGATGATGTGATGTGTTTATTTGTAACTTTATGTTTTACATACCCTATAGGAAATTTCTATTTATTTTTTTCCTTTAGATTAGATAATTTATTTTGAATAGAGCATTTAGGATTTTAGGGCATGGGACCCTAACATTATATTCACTAGGTATTAAAACACTTTGATATTTACCCTTCAGATACTACTCTTCAAGAACCAGGTCTCCAATGTTTTATGTATTGGTTTATCTAGGTTTTTTTAAGATTTCTTCAGTGAAGATCCTTTGACAAAAGTGTTTGATGATTTTTCTTCAAAAATTCCTTTGACATGTTTATGTATTCGATAGTTTTGTTCAATAGAAGAGTTTGACAGATTCAATATTTTCACACATTTAGGTTTTTGGAAAAAGTGTTCAAAATTTTTGATCAAGATACTCACTCACCTCATAAACATTATTATATTCCAACTCCTAAATTTTGACTACTAAAATCTTCATTGCTTATTAAAATAAAGCCAAATAAGTGATGAAATGACACTTGGTAGAGATAAATGATGTGTCACTCTTACTAAGTATCATCAACACATATGTGTCATATCCTCTAAATGAAGTTTCAATGTTTGAATTGAATTAATAAATTGAAGTTATAGATGTTGGAAATTAGTGGTGCATGAACTAGAAATCAATTCCAAAGATATATCAAAGCAATTCAAATGATATCATTCCTACTTTACCTTGAGATAAATTATGAACTCACTTACTCTCCTACAATATAACCCTAGCCATTAGTGTTTCCAACTTAATGACATACTCATGAGAGCCAAGTGATTAAATTGTAAACTAGACTAGTACCAACTCAATTAAATAATAATGACATCCTTATCCATATCATTTTGAGGAATTATCCCTCTTTTAATGTTTTAAATCAAGGATTCCACTAAGTACATGGATATGCTATTCAAAAATTCCATATTTAACAATGATTACAACAACTAATCAATGTTATGGGAAGCCATTCACTAGGTTGATGCACATACGCATGAGGAGAATTTGATTTTGGCTCAGTATCAATTGGCCACAGATCTCCTCCCACTCAAGTGATAAGGGTTATATTTTGTTGATGCTAAAAATTATCATGCCAATGAATCACCCCTTTCACATATCATGAAGGTTAAGTTAAAATTAAATCAATTTTATCATGAGAGTCTTATGATTGAAAAATTAGTGCAAGAAACATAGTGAGTTTTAAAAAGTTAAGATGTATTGGTTACACACTTGATCGAGTTATGGGAAAATAATATATTTCTTAGAAGAATTGCTTTAGTTCATATGAGTGATAGATAAATGGAATAATTTCAAAAGGAAGGTGGTCTCAAATAATGGTTTCATGATTACACTTACATTTGAATATCTTTGAATCATAACTCATAAACATTAAGGATGTGTTTGAGTTTGATGACACTTTATAAAATATAAAATGAATGTTACTAATAAGTCATTAAAGGTAACATATTATATTATAGCAATCAAAAATCCACTTTAATAGATTATGAATCAGTTTAGATAAGAAACTATAATCTATTCTATCCAACAGAGAAAATATATTAATTAGATAATCTATTAAAGAATAGAAACCTAATTCAATAAATACATATTTCAAGTAGTTTTCTATGTTCTTGTAGTAATATTCCCCAAGTAACTTCAAAGATAAATCCAAATTATAAATAAATAGATTTAAGATAAGTGGCGAGAAGCAAAATGTGAATCAAAATATGTTTGTGTTTATAATCATATGCATACTTTAAATTTGAAAATAATGTTTTAGTTTTAAATGTCATACACTCTTCTCCAAATGAAAAGCAAGCTAATACCAACAAATAGAGATGAATAAGGAATAAATGAGAGAGAAAAGATAAAAAATAAAGAACAACTAAGTAAATAAAAAAACTAACTAAATAACAAAAGGTAAATAAAGAAAGAAACATAACACTAAAAGATATAATACAGAGAGGAGGCACCAAGCCAAATCAGATAATAAGAGATGATTGAGAAACCTAAAATAATAAATTATTTTATTAATAAAATAAATCACATGGATTACAAGTTTTGAAAAGAGACATTGTAGTATGTGTAAACATCATACTTTTGTCACGCAAAGCGTTATGTGTTCATTAATATTCAGGAGATAGATGATGTGATGTGTTTATTTGTAAGTTTAGGTTTTACATAACTTGTAGGAAATTACTCTTCAATTGTTTCCTTTAGATAATTTATTTAGAATAGAGTGTTTATTATTTTAGGGCATGGGACCTTAACATTTTATTCACCAAGTATTAGAACACTTTGACATTTACCCTTCAGATGCTACTCTTCAGGAACCAGGTATCCAATGTTTTATGTATTGTTTTATCTCATTATTTTTAATATTTCTTTAGTGAAGATCCTTTGACAAAAGTTTTTGATGATTTTTCTTCAAAAATTCCTCTGACATGTTTATGTATTTAGTAGTTTTGTTTAGTAAAAGAGTTTGACAGATTCAATATTTTCACTCATTTAGGTTTTTGGAAAAACTGTTCAAAACTTTTGATCAAGATACTCACTCACCTCATAAACATTATTATATTCTAACTCCTAACTTCTTACTACTAAAATCTTCATTCTTTAGTAAAATAAAGCCAAATAAGTGATGAAATGACACTTGGTAGAGATAAATGATGTGTCACTCTTTCTAAGTATCATCAATGCCTATGTGGCATATCCTCCAAATGAAGTTTAAAATTTTGAATTGAATAAATAAATTAAAGTTACAGATGTTGGAAATTAATGGTGTATGAAATAGAAATCAATTCCAAAGATATATCAAAGCAATTCAAATGATAACATACCCATTTTATCTTGAGATAAATTATGAACTCACTTACTCTCCTATAATACGACCCTATCCATTAGTGCTTTCAACTTAATTACATACTCAGGAGAGTCAAGTGATTAAATTTTAAACTAGACTAGTAACAACTTGATTATATAATAATGACATCCTTATCCATATCATTTTGTGTAATTCTCCCTCTTTTAAAGTTTTCCATCAAGAATTACACTAGGTGCATGGATATGTTATTCAAACATTTCATATTTAACAGTGATTACAATAACTAATCAGTGTTATGGGAAGTCATTCACTAGATTGATGCACATACACATGAGGAGAATTTGATTTTGGCTCAGTATCAATTGGCCACAGATCTCCTCCCACTCAAGTGATAAGGGTTATATTTTGTTGATGATAAAAATTTTCATGCCAATGAATCACCCCTTTCACATATCATGAAGGTTAAGTTAAAATTGTACCAATTTAATCATGAGAGTCTTATGATTGAAAAATTAGTGCAAGACACATAGTGAGTTTTAAAAAGTTAAGTTATATTGGTTACACACTTGACCGAGTTATGGGAAAATAATATATTTCTTAGAAGAATTTTTTTAGTTCATATGAGTGATAGATGAATGGAATAATTTCAAAAGGAAGGTGGTCTCAAATAATGGTTTCATGATTACACTTACATTTGAATATCTTTGAATCATAACTCATAAATATTAAGGATGTGTCTGAGTTTGATGAAACTTTATAAAATATAAAATGAATGTTGCTAATAAGTCATTAAATGTAACATATTCTATTATAGCAATCAAAAATCCACTTTAATAAATTATGAATCAGTTTAGATAAGAAACTATGATCTATTCTATCCAATAGAGAAAATATATTAATTAGATAATCTCTTGAAGAATAGAAACCTGATTCAATAAATACATATTTCAAGTAGTGTCCTATGTTCTTGTAGTAATATTCCACAAGTAACTTCAAAGATAAATCCAAATTATAAATAAATAGATTTAAGATAAGTGGTGAGAAGCAAAATTTGAATCAAAATATGTTTGTGTTTATAGTCATATGCATACTTTAAATTTGAAAATAATGTTTTAGTTTTAAATGTCATAAACTCTTCTCCAAATGAAAAGCAAGATAATACTAGCAAATAGAGATGAATAAGGATTAAATGAGAGAGAAAAGATAACAAATAAAGAACAACTAAGTAAATAAAAACAACTAACTAAATAACAAAAGGTAAATAAAGAAAGAAACATAACACTAAAAGATATAATACATAGAGGAGGCACCAAGCCAAATCAGATAATAAGAGATGATTGAGAAACCTAAAATAACAAATTATTTTATTAATAAAATAAATCACATGGATTACAAGTTTTGAAAAGAGACATTGTAGTATGTGTAAACATCATACTTTTGTCACGCAAAGCGTTATGTGTTCATTAATATTCAGGAGATAGATGATGTGATGTGTTTATTTGTAAGTTTAGGTTTTACATAACTTGTAGGAAATTACTCTTCAATTGTTTCCTTTAGATAATTTATTCAGAATAGAGTGTTTAGTATTTTAGGGCATGGGACCTTAACATTTTATTCACCAAGTATTAGAACACTTTGACATTTACCCTTCAGACGCTACTCTTCAGGAACTAGGTATCCAATGTTTTATGTATTGTTTTATCTAGTTATTTTTAATATCTCTTTAGTGAAGATCCTTTGACAAAAGTGTTTGATGATTTTTCTTCAAAAATTCCTCTAACATGTTTATGTATTTAGTAGTTTTGTTCAGTAGAAGAGTTTGAAGGATTCAATATTTTCACACATTTAGGTTTTTGGAAAAAGTGTTCAAAACTTTTGATCAAGATACTCACTCACCTCACAAATATTATTATATTCCAACTCCTAACTTTTGACTACTAAAATATTCATTGCGTAGTAAAATAAAGCCAAATAAGTGATGAAATGACACTTGGTAGAGATAAATGATGTGTCACTCTTACTAAGTATCATTAGTCCCTATGTGGCATATCCTCCAAATGAAGTTTCAAAGTTTTGATTGAATAAATAAATTGAAGTTACAGATGTTGGAAATTAATGGTGTATGACCTAGAAATCAATTCCAAAGATATATCAAAGCAATTCAAATGATAACATGCCCATTTGATCTTGAGATAAATTATGAACTCACTTACTCTCCTATAATATAACACTATCCATTAGTGTTTTCAAATTAATGACATACTCAAGAGAGCCAAGTGATTAAATTGTAAACTAGACTAGTACCAGCTCAATTAAATAATAATGACATCCTTATCCATATCATTTTGAGGAATTATCCCTCTTTTAATGTTTTCCATCGAGGATTCTACTAAGTACATGGATATGCTATTCAAATATTCCATATTTAACAATGATTACAAAAACTAATTAGTGTTATAGGAAGCCATTCACTAGGTTGATCCACATATGCATGAGGAGAATTTGATTTTGGCTCAGTATCAATTGGCCACAGATCTCCTCCAACTCAAGTAATAAGGGTTATATTTTTTTGATGCTAAAAATTGTCATGCCCATGAATCACCTCTTTCACATATCATGAAGGTTAAGTTAAAATTGTATCAATTTAATAATGAGAGTCTTATGATTGGAAAATTAGTGCAAGACATGTAGTGAGTTTTAAAAGTTTAAGTTGTATTGGTTACACACTTGACTAAGTTCTGGGAAAATAATATATTTCTTAGAAGAATTGTTTTAGATTATATGAGTGATAGATTAATGGAATAATTTCACAAGGAAGGTGGTCTCAAATAATGGTTTCATGATTATACTTACATTTGAATATCTTTGAATCATAACTCATAAATATTAAGGATGGGTTTGAGTTTGATGACGCTTTATAATAAAATGAATGTTGCTAATAAGTCATTAAATGTAACATATTATATTATAGCAATAAAAAATCCACTTTAATAAATTATGAATTAGTTTAGATAAGAAACTACAATCTATTCTATCCAACAAAGAAAATCTATTAATTAGATAATCTCTTGAAGAATAGAAACTTGATTAAACAAATGCATATTTCTAGTAATGTCCTATGTTCTTGTAGTAATATTCCCCAAGTAACTTCAAAGATAAATCCAAATTATAAATAAATAGATTTAAGTTAAGTGACGAAAAGGAAAATGTGAATCAAAATAGGTTTGTGTTTATAATCATATGCATACTTTAAATCTGAAAATAATGTTTTAGTTTTAAATGTCATAAACTCTTCTCCAAATGAAAAGCAAGATAATACTAGAAAATAGAGATGAATAAGGATTAAATGAGAGAGAAAAGATAACAAATAAAGAACAACTAAGTAAAGAAAAACAACTAACTAAATAACAAAAGGTAAATAAAGAAAGAAACATAACACTAAAAGATATAATACATAGAGGAGGCACCAAGCCAAATCAGATAATAAGAGATGATTGAGAAACCTAAAATAAGAAATTATTTTATTAATAAAATAAATCACATGGATTACAAGTTTTGAAAAGAGACATTGTAGTATGTGTAAACATCATACTTTTGTCACGCAAAGCGTTATGTGTTCATTAATATTCAGGAGATAGATGATGTGATGTGTTTATTTGTAAGTTTAGGTTTTACATAACTTGTAGGAAATTACTCTTCAATTGTTTCCTTTAGATAATTTATTCAGAATAGAATGTTTAGTATTTTAGGGCATGGGACCTTAACATTTTATTCACCAAGTATTAGAACACTTTGACATTTACCCTTCAGACGCTACTCTTTAGGAACCAGGTATCCAATGTTTTATGTATTGTTTTATCTAGTTATTTTTAATATCTCTTTAGTGAAGATCCTTTGACAAAAGTGTTTGATGATTTTTCTTCAAAAATTCCTCTGACATGTTTATGTATTTAGTAGTTTTGTTCAGTAGAAGAGTTTGAAGGATTCAATATTTTCACACATTTAGGTTTTTGGAAAAAGTGTTCAAAACTTTTGATCAAGATACTCACTCACCTCACAAATATTATTATATTCCAACTCCTAACTTTTGACTACTAAAATATTCATTGCTTAGTAAAATAAAGCCAAATAAGTGATGAAATGACACTTGGTAGAGATAAATGATGTGTCACTCTTACTAAGTATCATTAGTCCCTATGTGGCATATCCTCCAAATGAAGTTTCAAAGTTTTGATTGAATAAATAAATTGAAGTTACAAATGTTGGAAATTAATGGTGTATGACCTAGAAATCAATTCCAAAGATATATCAAAGCAATTCAAATGATAACATGCCCATTTGATCTTGAGATAAATTATGAACTCACTTACTCTCCTATAATATAACCCTATCCATTAGTGTTTTCAAATTAATGACATACTCAAGAGAGTCAAGTGATTAAATTGTAAACTAGACTAGTACCAGCTCAATTAAATAATAATGACATCCTTATCCATATCATTTTGAGGAATTCTCCCTCTTTTAATGTTTTCCATCGAGGATTCTACTAAGTACATGGATATGCTATTCAAACATTCCATATTTAACAATGTTAGGATTGTGGAGCTAAAAGCTTCACTGATGCAGACATGGAGGAGGTTGCAGAATGAGTTGCTAAGTGTCAGAAGTGTTTGGCATTGGTCTGGCCAACCGGCGTCGGCAGGGTAAGACAGGAAGGCAACCGACATCGGTCATATATCGGCCGGCGTCGGTGACCCCAGGCAGACAGGGACCGACGTCGGTCGCCTGTGTGGTTCGACTGCGAGCTATTTACGGGCAGTTAGCTAATGAACCAAGAGTTTACATGATGAGCGCTAATTTTAGACTCATAGCTGCGGATCTAATTATGGTAATTAGATGTCTAATCATTGTTTGGATGAGATCTATATAATAGACTCATGGTTGTATTGGAAAAGAGTGCTAGGGAGTAAGAGAGCATAATTATAAGCTCCTTCTGTGTGTGAGGTAGAGCTATGGTGCGTTCCTCCTAGTGCCACAGTACCAGGTGTGTTGGTGCTGGATTGGAGAGCCAGCTAGGTTCTTCAAGAGTGTAGGATCTTGGTCACAGTTGCATGGCCTATATAGGAGATCTACATGGTAAGTAAGATCATTGATCTGCAGGTGTATGTGTGTGCAAGGTCGAGGTTCACAGGTGAGCAGAACCATTGTTTGATTTGCAGGTGTGCAAGGTCATATAGACAGTAACACAACAGGGAGCAGTATCAGGCAGGATCTACTTGGAGTACAGGTGTGTACTCGGATAGAGTAAGAGGAAGGCAAGGGAGTTCCTTCCATAAGTATGGTCTATTGAATTGCAGGTTGTTGCAGATTCATGGGAGATCTACTTGAAGTACCTTGAGTACTTGTGGAGCACGTGGAGTGCTTGTGGAGTGCGTGGAGCACTTGTGGTGTGCGTGGAGCACGGGAGGTGAACACCAACTCTGTATTTGAGTTGGGTGTTGGGACCTGTGAGAGGGAGAGCTTTGGGGAGAAGAATTACTGTTCACTTGAGGTGTGGGAAACCTCTGTAAGGTGGTGGAGAAGAAGTGGCATCTTCTTTATTGTATTCTTTTCTGTATAAAGTGTTAATACAATTTTGTATTGTCTCTCATATCATGTGTTATTCTGAATTCTAGTTACTTGGTGAATCTGGTTAATTTCCGCATATTAAGTTGCTTGATTTGGTAATCAAATTGTGTGCTTCTGGTTTACCATCCTCCCAACAAGTGGTATCAGAGCCTTGGTTGTAGGTTCTTGAGCTTGATACCAACAAGTGGTATCAGAGCTAAGGTTGGAGGAAGCAGGTTTTGCGTTTGGTTACAGGGCACTCTCAGGGGTTTCTGATCGAGTGGGAGTAGAGCAATAGCAGATCAAAGTAAGCTAAGAATGGAGGAGTTGAAAAGCACAGATGGTCACTCACGGTCCTATGGAAAGAAAGAGCAGGTAAAAGATTATTGTTGGTTGGTAGCAGATCAGCATGAAGAAACTGAAGATACAGATGTAGCAGGTGTTGTTGCACAGGATGTGTTTGTAGGTTTCTTGGATAAAGTTGAATCTTGGATAAAAGATTCGGTTGCCTCTTTCCATGCAGTTCCAGGTAGAGGAGCTGGTAAGCCTTGCCAAAGAATTGGCAAAGGGGAAGTGAAGCTGAAATTGCAGGCAGCCAACACACAAGTGTTGATGAAGGTCATGCAGGTCCCAGGTTTAGAGATATGGCTAATTTCTTTAGAAAGATTGGGTGATGAGAGATGCACAAGAAATCTCACAGCGGATGCACTTGAATTAGCTGGTGGTAAGAAAACAGGTATCCTTTATCTACTTGTTTATATTACTGATTCTTCTTTTGTTGCGGAGACGTGGCTTCGTAGGCTTGGTCACATGAGCAGGAAGGAGATGCATGTTCTTAAGCGGAAGACAGATATATTTGACAGACTTAAGAACTGGAAAGCCTTGGTGTTTATGGAGGAGATGGCGGACAGAACCCAGTGGATGTGGCTGGATACTTCTGAGCAGGACAGTTTGGACATGGATTTTGATTCAAAGAAGCTCGCGGGTAAAAAGTCATCACTCACAGGTGAACACAGGTACCGATGTCAGTCAGAAGGAACCGGCATCGAACAGACAGGTGCCGATGTCGGTCATGTGCAGACCGAAGCCGGTGATGTCGGGCAGAGTAAGACCGACGTCGGTCAGGGGACCGACGTCGGTAGTATGTAAGACCGATGTCGGTCAGAGGACCGACGTCGGCAGCAGGGACACCAGTGCAGGCAGGTTGGTAGTCAGGTATAGACGCATAGAACCGACGTCGGTCAGATGCAGACTATGGAGTGACCGAGGTCGGTCACTGTAACAGATTTTGGGTGGACAGCAAGCTGTCAAGGAGTCTCAAACACCCATATGGAGGACTGAAGGCGTAAGTAGGCCCTCAAATTCATTGTTCCTCTTCTTTATACATGTTGTTGATTGTAGAGCAGGAAGGATCCAGGAAACAGGTGTGAGCTTGGCATGGATGAGGATGTGATTCCTTGGAGGAGAACCAGACAGGTGTGTCTTGGTAGGGATGCCAGCAGGATGAAAGCACAGAGACGAATGGATACCTTAGTAGAAGAATAGAGAGAATGGATACGTGAGACGGAAGATCAGGTATATGGTCTTGAGGAGCTGCAGGACAGTGGTACAGGTTTTGACAGGTGAAGGACGAAGCATGGCTTCAGTCAGTGTCAGGGTAACTACTGTGGTTTGCCTTACCAGGGGGATGATGAGTCATGACATCATTCTATTGCTGTATGTGGATAGTATGCTAGCTAGCAGGGGTGTACATACAGGGTTTTGCTGAGCTAAGGGTAAGATTAGTTCAGTGGCATGTCATGAGGAGTTTGGAGCAGCGGAATTCTTTGACATGGGAGGCATGGAGATCACAGGTTGATTTTGTCTCGAGTGGGAGCTGATGTGAATCAGGTGTTTGCAAGGTTCAGGTTGCAGAGCCAGAGCACACTAAGGGCTGGACAGGTACAGTGTCCGAAATCACATGAGGTCTGGTATAGACCTGAGTATTCCCATGTAGTGGGAGCTGTCAGAGAGTTAGGAGCCAATTCGTGGAAGTGGATTCTCAGGTTTTCTGAGAGGGATCGGCAGCAGGTGTTGCTATGCAGGGTCAGGAATTCACTACAGGTGTTGTAGGTTCGGATGTGGCAGGTTACTCGGATGACAGGTGGTACATCACAGGTTGTGTGGTGGGTTGTCTTCAGGTGGGAGCTTGAAGAGGGATACAAACCAGGAAACAGATTAGACGGAGTACAGGTACAGGTACAGTGCAGCTGTTTATCTCCAAGTGGGAGATTGTTAGGATTGTGGAGCTAAAAGCTTCACTGATGCAGACATGGAGGAGGTTGCAGAATGAGTTGCTAAGTGTCAGAAGTGTTTGGCGTTGGTCTGGCCAACCGGCGTCAGCAGGGTAAGACAGGAAGGCAACCGACGTCGGTCATATATCGACCGGCGTCGGTGACCCCAGGCAGATAGGGACCGACGTCGGTCGCCTGTGTGGTTCGACTGCGAGCTATTTACGGGCAGTTAGCTAACGAACCAAGAGTTTGCATGATGAGCACTAATTTTAGACTCATAGCTGCGGATCTAATTATGGTAATTAGATGTCTAATCATTGTTTGGATGAGATCTATATAATAGACTCATGGTTGTATTGGAAAAGAGTGCTAGGGAGTAAGAGAGCATAATTATAAGCTCCTTCTGTGTGTGAGGTAGAGCTATGGTGCGTTCCTCCTAGTGCCACAGTACCAGGTGTGTTGCTGCTAGATTAGAGAGCCAGCTGGGTTCTTCAAGAGTGTAGGATCTTGGTCACAGTTGCATGGCCTATATAGGAGATCTACATGGTAAGTAAGATCGTTGATCTGCAGGTGTATGTGTGTGCAAGGTCGAGGTTCACAGGTGAGCAGAACCATTATTTGATTTGCAGGTGTGCAAGGTCATATAGACAGCAACACAACAGGGAGCAGTATCAGGCAGGATCTACTTGGAGTACAGGTGTGTACTCGGATAGAGCAAGAGGAAGGCAAGGGAGTTCTTTCCATAAGTATGGTCTGTTGAATTGCAGGTTGTTGCAGATTCATGGGAGATCTACTTGAAGTACCTTGAGTACTTTTGGAGCACGTGGAGTGCTTGTGGAGTGCGTGGAGCACTTGTGGTGTGCGTGGAGCACGGGAGGTGAACACCAACTTTGTATTTGAGTTGGGTGTTGGGACCTGTGAGAGGGAGAGCTTTGGGGAGAAGAATTACTGTTCACTTGAGGTGTGGGAAACCTCTGTAAGGTGGTGGAGAAGAAGTGGCATCTTCTTTATTGTATTCTTTTTTGTATAAAGTGTTAATACAATTTTGTATTGTCTCTCATATCATGTGTTATTCTGAATTCTAGTTACTTGGTGAATCTGGTTAATTTCCGCATATTAAGTTGCTTGATTTGGTAATCAAATTGTGTGCTTCCGGTTTACCATCCTCCCAACAAACAATGATTACAAAAACTAATTAGTGTTATAGGAAGCCATTCACTAGGTTGATCCACATATGCATGAGGAGAATTTGATTTTGGCTCAGTATCAATTGGCCATAGATCTCCTCCAACTCAAGTAATAAGGGTTATATTTTTTTGATGCTAAAAATTGTCATGCCAATGAATCACCCCTTTCACATATCATGAAGGTTAAGTTAAAATTGTATCAATTTAATAATGAGAGTCTTATGATTGGAAAATTAGTGCAAGACATGTAGTGAGTTTTAAAAATTTAAGTTGTATTGGTTACACACTTGACTAAGTTCTGGGAAAATAATATATTTCTTAGAAGAATTGTTTTAGATTATATGAGTGATAGATTAATGGAATAATTTCACAAGGAAGGTGGTCTCAAATAATGGTTTCATGATTATACTTAGATTTGAATATCTTTGAATCATAACTCATAAATATTAAGGATGGGTTTGAGTTTGATGATGCTTTATAATAAAATGAATGTTGCTAATAAGTCATTAAATGTAACATATTCTATTATAGCAATGAAAAATCCACTTTAATAAATTATGAATTAGTTTAGATAAGAAACTACAATCTATTCTATCCAACAAAGAAAATCTATTAATTAGATAATCTCTTGAAGAATAGAAACTTGATTAAACAAATGCATATTTCTAGTAATGTCCTATGTTCTTGTAGTAATATTCCCCAAGTAACTTCAAAGATAAATCCAAATTATAAATAAATAGATTTAAGTTAAGTGATGAAAAGGAAAATGTGAATCAAAATAGGTTTGTGTTTATAATCATATGCATACTTTAAATCTGAAAATAATGTTTTAGTTTTAAATGTCATAAACTCTTCTCCAAATGAAAAGCAAGATAATACTAGCAAATAGAGATGAATAAGGATTAAATGAGAGAGAAAAGATAACAAATAAAGAGCAACTAAGTAAAGAAAAACAACTAACTAAATAACAAAAGGTAAATAAAGAAAGAAACATAACACTAAAAGATATAATACATAGAGGAGGCACCAAGCCAAATCAGATAATAAGAGATGATTGAGAAACCTAAAATAACAAATTATTTTATTAATAAAATAAATCACATGGATTACAAGTTTTGAAAAGAGACATTGTAGTATGTGTAAACATCATACTTTTGTCACGCAAAGCGTTATGTGTTCATTAATATTCAGGAGATAGATGACGTGATGTGTTTATTTGTAAGTTTAGGTTTTACATAACTTGTAGGAAATTACTCTTCAATTGTTTCCTTTAGATAATTTATTCAGAATAGAGTGTTTATTATTTTAGGGCATGGGACCTTAACATTTTATTCATCAAGTATTAGAACACTTTGACATTTACCCTTCAGACGCTACTCTTCAGGAACCAGGTATCCAATGTTTTATGTATTGTTTTATCTAGTTATTTTTAATATCTCTTTAGTGAAGATCCTTTGACAAAAGTGTTTGATGATTTTTCTTCAAAAATTCCTCTGACATGTTTATGTATTTAGTAGTTTTGTTTAGTAGAAGAGTTTGAAGGATTCAATATTTTCACACATTTAGGTTTTTGGAAAAAGTGTTCAAAACTTTTGATCAAGATACTCACTCACATCACAAATATTATTATATTCCAACTCCTAACTTTTGACTACTAAAATATTCATTGCTTAGTAAAATAAAGCCAAATAAGTGATGAAATGACACTTGGTAGAGATAAATGATGTGTCACTCTTACTAAGTATCATTAGTCCCTATGTGGCATATCCTCCAAATGAAGTTTCAAAGTTTTGATTGAATAAATAAATTAAAGTTACAGATGTTGGAAATTAATGGTGTATGACCTAGAAATCAATTCCAAATATATATCAAAGCAATTCAAATGATAACATTCCCATTTGATCTTGAGATAAATTATGAACTCACTTACTCTCCTATAATATAACCCTATCCATTAGTGTTTTCAAATTAATGACATACTCAAGAGAGCCAAGTGATTAAATTGTAAACTAGACTAGTACCAGCTCAATTAAATAATAATGACATCCTTATCCATATCATTTTGAGGAATTCTCCCTATTTTAATGTTTTCCATCGAGGATTCTACTAAGTACATGGATATTCTATTCAAACATTCCATATTTAAAAATGATTACAAAAACTAATTAGTGTTAAGGAAGCCATTCACTAGGTTGATCCACATATGCATGAGGAGAATTTGATTTTGGCTCAGTATCAATTGGCCACATATCTCCTCCAACTCAAGTAATAAGGGTTATATTTTTTTGATGCTAAAAATTGTCATGCCAATGAATCACCCCTTTCACATATCATGCAGGTTAAGTTAAAATTGTATCAATTTAATAATGAGAGTCTTATGATTGGAAAATTAGTGCAAGACATGTAGTGAGTTTTAAAAATTTAAGTTGTATTGGTTACACACTTGACTAAGTTCTGGGAAAATAATATATTTCTTAGAAGAATTATTTTAGATTATATGAGTGATAGATTAATGGAATAATTTCACAACGAAGGTGGTCTCAAATAATGGTTTCATGATTATACTTACATTTGAATATCTTTGAATCATAACTCATAAATATTAAGGATGGGTTTGAGTTTGATGACGCTTTATAATAAAATGAATGTTGCTAATAAGTCATTAAATGTAACATATTCTATTATAGCAATAAAAAATCCACTTTAATAAATTATGAATTAGTTTAGATAAGAAACTACAATCTATTCTATCCAACAAAGAAAATCTATTAATTAGATAATCTCTTGAAGAATAGAAACTTGATTAAACAAATGCATATTTCTAGTAATGTCCTATGTTCTTGTAGTAATATTCCCCAAGTAACTTCAAAGATAAATCCAAATTATAAATAAATAGATTTAAGTTAAGTGACGAAAAGGAAAATGTGAATCAAAATAGGTTTGTGTTTATAATCATATGCATACTTTAAATCTGAAAATAATGTTTTAGTTTTAAATGTCATAAACTCTTCTCCAAATGAAAAGCAAGATAATAATAGCAAATAGATATGAATAAGGATTAAATGAGAGAGAAAAGATAACAAATAAAGAACAACTAAGTAAAGAAAAACAACTAACTAAATAACAAAAGGTAAATAAAGATAGAAACATTACACTAAAAGATATAATACATAGAGGAGGCACCAAGCCAAATCAGATAATAAGAGATGATTGAGAAACCTAAAATAAGAAATTATTTTATTAATAAAATAAATTACATTGATTACAAGTTTTGAAAAGAGACATTATAGTATGTGTAAACATCAAACTTATGTCACACAAAGCATGATGTGTTAATTAGTATTCAGGAGATAGATAGATTTTTGCATATATGAATGTAAATTTATATTCATAAAATCATTAAATTTACAAAATAATAATTAAATAATAATAAAATAATTGAACATGAACCTAGATATACCTAGAATAGATGAGACAGGGCTATGTCATCAGATTGAGTGAGCGTCGATATTTTGCAAACAATGATCATCTTAGAAACTTGTTCTCAAAAAAGAATCTCAAATGAAAGTGAGAGTTCTCACATTTAAATTTTAGAGTTCCTCCTTTTGATAATGAGGTTGATTTTACTTTATAATCTTTGTCAAGTAGTTAGTTAGTTTAACAACTAACTTATAATTTAAAATTTAGAAAAGGAATTCTATAATTTAAAGTTAAATTAACTTTATAAAATAAATTTATATATTTTAGGTAAACTTAAAGCTCATAACAAAATTTATCAACCTCTTTAAAATATTTATTTTTACAAAGAACAAATATATACTCAAGTGGGGGCCCTGCAATGAAATTACTTTAATAAACTAGACTTAAAATATCAATCCATAATGACACGATTAAAATAAAAAATAACTAGACCATAAATTTTTCATTACTTAAGTGAATATTAAATTTTTTCAACTTGAATCAACCATTCACCAAGTTTTATATCATGCCTCATCAATACTAAGATTATCTAATGATAATTTCATCTGCAGCTTAAAATTAAGGTTTTATTAAAATAATTGATTTAAACAAATGATCAAAACAAGGAACTTAAATAATCGGTCCATATGTCTTCTAAGAATACTTAGCTCCACTATCATTTATTTAATCTAAATATGATATTTATATCAAACAATTAAATCCATCAAATGGGGTCTCACAAGATTTCAAACAATTTTGAAAATGCACTTCAGAAATTAAAAAACATTCTTTTTTGACCTTTTTAATCATCATATGATCAATCATGCTGAATCTTTCTTTGATTTTATGCCAAAAATTTGATTTAGTAAATAATATTTACTAATGAAGCAAAACTATGGTAAATAATTCTTTAATCTCACATAAATTAAGAAAACAAATATTATTTTTTGACTATAAAAATAAATCTACTCTGTCAACACTAATATGCTTCTAACATGAATGAAATTTAATATTGGGTGAGAATAATCTGTCATAGAGAGAAAATTTCAAGGGCAAATGATATATCTTCTATCGATTTTGATTGTAAAAAATGAATGAAAATTTGTTTAATAAAACAAATTATCATGTTTTATGATCAAAACCATTAGATTTTGAACTTAAAACTTCATTCCAAAACATCTCACCAAAAGTATGTTTTTATCTAAAAAAACTAGTAACTCTGCCTTAAGATTTTATGGAAACCCAAAGTGTACAAATACATAAATATTCTGAGCAAAATATCAATAAAGAGTTGGAACCAACAAGAATAAAATTCATTTTAACATGAAATTTTACAAATCTAGGATTTATTCAACCATGGCTTCATGAAATACTACTCAAAAATCAATTTCTCAAATACCCAACATAAAATTTGGCAAAACCCAAACATTTCACCATCACAAGTTAGAAATCTCAGCGTTATCTCAGAAAAGTGGACTCAAAGAGGGAAAATAAATAAATGGAGTGAAACTAAAAAAAAACCCCGGCTATATCTTCATTTCATGATAAATTTCTAAAAACACATAAAAAAGTTAACCATTTGAGTGAATTTCTACTAAGAAAACTCACTTGTCCATAGAAAATGTGGCTCAATAGATCCTAAAAAATCCTAAACAAGCATATTTTGTCTTGTATGCTATGTTGAAAGTGTGTCCCAAACAAATTTATCAAAATTTTAAGAGAATCATTTTTCCAAGCTTCACTATCATCTACATTTTGAAAACTAAAAACCTTGAAGGAGATTTACTCTCTTGTTTAACTTTGAAAGGGGAGAGTTCCAAAATTAATGCATGCTACCAAAGACAAATGTACTCATATTTCTACCTAAATAGCTTAATCAAATTAGCAGACCTCCAATTTTAGCCAAGACAAAAAAATCATGAGATTAGCTAATTTGTTTCCTAATTTAGCTACCTAAATAGAGGATAACTATAAATATCTCTAACTTCCAAAATCACATTAAATACTCATTAAATGTTGGTGTCTCCATTGAAACATGTATACCTTGCTTATGTTTTTATTTAGGCATAGCATGCCTTGATATCATCTTAGCATAATATGAAGATAGGTGTTTTATGACATAACACTTATTTTTACCCACACTTGATGTACATGTCCATGCCAATGGGTTGACGCCAAGATTTTAGTTGGATTATAATTGATGTCTTTGTCTTGTATCAAAAAGGCCTCATTAATCCAACCAATACCATGAATTTTGTGAAGCCAACCATATATTCTAGAATATCATTTCAAAAACTTATAATATGAAGAACTTGCATGCTTGATGCTTTTAATTATTGAAGCATTTTTATATGACCTTAATTTATTATTTATTGGCAACCTAAAACTGAATCCATAGATAATTAAAATGAAGTTGTTATAATCCCACTATACCAAATGTATAATAGTACAACTAACTTATGTAATGAACTATGTGATAGATACTCAATTTTGAATATGAAGAGATTACAATATTTGCCAAGATCATGACAGAAAATTGAATAATAAGTTACCAACCTGATTTGCCCTATTATTCAATATGCTAAATAGAGACAACTGTGATATTGGTCCCATTATTGATGTGGATAAAAAGAATCACCTAAACAACTTAATGTAGATCAAAAAGTAATGAAAACAACAAATGCTTCAATAGCCATATTTAATCTAATCACATAAAATTAAAAGGTATAATAAGATTAGAATATTTTGAGTCATTATCCCCCACTAGGTATTTTAGCAAGACTATATAATTTTTCAGGTTTGAAAAGTTTTAAAATAGGGTGTGAAAATTTTAGTTAACACACTTCACAACTATAAAGCCAAAAGTAAAGCCCTATATCGACCTCCTATGAGATTTATTCTTCATAGGGAAAATACTTAGAGGAGTATTCCTATATCATTTTGAGCACAAAATGGTCATACCATGCATCTACAGTGATGCATTGCAAAGCTACCTCTCCCTTCTTATTCTATATGCCATGTATGGTTTACATAGAGTAGTAGCATTGAAGAAATAAAAATATATTGAGAAGACACTCAACAATTGGATTCTTCCTATAGAGATACTTAATTTGAAGGAAAATCATCCCACAATAATACCAAAATTCAGAATGGGAATCGAAATTGGGATGGCTCTATTGAAAAATCTATTTGGATACCCAAGCAAAGAATTCCTTCACTTGGAATGGTTCTATTTATATATTTTTTAAGGACATCAAAATTGACCTTTGCTTTGAGTGAAGTGATTGGAATACGATTATGAGATAAAATATTGCTTAAGGATAATAGGCCTATAGGATGTCACTTCTATATGATGTCTTAATTTGTTGATGTAGAATTAGGGATAATTTATGTTTGTAATGGATCACTCTAGATCCCCCTTTTGTATTTTTAAAGAATAGGATATGTTATTCTTATTCATTCATGCACATATATGCATACACTTGTAGCATTGTGTGCATCTTCGAGGATGTTTACCCATAGGTATAGAGGGCCATCCATGAGTCACCCCTACCCATGATATTAAATAATATCATAAATACATTATTGATTAGTGGATAATATTGGATATACCCTAATTACATAGTTATCATGGTCATTGTCCATAAGGTTACACCTCTATTCCTCCCTAAATATGTCTTATACAAGATGGTAGAGCATGAAATATGCTACCAAATATGGTGGAGCATTGATGAGGACATGAAAAATAAGAAGAAATCCTCCCTTCACAATTCTCACCTCATTATTGGAAGGATGTGCTACACCAATTGAAATAACTTATATGAGGCATGGACATACAAAGATTATTATTCCTTTGCTTCATTTCCACATAGGGAATGTGATCCCAATGGACACCTATAAAAACATATATAGGGACTTGGCATCAAGTATCAACATGAGCATTATGATCATGTTTTTTTGTTCCTCAATGCTAAGGATGATGACCAAGTCTTGGAGAGGGCATAATCAATTCAGTTGAAGGAATACCTTTTAAAACTTATTCAAGAGGAACCTTCCCCTTATATAAAGGAGACATGAACTAGACTCCCACCGATTGAGGGATGTGATACATCATACTTATGGACTAGTAGACATAATAAACCAATAAGAGAATAAGGAAAATCCTCCTAGACACCCCTATGACACTTCAAGTAGTGAATAAGGAACTACAAGTGCCATATACCTCAATTGGGGAAAGGCAAGATGAGCCCATTTATCTCAATTCTTCATATTTTGAGGGCCATTCCCAAGGTCATGCTACATCATTTTCAAAGGTTGTTACTATATATACCTCAACAACACAATTGGATCCTTCCACAACTCCTGAGACAACCATATGTTATTTAATGAAACTAAAGACTTAACCCTTCCATAAATCCCAATCATTAAAACAACATCAGTGGAACTAGCCACATAAGAGGCAACTAAAGGGGAGATATCTAATGGGGAGGAATAATTACAAAGAGAAAAAGTCTTAAGCCTCCAAGACTCAAAGGGAAAGGAACCATTGTATCATCAAACATCAAGTGAGCCAAAACCCCTCTTATTTCCATTACCCATACTATTTACTATGTTTCTCTTTCTATTGTTAGTTCATTTAACCTTATTTCATTCAAATATCCTAGCCCCCCTCATTTATTGGTCCCCAAGGTGGAGGTTAATCCTATTCAACCTCTTGTTTAACCAACTCTGTTAGTTCCAAAGGTAGAGGATCCCTCCTCTACCCTTGTAGTTACTCATTTAGTTGATATTCGTCCTCTTACATCCACTCATATTCCTATTGTTGTTATTTCCACTACTATTCTAACCCCCATAATAATAAATTAAAAGGCCAAAAAGAAAGTAAGGGGAGTAGTAGAAACTCCTGAATTACATTTTTCATCTACACAGTTAAGACTACTAGCTCCCCCTAGCCCTTCTCAAGGTATAATTGTAATAACCACTATGAAGGATAATAAGAAGAAAAACTAATATACATAGTCCATCCATTACCACAATATGGTAGAGTGGATTGGTCCAAAATCATATGGTCTTAACTCCTTGATCCCCTCCTAGAGAAATCTCTAAAGCAAACATCAGGTGATATAATAGGTGAGACTATAGCTTCAGACACTCAACGCATGGAGCCAAACCAACTAGTCCTCCCACAATGGGTAACATACATGCAATTAGAGGCCTTTAAAAGGAATAATCTAGTGATTTATAAATTACCCACTATAATTATATTATTTTAAAATTTTATAGGGAGTGTACATAGGGTAAGGAAAATGAATCTAGAAGATGAGACTGGAAGAGTAGTCATAGTGGAGGAAAGGGAAGAAATGTTAGCCTTGTCCAAGAGGAAAAAGAGAAAATTGGGGAAATCCCCATATATATAGGACTTTAAAACAAATTTTGAAACACATAAAAATTCTCTAGTGGAGATACATGAAGGAACTAAAATAGCACAAAGAGAACTAGAGAAATAATTGGAATAGTTAAGGGAAAAACAACAAACTATCAATGTTTCAGCTAAAATTGAAATGGATGTCTAGAGTGCTATATCTATATTGTATAATACTATTGAGGCTATTTTTTCAATGAGGGTAGAACTAGCACCCCACAAAGTAGAGACCACCAAATTATTTAATTCTTTGAATATAGATGAAAATATATTTAAATTACTTATTCTTTTTAAAACTAACAAAGTATATGCACATTTGAACTTGATTGCACCATTGGAGGCTACCAATGCCCTCAACTTAGTGGTCACTATAACATAAAAGGTTATGGAATGGAATCATGCAGCTGAGGAAATGATGCTTAAATATTCATAAAAAGAAACTATCACTTGGCAAATTTTATATGAACTAAAGATTTCATAGGCCAGGGATTCCACAAGAAGACTCATAAACAAGGCCAATTTTTATCAACTCTTAAAATAAGATTCAAATAAATTCAAACATGATATATAAGGGAATACCATAGAGTAAATAGAGGCTGAACTCAATTTTTATAGGAAGAAGGTCACTGAAGTTGAGATCTTTAGATCTAACTTCAAGGCTATAAAAGTTAAACATGCAAGGATACTAGAGCATGTGAATAGGATGCATAGACCTTCACATCTTAACATGGATATAATAAAATATCAGTATGACATTGGGTATAAGTACTATAAGAATTTGGAATAAAATAATAATGTTGGCACATCAACTCCTAGTTCAACACAAGCATCCACTTTAGTGCCTCCAACAACCTAACCCAACCATGATATCACCTGGTTAACCTTGAGTTGAGGTCCAATTTCATATGTACACATTCATAGTTTACTTAAAATTTAATTACACTTAGAGAATACATGTAAATTTTCTTAAAATATTTGTAATCATGCACATGTTGCATTTCCTTACACATGCCAACTAGTTTTGACACAAATGTAATTAACTAAAAGCATGAAAAACATTTAATTTTAAGACTAATATTAGAATTGAGGTTTTAACTACAACATGTAACCTTGAGTTCATATACACTTGGAGGATGAGGCATCCAATCCTCAAGTCTATATATTTATGTAATTTCACATTTTAAGGGTTGGGAGATTTTATCAATACAAGAAGTCAAATTTGATTTTCATGCAATTGCATTGGTGTTCTTTCCTTTCATTCATGTGATATTGAGGTTTTGATTTTCTAGTTGTAATAACATAGTAATTTGAAGTCTAAAAAAGCTATGGATAAATTCTAACTATTTTATTAATGTATGCTAACTATAGATGTGCAAACACTATTGAAAGTTAGTAAACATTATTAATCAATTAGTTTGAATTATGTTAATATTCTTAGTATGTTTGAATGTTTTATATTGGTATAAATTTTTAAGCATGTGCAACTACCTTATACACCTTCTTGGTCTAAGTTGTAACCTTCTAATTAAGGATGTGAAAGAGAAACTCCAAAGGAATCACCTTCATTTGATACCATCAAGTTTCTTATATCACTCCTCTATAGAAATCATAATTGTGTTTAATTATGAGTGTGAAAATACTTCAAATGGTAAGCACTATTTTCAAAATCACTTGTCCACTGAAGAACCAACATAAGAAGTGACCCTTTGAGATCACAAAACTTTATTGTTTACTCTACTTTTCCTTCATTTTGAATTTTATTTGATTGAGATGTACCCACTCTATATTAGGTGTCACCCATCCATCCCACTCACTTAGGTTTCATTTCACTACAAACTAAACCTAGTTAATAACTTGCATGCCCTTCTTGATATTCCAACATAAATTTATTTGAACCATACCTATAAATCATGATTTGGAGTTTATTTTTTCTCCATTTAGATCATAAAACATTATTGGCTACTTCATTTAAAAACTAGTTGGTGTACAAGACCCACATCAATAACTACTACTATTACATTTATTCCTATTTATACACTTGTAACATCATATTTTGGCTTGGGATCATCTCTTTGTATCCAAAATTTATCTATACCTATTCCTAGTCATACTAATTTTAATTCAAAAAATTCTCATCTTGAGTATGCACTCCTTATCTTACAAGCTAAGCTATCAAACATTGAGAAAACTATTTCTCATATTATCCCCTTTATGGAGCCATGTTCCTTATTATATAACCCCTCAACATGAAAAAATGCATCCTATTCATTTCCATATAGCTTTGTGGCTCCTTATATTCCTTTATATGAAGGCAAAGGTAATCCTGAAAAACATTTGCATGCATTCCATGTAACTTATCTAGATTGTGTAGATAATGATAAACTATTTACAAAGTTGTTTTGAAGAATCCTAAAAGAATACACTCTTAGATGGTTCTATGATCTTGATATTAAATTATAAAATGATTTCAATTCTTTTGAAAATCATTTTTAACACACTTTTTTTTATCAACATTGGTAAAAAGCTATCATATGCTCAAATTATAAAGGTCAAACAAAGGTATAATGAAATAATCAATGAATATGTATTAATATTAATGATATGTTATAAAAAATGTCAAATCAAATGGCTAATAATGATCTCCAAGATATATCTACTCAAATTTTGATATCACCACCTTAAGAGTCAACTTATGTTTGATAGGTTCAAATCTTTTGATGAACAATGACATATAGTCAAAGAGCATGAGGTAAAATTTATTACTTTGAACAAGCTCAAGGATACTTCAAATTCTCATTCTACTTCAAATGTCAAATTTAAAAAAAAATTCTAAATTATAAGAGCAAACCAAATGAAATCAAGAATGAAGGTAAGGTTATAATTTATTCTATCTCACAACCAACACAAAAGCTTCAATTACAAGACCAATCAATGAAGTAATTTGTAAGCTTACCATCACCTCCTCACGTATTACTACAAAAGTTTCTTGAATGCAATTTTATCTCTCTTATTACACCAATGGAAGTGGACATGTCTAGACCAAAATCTAATTTTTTTATGACAATGCATATTGTGACTACCATACATATATTGGGCATTCTAATTTTTTTTCAAGCTTAAAAATAAGATTAAAGATAGCATGCACAAGAACATTATTGATAATAGTAAACCTAATGAAGAGGCTAAACCACAAACCAATGACAATGCAAAACTCAAAGTGTACAAAGGTCCTTTTCCTAGTCATGAATCAAATAACAAGGATAATTTTGAAGTACATAATGCATATAATTATCACCCCCCCTCCTTCTACATATGGAAATCCACTTTATAAAATCATTGGTATAGTTACAAGGAAATTGTTTAACCCTTTTTAGAATTGGGTTAAATGGGGAATAACATAATCAAATATGGAGTAAGCTATTCTAAAATTAGGCCAATTAAATAATTTAGATTCACAATATTTTGATATAATGCTTAATTATGAAAGTATGATAAATATAGAAAGTATGATTCCAAATAGTAATTTGAAAGTAACAACATGAATAAGAAACAATACTTATCTTATTTATTAATGTGTAGATAGATCTAGAAAATGTAGGTACATGAGAAGATAGGATGATGCTCCATAGTGATTCATCAGATTATAAATATTTGTTTTCTATCAGTCTGACACTACCATCAAGATTTGGATACTATCATCAACGATTTTATCATGAATATGATGTTTTTCCAAATATAGAATACAAGTGTTTACTTGGTAATTTGTAGATGATAATGAATGACCTTTTGTTTTATATTTATACCACATATTTTTAAAATATCTCACAAGAGGGTTAATTAAGACAAATAGGTTGACCCATACATGTTACGAATTTTGAAATTTGACTATTTTTAAGGCTCAAACACTAGCATAAGATATAGGATAGTAGTGTTGACACTAGTGTCTTAGTATAAATGGTAGTGTCTAGGAAGATAGAAATTTGTTGAATATCTATAAATACCAAAGTAGGATATAAATAAGGTTTTATGCAAACTATTGGCTATAGGTGATCTGGGTAATAAAAATTTTAGGGTCAAACTTATAGGATAAAAATTTAGCCACAATGAGATGGTGAAAATGAGCCTTTAGGTAATAGAAAGGGTCATGAAATAAAGGGTTAAACCATGAGATATATTTGTCAAGTATATAAGACTAGTTTATAATATATAAATATAGATTTAGAATATACATTTTACCCCTTAACTCTAGTAATTCATAAGAATGAAATTAATAGTTTAATTTGAAGTGCAATAGAGAAGAAGTAGAGCATAAGTGTGAGAGCAAGGAATGATGGTCAAAAGTTGGTGGGAAAGTAGGGTCCCAATGAAGCTTCATGTGAAGGTAGTGTTAAAAAATATATAGAATTAGAAAGATGGAATGGGAAGGTGTAAAAAGAGTTGACTGAGAGGCTAGATCTCTATAAACTAGATGGTGTTGATAAGGATGAAAGGATAATAAGGCTAATCAATTACCTTGAGGCTAAGTTTAGAATTCATCGAAAAACAATAGTGTCTTCTAGGATTTATAAGGAATTTATAGAGAATATTATAATGGTGAATTCAATAAAAGAGGATAATATGATAGGAGTTTCTTATTGATTAATTATATCCCACCCTTCACTAGGTAAAAAATTTGAGGGTTCTAATATAGAAAGGATTTTGGTTGACACAAGCCTTGAAATTAAAGTGTCAAATATTATTCCAAAAGTTTTGATGGAAAACATCAATTGGGAGGATGTATCAAAGGATTTTATGAATAAATCCATTATTTTTAAATTCATGGGAGCTTGTTTAAGTAGAGATGATCTAAAAATTTGGATCAAAGCAAAGTGGTTTTTTTCCCTAGATCCAAAATAAGGCTATTGATGAAAGGATTCTTCCAAGTGAACCTCCAATCAGTGGATGACAAAGAAAAGATTTTTAAAGGTGGGCCTTGGTTTTTTAGGAATATAGGTTTATATTTAAGAAATTGGTCTCCAAATTTTGATCCATTGATAGAATGGATGAAAAATGTGCCTATATAGGTTATGTTTTATAAATTTCCTAATGAATATTAAAGCATAGATATCTTAAAGAGATGTGTGGATGAGTAAGGGATTTTTTTGAGTCTAGCATAGGAAATACAAATTGAAGAAGTTGGAGATTATACGAGGATTTCGGTATGAATGGATTTAATCAAGCCCATACCTAAAGTTATAAAATTAGTTTTAGACAATAAGGTCTAGATACATGAGTTAAATTATGAATACCTCCCCTTTAGGTGCTTCAAGCATAAAAAAATTAGAAACACTAGAATTACTACCAAAGGATTAAAAAATTGGTCCAAATGAAAGGAAAGGATCCATTTAGGAATAATAATGGTGGAAATTCTATATCCTAGTTCTTTCATTTAGAACCATAAAGTTACATGGTGCAATGGAGAGCTAGATTAACCATAGAAAAAAGGAAAATGTTCTAGTGGAGGCATCATCTCTACTTCTTAGAACTAGGTATGTTAATTTTGGAATAAAATACCAAGCCTATTATTAGCTTATGGGAGATATGGTCACAAGGGTAAACATTAAGGAAAAAATATCTCTAAAGCTTGAAGTTAGAGAAGCCTCAAAGTAACCCACCTTGAAAGTTATTAAATTAATGATTAAATATAATATAGGGCCTATGATTGAGAAGGAAAACATCCCCCTTCTCAAAATAAGGAAATTAGAGTCATTTTATAGGTTACATAAGAAGGTTTGACTAGTACCCCCTAGAAGAAAAAGAGGGGAAGGATAATAAGGAGAAGGAAGAATTTAATAGGAGAATACATATTTCATCCAATGATCTCAATTTATAGGTTGAAGAAATGAAAATAATTTTAATATATTAAAAATGTATGTAGAATTTGGTAGCAACCTAAAGATGTCCTTATTTAGGGATACTAAAATGGAAAGGTAGGAAAAAATAGGAAAGGTTTCAGTCATAAACACAAGATAAATTAGAGTAGGGGAGTCAAAGGTTTCTCACAAAGATGAATATGGTTGGTAGAGGTACATACCTATACTAAAAATATATTATGAAAATATTAAGATGGAATGTCATAGGTCTACATACATCTAAAAAATGCCACTTAGTTAAGTGGCTAGTGGAATTTTAGAATATAGATATTCTCATGCTTTAGGAAACCAATATTGGGAAGGAAGATTGGAAAATAATTCTAAGGAAGTGATGGGTAGGTGATAAAGGTATTTTACTTTATTATATAGGTTATGTAGGTGGATTGAGAATTCTTTGGCAACCAAAGGTGTGTATGTGTAACCTTATCTAGTAATATTCATAGATGATTAATGTTTTAGTCAAAGAACTTTGAGTAAGGAGTTGGTTTTTACTCTATAATGTGTATGGTTCTATGGCGGTGGAGGAGAAAACATTTTAATGGAAAATTTGAGAGCTCTGAATGGGGGAGATAATGCAATGAACTATATTTTGGGAGGATATTTTAATGACATTTAGAGACTCTCTAATAAAAGAGGGGGTATCATAAAACTTTCAAAACCCATGATGGATTTTAATAACTTTTGCCAAGAGGTATGATTGGTGGATTTGAAACCTTATGGTCCAAGTTTCACTTAGAATAACATGAGATAAGGGGAGAAACTAATTTTTGATAAATTAGATATGTTCCTTATAAATTTTGAATTCTTAAAGAAAAAGAATAAGTTTATGGTAAAAATGCTCAATTTTCCAAGTTTGAATCATTAGTTAATTCTCCTTAAGAGAGACAATGACTTGAAACTAAAATTAATTCCCTTAAAATTTGAATTCATGTGGCTATATGACACCTCATTTTATGAATTAGTTAAGAAATTCTAGAAGAAGAAGATTTTGGGTTCAAAATACTACATTTTAAGTCAAAAAAAATATTAATAGGGAAACCATTAAATGGAATAAAAAGAAATTAGGTAATATTTTTGATAGAAATTTTTTTTTGGAAGGAGAGATTAGGGTAATATAGAATACACTAAAATAGGGTGAGTGGATAGAAGATATTTCAAGACTTGAGCAAAGTTTAATGATTGACCAACAAAAGATCCTATCCATGGAAGAGACATTCTGGAGACAAAAATATAGAGTTGTTTGGCTCAAAGAAGGTGAGTAGAATAATAATTTTTTTCATATTTCCATTGAAATTTGAAGTAATAGGAACATGATTGATAAAATTGAGACCCTAGATGATAGGTTGTTAGGTGACCCTGAGGATATTAAGAAGGAAGCAATGTTCTTATATCAAAATATTTTAAGTGAGAAGGAAATGTTTAGGGAGCTAGCCCATGGAAATTCCTTCAGAATATCATTAAATTGATCACAAAAATATGAAAATTAAGATTATGGCTCCTATTTATTTGGAAGAAGTTAGAAATACACATTTTATTTTATTAAATAATAAAGCCTTGAGTATAGATGTGTTTTAAGTAGGGGTTTTTAAGCATTTTTAGAAAGTGGTTGGAAACTATGTATGTGAAGCTATGGAGGAATGCATAAAAGGGATTTTATTTAAGGAATGTAATAATAATTTCCTAGCAATCACTCAAAAAAAATAATAAAATATTTACTTCAAACCTTTCCAACCCATATCCCTTTGTAATACTTATTATAAGTTAGTTTCAAAGGTCATGGATCTTAGGTTAAAATAGTTCATAAAATTTATAATTTTAAAAGAGTAAGGTAGATTTTTAGTAGGTCATTAGATTATAAATAGCATAATTGTGGCTCATGAAGAATTTCATTCACTCCAACATTCTAAAAGGTTTGATATGTGTATTAAATTTGACATGATCAATTCATATGATAGAATAAATTAGATGTTTTTAGACAAGATGTTGGGAAACTTTGGATTCTATGAGGACTAGATATAATGGGTCTTAAATTGTATCTATTTTGAATATTTATTAGTGTTGGTCAATGAGAACGCAAATGTGTTATTTATATAATCAAGGGGGATTAGGCAAGGAGACCCAATCTCCCCTATTTATTTATTGTTGTGGAAAAAGTGATTAGGAGGGATATGAACAAGGCTAGACATGATGGAAGGTTGAAAGGACTAATTCTAAGATTGAATTTGGAAAGAATTACTCATCTCCAATTTGTAGATGATACATTACTAATGAATGACCCTTTGGAGATTGAATCATATGAGCTCAAAAATATCTTGGATCTTTATGAAGTGGAAATAGGTGAAAAGGTAAGTATTGACAAATCTAAGATTTTTTTCATCAATTTGTGTAAGAATATAAAAGCTAATATCACTAGCATCCTAAAATCTAGAGAAACTATGATGGTAGGATCATTTATTAGAATGCTCCTATTTTTAGGGAGAAACAATGCTACTTTATGGCACCCTATGATAGTTTGATTCTAGAATAAGTTGTAAGGGTGGAAGGGAAAGTGGATTTTAGAAGTAGGAAGAATTTAGTTTATTTAATTGGATTTATAAGGAATGCTAGTTTACTTAATGTCTATTTTCAAAATTCTAAGAAAGATCAGAGAAGGTATTAATAAAATACAAATATACTTCCTATGGAATGTAGTAGAAGGCATATATTTTTACTTTGATCTCATGGGATAAAATATACACTCCCAAATCCTAGGGCAGGTTGTGATTAAGAAGGTTAGATAGAATGGATAAATCTTTGGGATATAAACTATTTCAAAGAGTCTATGAAAAAATTAATAAAATGTGGAGTAGAGTCTTATAACATATATTTTTAGATTTTAAATAAGTTATAATATTTTTCTCCCAGGATCAAATCCTTCAAGATTCAACCACCTGGGACTTTATTAAATCTTACCAGGATTTCATCCTCCTAGGAATCAGATGGAAACATGGGAATGGCCATAAAATCCCCTTTTATAGGGATGCATGGATTTGCTCAAAGACTATAGTATTTTGTGATAGGTTGGAGTATATATCTCCATATTTGGAAAATAAATGGGGGTCAAAGGTATAAAACTATTTAGAGCTTATGAGGGATAACAACATATGGAGGAACCTAATGTGGTTAGCAGAGGATCACCAACAAGTAACAAAGGAATTAATAATATAACTAGAGAATTTATTGATTCTAATGAAGGAAGATGAGTATGTTTTGATCTAGGAAGTGTTAAATCTCCAAAATTCACCCTTAGGATAAGATGGTTTATACCTCTCCAAATTTGGAGTAACATGGAATTATTCCAAAGGTTGTGGGTGACCTAAAGGAGGACTAAACCTCTAGTTTATGGGACTAGATCCCCATATTAATCAATTTGATATCACTTCTTAAGACCTAATAATTTTCTAGGTGAAAATAGATAAGGAAATGAATAAAATAAAACCTAACCTAAAGAGGTGATGTGATAAGATTGACTTATCCACTTTAATTGATCCTTAATCAACACTTTATGAACCATGTAAAGACTAATTACTTAAAAAAAACTTACTAAGGAACTCCTAAGCATAATTAATTCATATGAAAGATATGATGTATGTATGAAACTTGAAGGAAATGGATAAGAGTATTGTTTAAGACCCCATAAACTAGATTGTTCTTCAAACATAACTACCAATACCTTAGAACATCACATGACCTACATAGGATAACATTCTAGAAACTAGGTGAGGGAAATGACCTACAAATAAGAATGAAACTTCACACTTATAAAAATAATAAAACATATAAAACATTAATCTAGTAATTAAATCTAAAAATATTCCCTTTTTTTTTAATTCACAAGGCTTATAAGATACAATTTGGGCAAAGTTTCATCATACCCAACTGAGAGATAAATATAATGGCCTAAGAACCTAAATTTATAGAAGAATGAACAAGAGTGAGAAGAAAATGTGGAATGGAAGGATCATGAAGAGGTAATTAATGACCATGATCCATTTAATTGGTAGTTACAATCAACCTTCCATTCTTTCTCCATCTATTGCCTAGGGTGGTTCAGGTCTACAATGAGTTTTTGAGCATTGAAGTGAAGTAGTGGGGGCTAATTAAAACTTAGTTTAACCCATGAATAATATGTGCATAACTATATTGGTCAATTCCTTCTCCTCATGATAGTTACAAAGCATTCAAGGTTTAAATCCTTTATTTGGAAGATTTTTAGGGTATAATTTCCTCATAAAGTATTAATAAGGGTTTAAGGGGGGTTTTGGTGTCCAACCATCTTAACGATGGTTCATAGAGTACAGGCCCCAAAACCAAAACATTTTGTCATGGATGTTTAGATCATGGATCCTTGAAAATATCTTGAATAACTCCTAGTCCCATGTAGATTGTTTGTTGAGTACTGAATGAAAGTTGGTGACCTTCGAGCTATTGATAAGCATTATAGGTGGGCTAAAAATCTTAGGGATTATTCATAGAGTTGGGTTCCTAAGTCCCACTCTTTACTCCATGGATATTTACTAAAAAGGGGTATGAAACTCCCCCTAAGTTCATTGGACTTGAGTTACCTTTCCATGTGAGATATGAGTGCTTGAGTTGGAAACTTGACATGGCTATTTAGGGTAGTGGAGCTTGAGAGGGGTGTTAAGATTGAATTTGACTATTTCTTTGTATTCCTCTATTCCAAACACATCCTTTAGGATCCATATCAACACCATACACCTTATTCTGACTTAAATATGCTTGGGGGTGGCTTAAATCTACCACTAAGATGAGGATGGAGTCTTGAGGGTCAAGGGTGGATTTAGGTCTTATAGTCTTAGACTAAGTTCTGTAAATTTAAGACACCTTTAGGTGTGTTTTTGGTTATAAAATTATACTAGCAAATTTCTCCATATATTTTCCATCCTTTATTCCTAACCTCATCTACCTAGACCACCATCTCTATCTCTTTCTAATGTAGGCTTACCATAGCCATCATTGCTCATGCCAAGTTCTTTAAATAGTTGTTGATGAAGGTGTAAGTAGTTTATTTATCTCTCTACAATGAAAAATTTAAGGCTCATGTAACCTATTTTAAAGAAATAACCATAGCCTTTGAGGCTTATCCTTCCTAACTCTATTATCACGATTTAATTACATAGTTAGGTACACAAGCCTATGTGTCCTAAGTGTTTAACCTAGACTAGATAGGTTTCAAGATTGACCACACACATAAGATAATAAGGAGTATGGTTTCCATTAAAAGAGGATGATTTCAAAATCTATTGCTATGGTATTTACATCATTTTATTCAATCTGACTGACTAAGTAGATTTGAATGCATCTAAGCCACTACTTATGCATAAGTAAGCTTGTGTGGTCATCCTTTTAAGTTATTTTGATTCTCAAAGCCATGACCTCTATACCCCACCTATCTATTTTATTTCTCTCCTCTAAGTGAATATAACATATTATATTCAAAGTTTGGGATAGACTTCCTACAGTCCTATAGAAAGTGATCTAGGTATGTTATCTATCAATAGGTCCTTAAGTAGGTTCCTGAATAAGAGGAGTGATTCCATGTTATGCTTGAGACTCTAATGGATCACATTGATCCCAAATCACACTTTTTTAATAAATCCATTTTCATATTCTATGACCCTTCTTTTCATTTTTAGACTTAGTTATACATGATGGTTTTAAAAACTCTTGGAGACTGGGACTAAGTTGGATTTTAGAACCTAGTGCTACTTTTAGATAGCATCCACACTTGTATAGATATTTATTAACATAATTGCGATGGTTATTATTATAAATATACAACATTTAGACCTTATTTTCATGCCTTGGACTTGGGTAGTGAGAGTCAAACCTATAGGTGTGGTCATAGGACCCTATGGTGATTTAACTTGGAACTCAAAACCTATTATGAGGTGAACATTCTTGATGAGAAAATCAAATAGTAGTGGTTATTTGAGAGATTCCATGAGTAATGTTGACCCATGTTTAAGGTCAATAAGGGGACCCTAGACACCTTATTCATACACTCAATAAGGTAAGGCATTCATATTTCATCAATCATACATATGAAGGGAGGATTTAAAACTTAGGATTCTATAAAAACCTTAACTTCTGATAATGAATCTTAAACTCTATAAAATAAGTCCATGAAGGTGTTGAGAAGATATATGATAGTTCCTTGACCTTGAGATCCATAATTAAGCTTGGTTATTATGATAAAAATACTCTTTCACATGTGTTGATGATATATCTATTGCTTTTATGGTGTCTTAATGACATCGCATAACCACCATAATGAAACACTCTATTTTTTCTTACAATGAAGCTCAAATGTGCATCCAATCTCATTTGAAGGTAAGTATTAGATAATTTAAGGTCCATTGGTGATAAAGTACACCATTAATGATGATAAAATTAAATGGATCTCTTGAGAATCCATCATCATAGTCAACAGGCTATCCTTGACATATATCATACATTGAATGTTCCTAAAACATCATGAAAACATGCCTGTAATATTCACATGTGACTCTATGGAGATTTATTCACTCCCAAAAATTCACACATATGAACTAAGGGTTTAAAATTAAATGAAAGGACTTTGATGACTTTTAGAAGACATGTATAATCATTAGTTTAATCAAACATGCCAGAAATTAACTAAAACCATTTCATTCTTGACCATGTGTTGATGTATAAGTCTATTTTAATTAAATTAAGTTCTTAAGATTTGGTCATAAATTATAGATAATTATTCTACAAACTAATGCCAAGGATCAAAAGGTCATTAGACCCCATTGCTTTTGCCAAGAGCTTAGGTCATCATCTTCTCTCTCCTATCCATACTGAATAAAGACTTGAGGTGTTATCCATGGCTACTAAGGAGGATGATGGGAAGGATGAGTCAGTTTTTGACCTTTCTTGGATTGAAAATCTTAGATTATCTCACCTATTATTTATACTATATCCCCTCTATATATCATTAACTCTTTTTAACCATGCCCATACTATATAGATTTGTACTTGCTTGAAAAATCCTATAAAACATTGGTTTCCTAAATTTTATTAGGTTTAAAAACCTTAAAATGTTAGTGGTGTGCAAGATGAGGGAAAATAGGGGTAAAAATGGATTTAAAAACATTAATTATGGATGGGGAATTTTAAGAGCCATTATTTCCCATGTGTGGGCCCCTTTAATGGACAATAAAAATATTTTGACTTATGAGAAGACAGCCATAAGATAATGTATAGATTCATAAAGGCATAAAAAATTCCAATTTATTTATTTGGTAGGATACCTTTGGTAAGATTTTTTTTTAATCATCTCAAAAGAAAAGGTTTTGAGGGCCCATCAAGATGCCCTTTGTGTTTTGCTGAAGAGGAATCTAGTGATTTCCTAGTTTTACATTATACCTTTGTTAAAAAAGTTTGGGGTTGGTTTTAGGAGAGTTTTAACCTAAAATTCCCTTTCCTTAATACCCTCAAGTTATTTATATACCAATGGAAGAAGAATATCCTCTCCCAATATTTATCACTAATCTAGGAAGTATCCCTGATAATGATTAGTTAGAATTTATGGATTGAAATAGATAGACAAATTTTATGAGAGATCTCTCACTTAGAGGTTTGGATGTCATAATGTGTTAAAAAAACTAACTAAAATTATAATAGCTTGGGGAGAAAAATATATTTTGAAATTTCAAAATGAATAAGAATGGATGTAAAATTGGTTTGAGGAATGGAGGCTTGATAATGGGCATGATATGTTAAAAAGAAAGAATAAGGAAAGGTTTCAGAGCTAGAGGCTACTTGATAAGGGTGAATTAAAAATGAATTTTTATGGGGATTCAAAAGGTAATTTTGGTTAAACAGAAGCATGTGGAATAGTTTGAGATAATGAAAGATGACCCTTGCTAGTATTTTCTAAAGTAACATGTATGAAGTCAAATAATATGGTGTAAGTAAGGTTTGCCCATTTAGGATTGAAAATAGTTAAAATATATCAATGGAGTAAGCTTAGTGTTAAAAGAGATTCACAAGTTATGATTAATGTGCTCCATTTAGGGAAAGTTAATGCTTATAAAATTAGTACTATTATTGAAGATATTTGGTCATTTATGAATAATATGGGGTTGATGAGGTTTAATCATGTTGAGAGAGAATGTAACATAATTATATATTGGGTAGATAACAAAGTAGTTCAACATAGGGAGAAGGGGATAGGTGGATATAATGAATGGTCAAATAATTTTACAAAAATGACTTGCACCTTTATCAATCAAGATTTGAGAAGCTATCTAGAATATCTTATGGAAGAAAAATAGGAAGGAAAGGATAGATCAAAGGTGGGAGGTAAGAGATCAATATAAGCTCATAAAGGGGTTTTTGTCTTTATAAATGGTGATTAGTTAGATGCATGTTCATTATTATGATGTGTGTGGTACCTATGTACCTTAGAATTAATTAAACCAAGTAGGGGTTCATCAAATCATCCTTGAAGAGGAACAAAAATCATTAAAATGCAATCATTATAATTTGTGAGAGGATGGAAGACACATGTGAGAGTCATGATGTGACTTATTTGTGTTTGGTGTGGAGCCTGATTGTCTTCCAAGATCAGAGGTTAAAATTTTAATGTTTTTTAAATTAGGTTTTGGATCCCATTCTTTGTATCTGCTATGGCCACAGAATTTTTATTATTAAAATTACCTTGTAAAATTGTAATTTTGTAGTCAATCTGGGCCACTAATTATAGGTTTCCATATTTGACGATAGAGGTTATGTTTAGGTGTTTTTCCATGCTAAAAGTGAATTGAGATATGGTTGAGAGGTAAGAGAAGATTTGTACATAGACAGGAGGTAGAGAAGGTAGAGAGGTGTAATAGGTTTTGTTTCAAGATTTATTTCTCTCTTGTATTACTACAAATAATAAATTGGACAAGTTTGGTGGATGTATCCCATCTTGGGTGAACCACGTTAAATTTGGTGTTTCCTATTTTATGCATGTTTATGATTATTTTCTATATTTTTGATGGATTCATTTCATAGTTTTTCTTGTATGTGATTTGGGGATAAATCTATGTTTTATTTTATCTGAACAAGTGCTATTAGATCAAAAGTTTTGTTTGCATAATTTTAAATAATAGGAAGAAAAGGGTTTGACCTCAAGTGGGAGCTATGGTTGATGAAAATAAATCTAAGGTGAAAAAGTTTAATGGACACAACTTTGGATTGTAGATGCAAATATAGGATTACCTTTATCATAAGGACCTATATTTTCCATTGGGAGGGCTAGCCAAGAAGCCATTGATAATGTCAGATGAAGCTTGGGAACTATTAGATCAAAAAGCCTTTAAAACCATATGGTTGTCCCTTACATCTTCTATAGAATTCAATATATAAAAATAAAAGATAATAGGTATTATGAGCACATTAGGCAAGTTATATGAAAAACCCTCTACCTCAAAAAAAATATTTTTGATGAAAAAATATTCATTATGAATATGTTTGAAAATGGTTTAGTATCAGATCATTTAAATGAGTTTAACATGGTTACTAATCAGTTACATTTCATAAATATTTAATTTGATGATAAATTTAGGGCTCTTCTCATTCTTTATTCTTTGTTTGAAATCTAGAATAGCTTGGTAATAACAATAAGCAACTCTATGTCTAATAATGGTAAACTAAAGTTTGAAGATGTGGTGGGTGTTATCCTAAGCAAGGAAATGTGAAGGAAAAGTATAGGTGAATCATCCATATCTAGAAATGCCTTAAAAGTGGAGAATGAATGGAGGAAAAAAAATACAAGAAGATGAAACCGTGGAAAATCAAAAGGGGGTGCAACATCTAAATCAAGAGGCAAGATGGAATGTTGGATCTATGGTAAACTAGGACACACAAAGAAAGAGTGTTGGTTTTGAAAGGATAAATCAGGTAAGGACCAATAGAAAGGTAATAGATAAAAAAATTTAGTAGGTGATATACTATAATATGATCTTATACTTTCTTTGGATAATATTGTTGAATCTTGGGTTTTAGATTTAGGTGCTTATTTTCATGATACCCATCATTGACATTAATTTATAGATTACATTCAAGGTAATTATGGGAATGTTTACCTTGGTGATGATTAAACCTGTAGTATTATTGGAAAAGGAAGTGTTCAGGTTAAATTATAGAGTGAAAACACTTGGGTGCTAAAGGATGTCAAACATATTCTAAGCTTGAGGAGAAATATGATCTCTGTAGGGTAGCTAGGTAGTGAGGGTTGTATGGTCACATTTATATCCAAATCATAGAAGGTTACAAAGGGTTACTTAGTGGTTGAAAAAGGTAATAAAGTAGGCACTTTATATTTATCTATAGATAATGTTAATTCATCTTATGTTGTAGTTGCTATAGGTAAAGATGTAACTTTGTGGCATTACAGACTTGGCCGCATGAGTGAAAAGGGAATGAATACCCTACATGTAAAAGATAAACTACTAGGTCTAAAAGAATTAGATATGGACTTTTTTGAGCACTATGTATATGGAAAACAAAAATGTGTGAGGTTTCTTAGGGTTGGATCAGCTAGGAAGGAGCAAAAATTAGAGCTTGTGCATATAGATGTATGAGGACCGGCTCAGGTATCTTCACTTGGTGGTTCAAATTATTATTTTACCTTTATTGATGATGAAACTAGGAAGGTTTGGGTATACTATATAAAAATGAAGTCTGATGTTTTTGATACATTCAATAAATGGAAAGATTTAGTTGAAAATGAAATAGATTTAAAACTAAAATATCTCAGATCAAATAATGGAGGTGAGTATTGCAGTAACAGTTTTAACAATTATTGTTCAAAAAGTGGAATTTATAGACAAAAAATAGGTTTGGGAACACCAAAATATAATGGTGTGTTAGAAATAATGAACAGGAATATTATGGAGCATCTCAAATTCATTAGATTGCATGTAAGTTTGCTTTTAAAGTTTTGGGTAGATGTTATAAGTACTATAGTTTATCTAATAAAAAGAGGACCTTTGAGTGCTTTGGATGATGGAATACTAGAAGAGGCATAGACTAAAAACAAGGTCGATTATTCTTTTCTAAGATTTTTTTTATTGTAAGGCATTTTCTTATATTGATAAAGATCATAGGAATAAGTTAGAAGCTAAGTCTTAGAAATTCACATTTATTGGTTATGGAACTAATGATTATGGATTCTAGTTATGGAATCTGGAAGATAATAAAATAATCAGTAGTAGAGATGTTGTGTTCCATGACAAATTCATCTATAGGGACCATTTGTATGAAAATAATAAAGAAGAATCTAAAAGGGAATATATAGTATTAGAAGAAATTACAAAAAAACATGTCCCAGAAGTTCCTTATCAAAATGTGTAATAGGAATAGGTAGCTCAAACCCCTGTTAGAAGATTTGTAAGAGTAAGTAGACCACTTGATCATTTTTATCCTTCTTTATATTATTTATTACTTACTGATGGTGGTGAGCTAGAAAGCTATGAAGAATCAGTGTAGATTGATGCCAAGGATAAGTGACAGCAAGCTATGGATGAGAATTATGATACTCTAATGGAAAACTAGACATGGGATTTGGTGGAGCTTCTTAAAGGAAAGAAGGCATTGTAGAATAAGTGGGTATATAGGATAAAGGAGGAGAATGAAGGTAAAAAAAAATTTAGGGCTAGAATGGTGGTTAAATATCTTACACAAAATAAAGGTATAGACTTTGATGAAATATTTTCTCTAGTAGTTAAAATGACTTCTATAAAGAGTTGTTTTAGGTTTGGTAGCAATAGAAGATTTTCACCTTGAACAATTATGTGTGAAGACTACATTACTTCATGGTGAGTTGGAAGAGTAAATATATATGGAGAAGCCATAGAGATACAAAGTTAAAGGTAAGGAGAAAATGGTTTGTAGGTTGAAGAAGAGTTTGTATGGCTTAAAACAAGCTCCAAGATAGTGGTATTTTAAATTTGATAATTTTATGATAGAACAGGGTTATTATAGATGTCATTTAGACCATTGTGTACATTTTAAAAGTTTTGAAAATGGTAGATACATTATTTTTCTTTTATATGTAGATGATATGCTTGTAGCTGGTTCTAACATGCACAATATTAATGTAATCAAGAAATAACTAAGTGATATATTTTATAAGAAGGATCTAGGTGTAACTAAATAAATCCTTGGTATGAGGATAACTAGAGATAGAAAGAACATGAAGCTTGAATTATCATAGGGAAATTACATCAAAAGAATGTTGTAAAGATTTAATATGTAGGATGCAAAATCAGATGGGACACCTTTAGCTTGTTGACAAAGGAACAATGTCCTAAAACACAAGAAGAAAAGACCTTGATGTCTAAAATTCCATACTCCTCATAAATTGGTAGTTTAATGTATGCAATGGTGTGTATGAGGCCAAACATTGCACATGTAGTGGTAGTGATGAGTAGGTTCATAAGTGATCTAAGAAAGGAACATTGGAAGGTAGTAAAATGGATCCTTTATTATTTAAGAGGGACAATAGATACAATGTTAAGATATGGTGGATCAGATGTGGAATTATAGGGATATGTTGATTTAGATATGGTAGGTGACTTGGATAGTAGAAGAAACACTACTAGGTATGGGTTTACATTATGTGGTACATAAGTTAGTTGGGTTTCATAATTAAAGAAGGTTGTAGCACTTTCAACCATAGATGCTGAGTATGTTACTACTACAGAAGAAGGTAATGAAATAATTTGGTTATAGAGGTTGATGGAAGAATTGGGACATAGTCAATAAATTTTTACTCTATATAGTGATAGTCAGAGTGTAATCCATCTAGCCAAAAACTCAACTTTTCACTCCAAAACTAAAAATATTTAGTTGCAATATCATTTTATTCATTCAATGATAGAGGAAGATCAACTAAAATTGGAGAAGATACATACCAGTAAAAATATTACGGATATGATGACCAAGGTAGTTACAAGAGAGAAGTTGAAGATTTGTACATATTCAATTGGTCTTCATGGATGATAATTAAATTAATGAACTTGTCCAATTCTAGATACTATAGTGGATGCAGTAGTAGTGGAGTTACAATTAGTCTTCAAGTGGGAGATTGTTGGGGGTTGCAAGGGGGGATTCACATGAAACTACCTTCAGGGGTCGATGGGGGGGGGTGTCTGGGGGCTATGCACCCCAGTGGGAGTTTGGGGGAAACACCTCTAAAGGGAATTTTTTAAAATAAAATTACCTTGTAAAATTGTACTTTTGTAGTCAATCTAGGCCATTGATTACAAGTTTCTAGATCTGATGATAGAGTTTATATTTAGGTGTTTTTCCATCCTAAAAGTGAATTGAGATATGGCTAAGAGGTAAGAGAATATTTGTACATAGAGAGGAGGCAGAGAAGGTAGAGAGGTGTAACAAGGTTTGTTGCAAGATTTGTTTCTCCATTGTATTGGTTTGGTAGATGTATTCCATTTTGGGTGAACCACATTAAATCTGGTGTCTCTTATTTTGTGCATGTTTATGATTATTTTCTATATGTTTGATTGATTCATTTCATATTTTATCTTGTATATGATTTGGGGATAAATCTATGTTTTATTTTATCCTAACATTTTGAGATTGGGGAGTGATCTTTTAAGGGTGATGGATGATGACATAAAATGAATCCAAGGCCACCTTTTTTAAGGGTGAATAATTAATTGAGAAAAAGCTTCTAAGATTTGGCACTTTGGAATTTTAGGCATGGACAAATGTAAGAGGATGCAATAGGAGGAAGGTTATGATACTAGGAAGAAATCATGACAGATAATGGCCTCATCCAAATGGATAATAAGGGATACAGTCTTATCTAACTTCTATGAGAACCTAGATAAGGAGATGAAGAACCTCTTCATGAGGATTTAGTTAAATAATATGTGGGAAGAATCCATATGAATGGAGGAGTTAGAGGAAAATAAATGAAGGAATTGATACATGATCCTAAATAATCACTCAGGAAAAGGAATGTCTATAGTGCTACTTAGAGCATAAATATGATTAATTTACTCTCTATAATAGTTGGTTCCTTTTCTCTTCATAAGGAACACCTAGACATTAAGGAAGATATTCATATGATGGGGTTGGAAGTAGCTAAACATAGTCATTTAATATTGGATGGGATTTTGAAATTCTAAAAGAGTCTAGCATTCATGGTAAAGAGATTGAAAACCAACCTCTCTATGGGATAGATTTTCATTCCCCCAAACTACTGTGATGTAGAAGAACTAGAGGTACATGAATTAGAACTAGGCCTAGAAATTGGAGAATGAGTGAAATAATAAGGTAAACCTATATGCAAAAAAGTCATCCCAGGAAAAGGGGATGTAATATAGATTGACTGAGATGTTGTGAAGCCTGTAAGGCCTTTTGTAAGAAGAGTTTATATAGTATATGCATTAGGATGAAATACCTTTTTAGTATGATGATAATTCCACTCTATGGTGATAAAAGTAAATTGATAAAATTTTAATATAAACATTAATTTTTTAGTTTAATGGTGGTTTTGTGGATAACGACACCCCTTAAAAGGATAACATCTCACTATCCTCTTAGAGGGGTTTAAATCAAACATTGCCTGTGGGGTTTTACCCTAGGCTAATTTTCATTTAATTTTTTATTCTTGGGATGTACCCATGTTACTTTAACATTTTTTTTGATAGTTTAAAGTAAATAAATGCATATCTTAGTGTGTAAACCACACCTTGATTTGAATTTATTATTTATATATTACCTATAACCAAGAGCATGTTACAATTTAGTTAGTGCATGCAATATGAAGATTGAGTAATTAAAATACTTGAAATAAAGAGATCAAGGAATCAATACACCTATGTGTTGGAAGCACAATGATTGGTGGAAGTGGTGAATCAGTCTTCAAAACCTTTCATTCAATTACACTTAAGCAATCATGATCCATTCAAACTATATATATATAATTTAGTAGGCATAAAAAACTATCCACATAAGCATGAAACACAATAACACATCACATATGTGGGAAACCCTCAAGGGGAATAAAACCCATTGATCTCTGTAAATGGATTATTGGTAAATTTTGGCCCACATACCAAGATTTTACCCATATAGATCAGGTTAATATTGGATGAGTATATGCATAGGTTACATATACCATATGAAATTTCAAGAGTGCTTGGATGAGTATGGAAGTGCATGGTATTCATCTGGTCTTTCATTGTGTTCATCTAGACATTTTGGGTCTAGTGGTAGAAATTTTGAGTAGGTAGTTTGATGACATTATCATTACCACTTGTGGATGAGTAAAAAAGAAATGATCATATAGGTTTTTTCATATTATCCCTAAGAACATATTCACCAAGTTTCAAGTCATCTGACTAAATGCAATAAAAGATTTTAGGACTCAAAGTTGGCCTCCCAAGTAAATTTTGCTAAGTTTCCATACTTAGCCATTTTTGAAGAAGCTCAAATAGAGTTTAGTGGGAAGTTTGATAATGATATATATTTTATGTGTGGTAATCTCAAGATAAAATGGTCATAGGGGTTTGTTCAACTTAGTCCCTAGTTGTAATTCGTTAATTTTCAGACCATGTGTCTAAGCATGACAAAAGTTATGCATGATCAAAGTTGGCTCCTCAAATAGAATTCACTGAGTTTTCATACATAGAAATTTTCAACCATGATAGGCACACAAACGTCACATAGGAATAAATGGACCAATCCACTTTTGTAATTTTTATTTTTTCTCAAGAATCCCCTATGAGACAGTGGATCATGTGCATTTGTAGTTCTACATACCAAAAATATGCTTTGAAATTTTCAAGTTTGCACGAGGTTTTTGGCTCAAGATATAATCTTCTAAAGTTAGACCTAAAACATAAGACATTCATGATAACATCAAAATAAATATCCAAAAAATAACCATTTAATTTAAAAATACCATTGGAGTTTAAAATTGACATCTATGTGCCTCTCATTTAATAGTTTTGTGAACATATTTGGTAGTTGTATAGATGTTAATTCTAAGACAGTAAAAATAAATCTTTTTGAGTTTAAATTTGATGATCATGTAAACATCAATAATGATCACATAAACATCATTTGATAATATCTTGAACGTCAATTTTAAGCTCATAAGTAGCCATTAGCTTTTGGATAGTGGGTCCTAATAGATATAATGGTCCTCGATCAATCGTACATCTTGATCCAATAATATGAGATGGGTCAAATAGTCAAAGAACTCAAGAGGTTAACATATGGCACAAGCATGTGAGGCTACAAACTGATAGAAGGATCATGAGGATTAACATGAATTTGACATGTGGTGTAAGCTTGGATAAATTTGATAAGTCAAGTGGTAATATTGATGGTTGGTACTTGATCATATAGATCAAGATCAACATAATGAGTAAAGGTCAATAAGTCAATGGAGCTTGAGTTAGTTTTTTGATAACCAATTGATAAAGGACCAACCTAGGATATTTTTGACTAAGGTAGATGGAGTAGTTTGACTCAAGCAAAGTGAATGAATGGACTTGAGCTAGCAAAAAATACATAAAACTGAGCTTGAGATCTACCCAAGTTAAAATAGGATAAAAAATAAGGACCAAGCATTGAAAATAGTGTTCCATAGTGGTAAAATAGGTATTTTAGACCTAATATATGCTAAAAGGGTGGCAAATTTTTGTAAAAGGGGCCAGGGATTGAGTAGAGTGCCATCTATATGGACTATAGGAAAACTAATAACCTTATACTAGTTTTCATCTATAGTTGATTTAGTCCAAGTTTTAAATTAGGATCTAGTTTGTGCAACAAATGTAGAAGCTCTCATCCTTTGATATCATCATAATATCTTGACAAGACATTGCTCAAAGTAGATACAACATAGCTTGGTGTGGATTAAAAAATATGAGGATTTTATCATTATACATAAGCAACCAAGTGAAAATATAAATCAAAGATCAAATATATAGATTTGGTGGTTGGAGAAGCATCCTAAGCATTTAATAGATTAGCAGAGTGCCTAAGGGTCCCTTTCATAAACAAGATCATGAAATTCCATCTTTGCTAAAACTCTTGTCTTTTAGTGTATTAATCAAAGGCTATTGGGAAAAATAAAGGCTATCTTGTTCATCATATATTATGTCCTGATTAAACCAAATCTTGGTGAAGAATTCCATTAAAAGTTAGTAGCTCATTAATTATTCTCAAAACATGCTCCCTATTCTCTCTTATCCCCTTATCCTATATTATCACATTCTCTTCACCTTTTCAAAGTTTCTCAAATTTTAGACTTTTTCATCTTTCTAGGAGATAGGGAACTCTTTAGGATACTACAATATATGCTTAGCTTGATTAGGCTCATCCCTATCAAGCATTTGTAAGAAGTACCTCATGATGTAATATAAGACTTTCTTTGCCTATCTCTTGCCTTAGATGTAGTTTGGTGAGTTGTACATGATGGCATTGTGTGAAGGAGAATATTCCTCATCCTTTATCCCCCTTTCTAACCTTATTTATGGAGTTCTCAATGCTACTTGTAGGTCTAGATTAGTGTTCTACTCTGAACCCATTTTATGAAATACTTATGTAATTAGCTTGATTTTGAGGTTGTGTAAGCTAGTACTATTTTATATAGATCTTGTGTGGGTTCAAGATTATGGGGTCTTCCCTTTTAAATTTGGTGTATCATCTAGTTAACTTTCTTAAGATCCCTTATCCCCTTTCTAATGATTTTCCTTATGAAACATTAGTTTAGGTTAGCATCAAAGAGGAAGCCAACCTACTCCAAAGGTTTAAGCACAACATAGATTACCCACAACCTAGGGTTATCCCAATATTATGACTTGATGGGAGAGATCCTGAATAACCATCTCCAAGGGTGTATGTTAATGTCATAATAATTTCTAGCATGCCCAGTGGGATAAAGGTCCAAAAGATTGGAAATATTATTGGTGTGTCTTTCCTCTAATCAGATTTTACAAGCAAGCAATTCAACATCAATGGTGACTCTAAATCAAAGCTTCTAGTTGTAACCCAGGTGCCTAATCACCATCATTTCGTATGTATCATCACTCTTTTGATAAAAATGTTTATTCTCTACCTTAACATCACACTTATCAGGAAAATAATGTTTATGTATCCCTGTAAGTGGCCCTCAAGTAGCCTATTAGTATTACCATGGCCTCTGTCATCCTTTTAACCCTACATATGACCAAGGGCAACCTCATTTGCATTTAAATTAGTACCCTAATTTCCCTTTTCAATACCAGTCTTATCCTCTTACATCCTTGTCAAGAATCAAGAAATCACTATTAGTTTATGTTGAATTGATAAAGGATATTGGTAGGGGTTTAATTTTTTTTCTAGTCATCCCTATCCATGTTCTACAAGAGGCAAGGAGTGTTATTCAACTAGTCAAGAATAAATGGTCAGCTTTTGAGGGTGAAATTTGGTCATCTTATGAGAATGAGGATATAACAATGATGAGAAATATCATCTAAAATGTAGATAGTGTGTTGATTTATTATGAGGATCAATAGGCTCATTTAGATTAGTCTTATGTGTCCTCTCCTTTCTAAGAGCCAATCAATTTTCCCTCTCCTACCCCAATGCCCACTCCCACTCAAGATCATGAAGCCCTTTCATCATAAATCTCCTCCAATACATTTGACCTTGGATATATCATGCCCTCACTTATGAGACCACCCTTTTTTATAAAGGAAGAAAAGGTGCCTACTCTCTACTCAGTTCCCTCATGGAAATCAATTCAAAAAGGCATAAAGAAGGAGGAGGTGTTGGTTGGGGTAGTCTACGAATAAGTCTTGGAGGAGGAGTTAGTTGTGCCAAAAATAAATTGAGCAACCATATCTTAGCTCAATGAGATTTATGTATAAGAGTTATAAGACTCTCTCTCCTTTCCTTAATAACCATCAAGGAAGCAATTTAAAGTCCCTAGCTGGAAGGACACTTTCCTAAGATGTAAGCAAGGTGAACTTCTTCACCCTCCCACCATCTCCCTCTTGGAGAAAGAACCTATTATAAAAAGAATAGAGGAGAAAATTTTAGTAAAATTTGAGTTTAAAGAGGAAAATGCAAGTGTCTATGATGAATACATCATGATAGATAATCCAATTCATTTAAAATGGGAAGAGTTAGGGTTTCACCAAACTTATTGACATGGATTTGATGAACTAAAGCCTAAAATAAATATTGATGCCTTCATATTTAAAGTTGTATGCACCCAGAGTGCATCTAAGAGTGAAGGAGATTTTGATTAGTCCCAAGAGATTCCATTTGGTGTGACTTCAAATGAAGATGAGGAAGAAATAGAGAAAAAGGATGATCAAGATGAGGTATGGTAGTAATTATACCATGACTTCATGGATCAGGTAAAGGTTCTAAACTAGCCTGTGCCTCCTCTAGATATTGAAGATCAAATTGATAATTAGGTTAAATAAACTGACCAATCTTAAGATGAATGATCCTTTGAAGGTAGTAATGATGTCTTCAAGAATGAAGAAGAATGGTCAGATTTAGATCCATAAGAGCATGACATGTTGGACCTTAGGTGGATTGATGAACTACCATTTAGCCCCTTTTAAAGCAAGAAGAGCAAATATGGTGTTCAAGTTGGCATTGTCTTGAATGACCAAGAAGAAGCTACCTTTTTGGATGACTTATATATTTTTTTCCTAATATTAGACAGTCAACCAAGCACCATTTCATAGGAGCCATCACATGTTGTGCTTAATTCAAAGAACAAAATTCAGCCATCAAATTAGGAGGTTGCAAGAGCCCATATAGTCCAACATGAACCAATATTATAGGACATGGACCAATATGTCTACATTGGATACATGTTTTTTCCATTCCATCCATTGGAGAACACATCAAAATAATTGGCCATAAAGATATCTAGTTCACCAATTCTAGTACCTCCAAAGCAAGGTATTTTTCATCTTAGTTTGTTACAAGTGAATGGTATTCATAGTTTTCCATTTGAACTAGGAGGGCGTATTTATAAATTACAGACCTATAAATATTATAATAGTTTTCATGATTTTTTTTAAGTGTCTTTGTGCAAATTTTATTCAGTAGGATAGTTATTTTTTATTCCTACAAGTGTCTGCATATACTTGTCTTGGATTTTGTTGTTGTTATTTTGTCCTTGTTTCTTCAATAAGATTTATATATAAAGGGAAGTATTGTATCATCTTCATGATCAACTCAATTATAGAGAGGACACTCCATGCCCAATGGACTAGTCAAGATAAGTGTTTTGAGTTCTCTTACATAGATAGGCATGCAACACTTGTGAGTCAACAAAGATGTTGGTAAATTTTGGCCCATATACCAAGGTTATACTCATATGGATTAGGTTACTAATGGATGAGTAGATAGATAGGTTTCAGAGACCTGATATAATTTCAAGAATGTTTGAAACGAGTATGGAAGTGTATGGTATTCATCTAGCCTTCATTGTGTTCATCTAGACATTTTGGGTCTAATGGCAAAAATTCTAAGTAGGTAGTTTACTGTTGTTATCATTTCCATGTGTGGATGATGTTTGTGGATGCACCAAAATATTAAAAAAAATTATGTAAATTATTATCAAACATTTTAATAGTAAGCAAGAAAGGTAGGGATTCTTTTTTACTCTTATACATAACAACATTGGTGTTGTCAATTTTGGGTGGCCTACCATGATTTTTAAATAAGGAATCTAACAACAAGTATCTTTGATCATTGATTGTGTCAATTCATGTAATGTAATGTTAGCCTTAATTTTATTCATGTCTTCCATAATATTATACCCAGTTTTATTGGCAGGATTGGATGCATCAGTACTATACTAATTCCCTTTGGGGGTTCTAGGTTATTGTCTAAGGTAGTATCTAGAGGAGTGTTGAAGTTGATTAGAGGTGTTGAAGTAGTCAAGGGATAATTATTATCTATATTCCTTATAGGGTAGGTATTTTTTAGGAACTACTAAAAAGCATGGACTTCTTGAATAATGCCATCGAGTTCATTGTCTTCTTAGAAAGGGAAGTCAAATGTCTCCACCATGAAGGCTTAGTTAGCAAATTTAGATCTTGATGTAATTTCACCATTATATTTGTTAGAAACCACTTCAAACGTATCTAAATCTTATTGAAATGCCTCAAAGGCTTTGAAAAATTTAATGTAATCTATCTCACCATGCCTAGAAGTGCAATTTACTGTAAAAAAATAAAGCAAAATAATATCAATAAGATTTATATCCATTATTTTCTTATCAAACAAAGACTCATTATTATTATTGTTGTTGTAACTATCATTATGGAATCATGTTACTAGGCCTGTTAAACCTTTAAAAATAAAATTTCCTAATTGAGCTCTCTCTAGTATTACCAACTTGTTTTTGCAACTAAAGAAAATCAATGCTTAACTTTTGGACCATCTTTAAGATAGAGTCATTTTCATTCTTAGATGCCTCAAAATTATGAACCTAATTTTTATTAGTACTAGTGGTTGGTACTAAGGATTTTTGATCATTTAGATTAAATCCAATGGTAGCATGGTTCAATAATCCTAAGTTTTGGGTAGGATAAGCATGATTTAATGGTAATTGGTTCAAAATTAGGATTTGATTCAAAGCAAGTACATTCTAGTTGTTATTTGGGAAGACATTCAGGGTAGGAAAATATGGGTTAACATTGGGAATTGAGGAAGACATCTGATCTTTGGGTTGCATTTGATCATTGATGATCATTACTTTATAATAAGCTAAGGCTAGAGTATTCATAAGTCCAATAACTGTTTTTATGAAAATAGAGGTCATGATATCTAAAGCATCTTTATAGATTTATAGAGCCAAAGCATCATCAAGCTTGTAGGTATCAATGGTAGGGTTATAAATGTTTTGGAACCTATCATTAAATTCCCTTATAGGCTCATTTTCATCCCTTTTGATCATGGTGAATTGCTGGTACAATATATAAGGACTAATAATTTTGCCAAATTGATCAATGAAAACATTGTTAAAGTAGTCCCAACTATTAAATTAATTCTCAAGTAGATTTAAAAATCATTCATATGCAACATATTTAGAAGTAAAATAAAATATCCTACACACTACATTCTCATGCACTACATTTAGAAATCTTAATGCAACTTTGAATGACTTAATATGTTCCTCTATGGTTACAATACTAGAAGGACTAAATAGTGTAAAATATTTCTAAGAGTTATGGGGAAGGTCATGTACCACACCTAGCACATTGATATAAGAACCACCTAGCCAAGATATATTGATTGGGGTTGAATATGTGATAACCCTAAATTGGTAAGGTTGGCAAAGACTTTGAAAGCTTGTGCTTACCTTTGTCCCGCCTAACTCTTTTATGGACTTCTAATTTGAGTAGAGGTTCCCTAGTCTCTAAACAAGATCTTATTATGATTCATGGTAGTTATGGATTGAGAATTTAAAATCTTATTTGAAATACGATGTGTCAAATCAATCTTTACAAAGTGTAATGATTAGATTTGCACATTAAGCAAATTTTGCAAAGATTCATGTAAAGTATAATAAAGGACATTAATATTTAATTAAATTATCTTAAATAAGTGTTCAAATACGTAAGTATGAATGATATTTGTAATTTTAAGTGTAAATGAATTCAAATTTACAAAGTATCTAAAAATCTTTGATCAAAATGGCTATTACTTACCTCAAATTTGTTGGGTTTAGAATTCTAGAACTATCTTTACCACAATCTAGCATATATGTTCAAAGAATGTCAATATTTCTCTAAATGAGCACAAAAACTAGTCTAAAACCATGAATATAATCAAATTTTACAAAATTATGCTAAAATAAACACAAATATGCAAAGATTAAAGTGATCTTTAAATAGAATTTACAAAATCTAGTAAAGATACTGCAAATTTACAAAGAATCAGCCCTCCTTCTAGCACCAATGTAGCATGTGCATATTTCTGCCTAAATGTGTACCACAAGTTACCTAAGTGTTTAAGACAGACTTCTCATTTTATAATTCCAAATAATTTAGAGCATGAGTTATAGTTTGTGATTATCCTATTATCTGTGGTGGAATAAAGGTAAAACAAATGTCTGTTTCACAATATTTACATTAGTTGGTGGTTGGGAGCCACCTTGGCCTATGTATTTATAAATAAGAAGATGATAAATGATAATTAAATTGAATTATGATCAATCCTAAGTCTAAAAATAAACTAAGATGGATATATAATGAATATTTAATCTTCAATGACTTGGTAAAAAATAAGAAGCAAAAGGTAGGTTAAGGCACAAAAGAAAGATATGACTGATATTTATTTTAGATATTATGACAAAATTAAAATGTTTCCTAGGCATGCACTTAAAAAAATATATATGAAATAAAATAGATTAAGCTCTGATCTCAACATATATCAGGTGAACTTCTAAGGAAGATAAGAAACAATGCAAATAATAACTAAGCTTACTTTAAAGATTTGCTCCTTTACGTAGATAGCTGATGGACATCTAAAAATATAGATCAAATGAAGAGAATCAAACTAAGGAACCTTAAATTAACCTAGCATTAGCACAAGTTAAAAATACTACATTTAAAGATACTCACCAAGAACTCATAATAATAATTCAAATCTGAAGTTTAGAATATATAATTGAGAGACAAGTTATATAACAATTCACACAAACAAATGAGACAATCCGTTAAGAATTATCTCTTGCATTAGTTGGTTAAAGTTTACAATAGTTTTTGATTAAAAAAATCACTCCTTTATTACAAATGATAATACTCATTTTATATATTCTAAGGAAGTGTATTAGTCAATCAAATATAATTAGAAGTGTACAAGTGTAAGGACATATGTCCTTTCTACAAAATTTTATAGAATACACTAAACCTTTCCAAGTGGATTGACCTATAGGCATTGTGCTTATACAAATTTCATATGCCTTTACAAAAGAATATTATATCTAAAAAATATTACAAATTTAATAAAAAGAGAATATTACTAATTAAATTTTGCTCTAGGGCCCTTGTGCTGATGAAGTCCCTTATTGTTATTTCCTAGCTTCCATGATTGTCGACCTATAATGTTTCTCACTGATGAATTGAAGATCCAGCACTAGATTTAAGAAAATATCCTTTCCATGATCATCTATATCTTTAAGGCTCTTTTAAATTTTCTCCATATCTCTTTTGATGTCTTTGGCATCTCCCATTTTCTCTTCGGATGATAGGAGTAAGCCCATGACTTTCTTATTTCCATATATTGTCCTATTTTCCCCCCAATTTCTTACTTCTTACATTTACTAAAAGGTACTATGTTTTAAATATTCATTAGTTATGAGACCCATTAGACTGAGGGCTATGGGATCCTTTATCAAGATATCTAATATATGAGATACTCCATCTTCTAGTAGCTTGAAGTCTTTGTCAAGGTCACCCATCCTTTTGCACCAGTTATCCAAGGATTCAATCTTATCAACTAATATGGCCATGGCCATATTCAAATGTGCCTTATTGATAGTTCTAAAATTTGGGACTAGAATTTTGGACAAGGCCTTAATCAAGTATTTTAATTAAAGACTTATATCTTGCTATTGGCTAACTTGGCCTATTTCTTTAGAGATTTGACTCTCTATTTCTCTTTACCTAGTCTTGATTGCCTTTAAAGAGATGAATAGGTTAGCCATGGTGTCTTCAAATTTTTTGAATTTGTCCTCATGAACTGAAAAGATAATAGAATCTTTCAAATTATTATTTTATTGTAATATCCCCTTGATTATTTCTTGCAATTTATCACTTTGAGTTTGGGTTACTTCAAGGATTTTCTCCTTAAACATATTTTCATGTCCTAGCTTTTGACCTGCCACTAGAGTTATACTAATAAATGGCTCTATCTTTTGAAAGGTGAACCATTCACCTTCAACCATGTATTTATTTTCAATTACCCTTTCATTTTTGGTAGTCTCTAGGTTGAACCTAACTCCAACTAATGATTTAGTCATTTAAGGAGTAGGGATCTCAACTTGTACTCCACATAAAGTTCTAAGAGCATCCACATGTGTTCTACTTGATTCCCCAAAATGGACAATGTGTCTTTATTTATATTTTTTTAATAATATCAAAATGTAGGGCTTGAGTTCATCATGAACCTAGATGTTAATAGACTTAGTGGTATCTTAATGGTGGTGCAAGGTTGGAACCTTCTGCATCTCACCATATATAAAGTTTTCCTAGGATGGAAGGGCCATATAAGGGATTATATTCACTAAAAAAGTTTACTTCACTCCAAGGTTGAGTGAAAGTCAGCTTGGGCTTCTTACCTCCTAATGAAACTAGATCTAGCTCAACTTTCTTTTTGGGTTGGATTGTAACCAAGACCAAGTCTAGAGCTACTTCTTTTCCATTCTCTTCCTTTGCTTCCTCCTTAGTTTAGGACTAAAGTTATTCCATTTGTAATTATTTTTCATCTAATTCATAAGCAATAGATAGTGATTTCAAGGCATCCTCTATTATCTCCTTAGGATCCAATGAAATTATATCAAACTCTTCAACTTGTGACTTTGGTTCTTTAGGTTGAGCTAAAGATGATTCTCCTTCAGTAGGTCTCCTCTCCTCAGGTCTCTTTTAATCTAGCCCTTGTGCAATCTATGCTCTAGGTTTTTTGTATATACCTATGGCTATATGGAAGGAGGTATATAAGATGGTTATAGAAATAAATTATATTACTTAGGCCCCATCTACCATAAATCCTCAACTGGATTTTCATCTCTTAGAAGTCTAGCCTCTGGCCAAATATTAAGCTTTTTTAACCTTGCTAAGACCTTTGTGAATGAAGAATATCTTGTGTAAAAATGGTCATAAGGACCAGGATGGTAATCATAATCAATTTGATCCCATTGGCTCTCAATTTCTTCACAACTTTGTCATAGATATCCCAATATTCTAATTCATCATGTTGGAATTTGAAGGAGTCCCTATGTCTAGAAGCAACTTCCACATTATTCCATTGTTAGAACATTACCTGAATAATGGTTAGGGAGAGGGTGTGAAGTAACACCTTTATCTTTATTTTTTAGAGACCATCTATATCCCTGTATATCTCGAATACAACTTCTTACTCAACTAACTTATCTAAGACATGGACTAGTAGCCTGAGTGGATTATTGACCCTCATTAGGGGGATCCCTATGATAGCCTCAAATAGGGTTGGATATACAAAGTCACATATGAATTGCATATGGTCCTTATACTTGAATATATGTAATTTATAATAATATTGAGAAACTATATGTCTCCCATCAGGTGACCATTCTTTTAATTTGGGGATTTTAATTGTGTATAAAAGGGTGTCCAAAAGGTAAGACATCATGTAGAAATGGTTTCCAATCTTCTTCTTGATTATAGAGAATTTTTGCTTTAATAAAATATCGATCATCTCTCTTAGAGGGGGAGTAAGTCCTTTCTCAACCATTAAATTCACAAAAAGGGCCCAAATTTTATTGACATAGGTGGTAGAGGAGTTCATAAATAATATATTTAATAGTGTCATTATCATCCTAATGCCAACCCTAAATTGGGTGATTGGGATCCTTCCATTGAGGTCAGATAATACTTGTGTTCTTGAATATAGCCATGGGGTAAGGATATTTTTTAGGTAATTCCTACTAGACCATGTTTTGATTGTGGGTAAATCCACCTTAGGTTTGAGTATCTTGTAGTCATTTTCAAAGGTAATAAATGATATTTAAGAAATCATTTAAGAACTAAATTCATGTACTATCATATCCTAATCAATTTTATAATCCTTAAAAATAGGAGTAATAATATTGATGCAATGTAATACCTCTAGCTTTGCTACCACATAGTAAAGGCTTATCATCAGGATGAAAATAAGGTCATTATACCTTTAGTTGACTAATGCAATATTTTGATCTTATTTTTTAATGGCTAGCAGCTCTTGAATGGTCTAGAAAACTTGGACTAGTTGTTATATCTAGTGTTGAGGGATAAAACATCATATTTAATGTCTTTAAAGACCTTCCATTTTGAATCAGTTGTCAAATAGATTTTTGTGTCTTCTCTATGTTATCTTTGAGATGCCATGACTATGAGTTTATCCAAATTGATCACTAGTGGATTATATTTTGAATTTGGATTGGTTTTTACTTTCTCAAATAGTAATTAGACTCTTTTGGGCTTGATTATGGTCAATTTGTGATTGAATTAGGGTTTTTTAGACCTATGGTTTTCCTACAAGTCCTTTTGAGCTTTAATGGTGATGACTTTTTGATCTTGAGTGAGTTCATGCCTTGGATTTGATTTGTACCTTGGCATTTATACATTTGGTTTTTTTCACCCATAAAATCTCTATTTTTGTCACTTTCTACCCATGTGGCATTTTTTTGGCATCTACATGTCACTTATCATGGCAATTTATCTACTAATATTCAAAAATTGACTATTGGTTTTTAAAATATTTGCCTCATCTTGCTATGCCAGATCATATTAAATGGATCAATACATCTCATTGATCTTGATCCTAAGATTTGAATGCTATTGGATGCTTTTACTATACCTTTTATGGTTATGACGAGTGTCATTACCATAGGTCTCTTGAGATTTATGAAAAATTTAATCATCATCTTGCTCTATTTGATTAAATTCATCTAGTTAGATTGAGGTCATTGATTACGATCTATGGGATGGACCACCATTGGATACCTTTTATTCATTGGTCATGCTAGTGACACTTGTCACCTTCTCACCATCTTGGAGGTTCCATTAAAAATTTGACTCACCCTCACTCTGTCAGATCAATCTCATCTACATGAATGCGAGTCATAGATCTTGCAAAGGTGCATAAAGTTTAAGTTAGGGTTGGTATACATAAGAGCATAGGATAAAAACTTTAGGCTATGTTTTTATATCATGTTAATAAACATGAAATAAGACTTAGGATAAAATAATTAAGCTAAGCATAGTAAGAAGGAGACCCCAAATAATAAAAGGGACTTAATGCAAGATTTTAACCTAAGGTTTTATCATATTAAAAAACATGATAAAACTTTAGGATAAAAATTTTAGGCTAAGTTTTGTAACCATAGGACCCTACATTAGTTATATCAAGCCAATAAAATAGACCACAAGATCATGGGATATAAAGGGACCAAGCATAATATTTTAGACTAAATTTTAGTCAAATGTTTAAAAAACATGACTCAACCTTAGGATAATATTTAAGCTAAGTATATGGTGTTTATAATTGTTCCCACATAAATTTACTTAATCTATGATAGTTTAAAAGATGATAAATGATCGATTTTGACATTAAATTGTAAAACCCTAAGCATGTTTTACTATCCAAATGAGACTCCATTGATCCTGCAACACAAATAAAAACATGCTCATTCCTCTAAGCAAGATTAGTTACTGAGATAAAATTTGACAGTCTCATAGACGTAAATGATGGCCTCACAAAATTCAAATGATGGGCACACAAGCATAAAAATTAATCTCACAAAATTTACCATAAGGACTAAAATTTAGAGCTCTCATGGATTTAAATGAAAGCTTCATAGATGTTAAATGATGGGCATGCAAAAAAATAAAACTTAAGTCCTATGAATCTAACCATAGAGGCTAAAATTTGATGGTTGATGAGTCCATAAAATGACTTATTATTACTATAGTTTATGGCCTTAAATATGTCAAATAGTTGATCATTATATGTAATCTTGATGTTTATAACTTGCATATAGTAGAAAATAGATGTTTTTGCCTATATAAACTCATGTAAAGTATAAGCCTATCGTATTTATACTTTTTTATAACATTTACATGTTTTAAGCTCTATATTTTGACTTGTATAGGTAAATAGTAGTTTAATATGAGTTTTTATAAGATTATGAAGAGAAAGAGGATCCAAGGAAAATAATGAACCATCTAAGACCCAAATACAAATTCCAAAGTTGCTATGGATCTCAATAGTTAGCTTTGGATTTTGACAAGTCATCTACAGATCTTGATAGTCAAGTATGGATTCTAATAATCGAGCTATGGATTTTGACAACAATTTATAGATTGTTCTAGTTTTGTAATTAGTTGATCCAGATTGATCTAGAATTGATCCTAGTACATTCTAAAGGTTTTAGATAGCTTCTCCAACCTCTTCAAGACAATATAGAGAACCCTTTTCAACATTTAAATTTTTATACATGTATATAAATAGATGTTTATTCCTATTTAATCTTCCATTTTGGGAGTTTGCCACTCTAGGTTGCAATGATGAAGATAAAAGATATTAATATCAATATATGTAAAGATTTGGTTGATATATTTAGGCATGGTAATTGTTATCTATGGATTATTTGACTCTATAAATATCTCATTTCAACAACTTTATATTCTAATTATATCACTCAATCTATCCATAATATCCTATGTTTTTAAATTAGTTAAGTTGTTGGCTATGATGTATGGGCAAACAATTTCTTGGTATAGAATAAATAGATAGATACATGCTTGGATCTATAAATTTTGTGAATACATATAGGGATATTATAATTTTGGTGATTTTTTTAAATACAACATACTACAATAGTTTCCTTTCTCAATTTATGTGTTGACCTAGATTTAAGGGAGTAAGGGCCCACTCTCAAGGAAATAGTAAATCTATTTGGTATTTATTAGTTTACTTTATATTCTTTTCAATTAAAGATTGATATAAATATATGTTTGTATAATTTATACTGAGAACCTTTGAGGAAGATTGAATAGTTAATCTATTATTTCCAATATAAGTATTTATTTCATTCCTTCAAATTATGTAAATATAGATTTATGATTTATTTGAATTAGTGAGTGAAGATTTGATATTCTTTTAATTCTATAAGAGTGATTAACTAGGTTTATTTTTTAGTTGTGTGAAACATTTCTAGGTTTTATGAATTAGATTAGATTCAGTGGTTTATGTTTTCTACAAAGAGTGTTTCCTTTCAAACAATAGATTAAAAGTTAAAAGTAGATATATATTTTCATAATATTCAAAAAACCACAAAAAAAATTACCTTTTAACTTGAAATCAATAAATACGTCATTAAAAATAGCTTTAGGCACTAACTTGGTAAAAATAGATACTAACATATGTTGGCTAAATGAAGGGGTAATAATAACACCTATCATTTTTGGCACTGTTATCATGGAAATTTTAAGTGTTAGTAATGTAAAACTTGGGATAATAATCTATATAACATAAAAATACAAAAATATAATAAAATCAATCTCTTGTAAAAATCAAGTATATAGTAGGCCACGAGATTCATAGGGTATATTTATTCCAAAAGATTTTGATCCTTTCCAAGAAAGAATCAAGATAGTCATACTCAAAACAAACAACTTACAAAAAGAGATAAGAGAATATTTTAGAAACATCTTTAAAGGACCAAAAGAATCCCCTTCTACAATTGCTAAAATTATAGACATTGAATGACCAAAATCCCCTCCTCTCAATATAAATTTATTTGTCATGGGAGAAAACATAGGCCAAGTGGAGAATCCTCATATGAATGCTCTTGAGAGGACCTCTTATTATCCTTTATTCTTTGAATATGATGAATGAACAATGAAAAATATTTCTTCATCCAATCTTCCAACCTTTAGAGGTTTGTCCATTGAAGACCCATATCAATTTATTTTTGAGTTTAAAGTTCTTTGTCAGACTTATGATTAAACCTCAGATAATCAAAAACTAAAACTTTTTCCTTCTACTTTGAAGGAAGGAGCAATGAATTGGTTCATGGGTCTTGGAGGGAACTCTATTCATACTTGGAGAAAAATAAAAATAGCATTTTTGGATAAATATCAAGAATATTACAAGGTCAAGGATAGGAAAGAATATTTTTCAACATTAGACAATATGAAGATGAGAACCTTGAGGATTATTTAGATAGATCTGTCTTTATTCTCAATAGATGTGGTTATGAGCTACCTAAAGAAGTGATCAGAACTATTTTATTTAAGGGATTGGATGACTCTTCTATGGATTCTTTGAATCTTATGGGGAAAGGAGACATTACTAAACTAGATTTCCAAGAAATCACATGGTTATGCACAAACTTCTCTAGAACAAAACCTAGTCATAGAAGAGGTCAAATGGAAAAATTTAGTGAAGTAAGAAAGCTCATGAAAGAGCTATCAAAACTTAAAATAAACATATTAGTCTAGTTGAATTCAAAATTAGATGGATTGTAGGCCAAGGCCAAATCCAATACTGAGCCATTAGAGATCTACTACCCAAAATGCAGATTGAAACTTGCACTTAGAGACTATCTTCTAGATAAAAATTGAATTTTTTGGAATATGTGATGCTAAAGATCATGACACAAATAATTTTAGTCACCTTCCTAGTCTAAAGAATTATTTAAAACAAAATGCATAATCCATAGAAGAAATCAATTATGCTCAGAGACAAGGAAATATCTTCCAAAAAAATATTTTTTTTGGCTCAAGACTTCCTTTTCAAGAATATCATACACTTTTACAAATGTGGGATACACCACTATGGGGAAACCAAGAATGGATTCCATAGTAGTGGATGATTACCTAGATTTTTCAACAAACATGGATGCCACAAGTCCATCAATAGCCATGGATAAATTAACACTAGAATTTTGGTCCAAATTATAATCAACAACACCAAAGAATGTATCCAAAACAATAATAAGAATAAGAATAAGAATAATTAATGGCTCCCCAAAAAAATAAAGCCACCCTTATAGGAAAAATAAACTAGCCTCAGTTACCTACTCAACTAGTAACAAATCTAAAAAATAGGTAAGTTTTTGTAAATGAATAGGGTGAAATAATGGAGGTAGGAGTTATTGAATTTGTAGACATTCATCTGATATTAGGAAGAATAGTGCAAGAACCTCATATCATCATCACAAAAGTACAAAAATGAAAAACAAGTCCATAAATTTAACTAGAGCATGAAAAAGAATCTAAAGAGGAAACTAGAAAAATAGAGGAAGTTATCATAACACCTCTTTCTATGCAAATTATAGAAAGGTTAAATGAAGTATAAAATAGCGAGTAATCTGAATTGATCCAAGAACTCAAGAAACTAAACATAGATATTCCATTGTTACAAGCCATCAAAGACATCCTATAAATAAAATGGGTAATCAAAAGTCTGTGTATCAATAGACCTTATAGAAAAAGACAATATACTAAGACCATATAGGTTGATGGTAAGCTTGTTGATTTATTAGTAGGAAAGATGTTTTTGTCTAAATATGGAGACCTAGGAAGTCCTATAATTTCTATAAAAATTGGACAAAAAGAGATACCAAATGTATTAGTAGATTTAGGGGTTGATATTAACATGATGACTATGGACACCATGCAAAATATCTATTTATAATACATGCAAGAAACCACCACAATACTAAAAATGGTAGATCATTAAATTACCAAACTAGAAGGTGTCATTGAAGACATAATGTTGACTATAGAATCATGGGAGTATCATGTTGACTTTATTATCCTCTAACCTAAAAACAAATAGATTGGATACCCAATGATTCTAGGAAGACCTTGGTTGTCAACTATAACACTATTGATTGATTTTAGATCAAGAGATATGACCATATTAAATGGTATTAAATCAAAATATATTTCTTTATATCCACCTACTCAACCATCAATCAATACTGTCAAATAGTTATAGGTCAATAAACCTAATGAAAAACATGATATCATCTCTTCTATATCTATGGTTAAAATAATTTAACATGTAGAGGAAGTATATGATGAGTTATTAAGAAGTATTGGAACTACTATGGATCTTGATAGTCCAAATATAGATCTTGATAGTCTAGTTATATATTTTGGCAGTCCTACTATGGATTGCAACAGACTAGCTATGAATTACAATAAACTTGCTACAATTGAATAAAAAACCTTTTCAAGGTAGTATTTCCTATTATTATAATAATTAATCCTCTTTCACCTCTTTAAATAATTTATATGATCATAAAAACATTCAAAATAGTGTGATGTAATGGGCATATGAAGGCCAAGACTCATTTCTTATAGCCTTCCATTGTCCATTAGCTGGAGTTATTCTCATAGGAGAAAAATTTGTTAAAGATGATATTACATTTCATGCATTACTTCCACATCCTTTTCCTCTCAATTCATTGATGAGTAAATTTAAGAAAATATATTCTTCTCATCTAGGCACTAAACAAATCATAGTGGTAGTAGGGAAGACACTTAACATAAATAATTGGTTGATAAATGATTAGGAAATGAAGTTTTTGATGTACTTAAGGATCAAAATAAATATTTTACATGGGAATATCAAGATATGAAAGGAATTAATCTAAGCGTATGTACACACCACATTTACATAGAGAACATTAAGCAAGTAAGGCAACCACAAAGAAGAATCAATCCTACCTTGAGAGACATAATGAAAACTAAAATTGAGAAGATGATAGAAGTAGGATTTATTTATCCCATTTTTGATAGCCAATGGGTATCTCCCTTGGTAATTGTTAGAAATAAAAATAGTAAATGGAGAGTATATGTGGACTATAGAGAGTTAAACAAAGCAATAATGAGAGACTACTTCCCTCTACCCTCTATTGATCAAGTACTCTATAATATGACTAGAAAAAGATACTTTTATTTTCTAGATGGATTTAATGGATACAACCAAATATAAGTGTCACCTGAGGATCAAGACAAAACAAAGTCCACTTGCCCATGGGGAAAATTTTCCTATATAATATTTCCCTTTGGTTTATGCAATGCACCTACCACTTTCTAACGAGATGTCATAGCTATATTTTTAGACTTGACCAATGACTATGTAGAAGTTTATATGGATGATTTTAATATTCATGGGGAATATTTTGATGAAATTTTAAGCAATCCTATAAAATTACTACAAAGATGTGAGGACCACCATTTATCTCAAAGTCATGAGAAATTTTTGATTATGGTAGAAGAAGGCATAGTTTTAGGACATCATATTTATGAAAAAGGGATACAAGTAGATCCAAATAAAATTTAAGTCATTTAAAACTTACCTATTCCTCAAAAGCAAACTGATATTAAGAGTTTTATGGGACATGCAGGCTATTACAAAATATTTATAGAATATTTCAGCAAGATTGTTGCTGCAATGTTTGCTCTATTTACAAAAGAAAGTGAACTTGTTTAGAATCTAGCTTATCAACAAGCATTTAAAATCATCAAATAAAATCTTAGCACTATACCAGTATTAAGAGGACCTAATTGGTCATATTCCTTTCATATTTATACTAATGCATCTAATCATGATATGGGAGCTATTTTGGGATATAAAGATGAAAATGAACATATGTATGTCACATATTACATAAGCAAGAATTTAACTTTAAATGAAAGAAATTATACAACCACTGAGAAGTAATTCCTTACTATAATTTATGCTGTAAACAAATTTAGACATTATATTATTGGATATAAAATCTTTGTATATACTAGTCATGTAGCTATCTAAAATTTGACGTATAATCTATTAGTAGGAAGAAGAGTTATCAAATGGTTATTGTTACTATAGGAATTTGATATAAAAATTGTTGATAAACCAAGAAAGTTCAATGTGGTTGTTGATTTTATTTTTATATTGCATAATGAAGATGAAGAAGAACATGTAGAAGATAACTTTCTAGATGAAAAATTATTTGTTGTTTTACCACAAACACCTTGGTTTGTAGATATAGCTAATTTTTAGCTAGAGGGAAGTTTCCTTTTCAATTTACTAAAAAGAAAAAGAAATAATTAATTAGAATAAGTTCTTATTATAAATTTATTAATGGTACACTATTTAAACTTGGACCTGATCATGTTTTCTACAAGTGTGTGAAGGAGAATGAGATGTATGATATCATTTGTGCATGTCATGATGAACCTAGAGGTAGACACTAATTAGTGAAAAAATGAAACACAAAATCCTTAGAGATGGATATTTCTGGCTAACTCTCTACAAACAAGTAAAGACCAATGTTTTTCAATGTGATGCATGTCAAAGAATGGAGAAACCTACATTGTCCTCTGAGATGCCTCTTCATCCACATGTAATTCTAGAATATTTTGATAAGTGAGGTATGAAATTTATTGGGCCCATAGATCCACATTCACAAGGTAAAGAATATTTGTTGGTATGTAAAGAATATGTAACCAAATGGGCTAAAGTTCAAGATCTTTTTTCTACAAAAGAAGAAGCAATAGCAGATTTACTCTATTCCAAGATCATGCAATGTTTTGGAGCACTAAGGGAGATAGTATCAAGATCAAAGAACACAATTCATGTCTAATATGATTCAATAATTCATGGACATCTACCAAGTCAACCACTAGAAATATTCACCATACCATCATCAATCAAATCGACAAGTAGAATTCACTAATAGAGAGTTAGATAACATTCTTACTAAGATAGTTAGTAGCGGAAAGAATAATTGGGTATCCAAACTCAAAGAAGTTGTTTAGGCATACAACACTACGTGGAAGACCACTACTATTTTTTAACTATATGAGTTGGTCTATGGTAAGAAAATTCTTCTTTCAATTGAATTTGAAATGCAAACTTTGAGGACTGCATTAGAATTAAGAATTGATTTGGAGGAAGCACAAAAAAAATAATGTTGTAGTTGAATGAATTGGATGAGATGAGGATAGAAGCCTTGTAACATAAAAAAAATGACATAGTACTAGAGAAAATAATGGCATGAATTTCATATCAAAGAAAGGCAATTCAGAGAAGGAGATTGGGAACTCTTATATGATTTCAAATATTAACATTTCAAAGGTAATCTCTAAACTAGATGGTTAGGACCCTTTAGATAGAAAATATTTTTTATAATAGTTCTATATAGTTGCTACCTATAGATGGAAATTATAAAACACTTCTTGTAAATAAACACCATCTGAAACTATATCAAAATCCAACCAATAAAGAGGAATTTATTTAGTATAGAATGAGTTTGGTGCCATGGAAGAACTCAAATCTTCCATGGTAATTGATATTTGAAGACAAACTTGGCTTGAATAAAGGAAGAGAATCTTTCTCTTCCCTAAAAATAAAAAAATAACAAAGAAAAAGAAAAAAGTAAAATTCAACAATGAAAATCTTTTGAGATATTGTTAACATTCATGATAAAAAAACCATCTTACTGGCTATTAATGCACTAAATAAAGAGCCTTGAGCAAAAAAATAGAAATGGTTGGTTAAGAGAAAAGTACCCAATTAAAAAAAATAAAAAAGTGAGTTCAGAAAAAATAGATGGTTCTAAAGCAATAAATTTAATGCCATTATTTATTATACTATTGTTTTAAGACTAACTCGTGAAATTTGTTTTGTGAAATAATAAGGAAGATTGATAAGGAAAATATTAAAATTTTTAAGGTAAAGTATTTATTTTTTGCTAAGTGTTAGTTTTAGATATTTAGGACTAAATGCATGTGCTCAAAACCATTGATATAAAATATTATCATATGGTGATATAAGGAGGTCAGACTTTATGAAGTAAAAAAAAGGCATTTCAAAAGGTCATATTTTGAAATATCAACACAAGAGATATGGATAGTACCCCTCCCATTTATAAAAATGTTTTATAATGACACATCATTGTAATTATGTGTCATTTATAAAAAGGCATTAAATGGAGGATTAAAAGGAATTGACAATGGAATGATTTAAAACAAAATAAAACAAAAAGCATGTCATCATTACATTTAATAGATGTTTTCATCATTACTCATCATGCTTTGAGTAATATCCATTTTCTAACCCTCAAGGGATATTATGGCCATCTAAATCATTTTGCAAGCATAGTTTAACTTCCTTTTGAAAGCAGGGAGAAGAATCGACTATGCAAACCTAACCTAAAGGTGAAGAATTCAAAAATGGAGTTGAAAAAGAAATCAAAACCTAAGGATGCAAGTGAAATATTAGAGAATGAATTAGTAAAGGAGATATTGGATACAGATGGATGGCTTGACTTATTTCTCAAATTTCAAGGTTATGATGAAGCATTAGTGACATAATTTGTTCTTCACTTGAAGCCTAATCTCTCCATAGTCAAAGGTGTTTAGATACCCTTCTCCATGTAAATCCTTAGTGAATTATCAAGGATTCCATATGAAGGAGCTCAGTTAGTAAGAATATCCTCATTTCATGATCTTGTCAAAAAATTTAGCAGTGAAGGAGAGCCCACACTAGTTTTCATGGAAGATGTCAAAGGCATAATAAAATAGGTAAGCAGAGAGTCTCTACCTAAACCTTAGAGGTCAATTTATGTTTGGCTTATTAAATATTTGAAATGTGAGGGAAAGTGTAGTGTGTTGATTTTTATGGTGTTAATAATGTTAATTCATTTAAGATATGGTGTTTATAAACCTTAACATAAGATACATTTTCTCTCATATCTCCTAGGATCTATTCAAGTTATAGCTATAAGGAATGCCAAAAACCCTACTACCATAAGTCATCATGGGTTGATTTAACTCATTATTCAACATAAATTCTTACATCAATAAAATGGAATGAAAGCTTTGACTTCCTTCCTTTAAGGAAAGAGAAATAAAACCCCTAAACTTTCTAAACAAACCTCTGCACACATGCATGCCTCTAGTTCAATAACCCCACCAAAAATTTCTTCTAAAGAAATTGTCTCTAATTTCATTTGTAGTACAAGATCCATAGCCAATATTTTTCCATTGTAAACCCTAGATCCTCCTCCCATAGTCTCTCCTCCTAAGCCAATAAGTAGGAAATTGAGGCTTTGATCCTCTACTAGAAGCCAAAAACATGGTTTCCAAGTCACTCAAGTTGAAGAGCCCAAAAAATAATTGAAGAAGAGTCTACTATAGACCCTACCTTCCAATTAAAAACTCAATAAACCCTACCTAAAAAAGGTTATCCCCATCTTAAAAATAAAATAAGATTGATCTTAGTAGTTGAAAGTGATGAGACCATTACTATAGAGACACTAGATAGTTTGAGGCAAAACCACACATCCACTACTAGTGAAGCTCATAATAAAGAATAGGAGGAAACCTTTATTCCATGTGAAGATGTGACTAATTACTTTATTGAGACTATTCCTGATGAAAGTCTCATTCCTCCTACACATTTGATGAAGGATAAAGGAAAATCCCCCATAAAAGGAGGGATAACCTTCAAGGGAAGTAGATGATGTAGAAATACAACATGTTTTAGCCTTGTCCCAATTAGAATCCACTATTAAATAAAATATAGAGGATATAGTTGAACTAATTACTATAGCTCAAAACAAATATTTTGTGATTGCTCATTTAATGAAACAAATTGAAAATTTGTAAATATAGTCCCTAAAGAAAAAGGATGAGGTAGAGGATGAAATTATTGATGTATGGAGTCATACTAGATCACTTGAAGAAGAAAACATTTTCTTGAAAAGGAATCTTCTAAAAATTGAAATGAAAAATTCTAGTCTAAGAACCCAAATAAATTCTAGCTCTTGTAGTATCCCTCTAGGGCCATGGTAGAACAAGGATGTTAGACTACTTTGTCTGTTTCAAAAGTGAAAAAACAATGGGACCAAGTCTACTCATAACTAGAAGAAATGCAGATAAAAAATCATCTACTTAAGAAGGAAAATCATCTTCTTAATAAAGATGAATAGAAAATACAATACGAATTGACTCAAGCCCAAAAAGAGAAGAATAAGTTAAATAAAATCTTTAGTTTACCTATCAATTAAGTGAAAAGTTGTTATCCTATAGATTCCCTTCTTTTACATGTAGCCTATTTTTACATGAATAGTTATTCAAATGGAATTTTTTGTAGATATCTTGTGATTTACCACATGAGATAAACATCAGTGATGACTTCATGACAACATTAAAAAATAGTACTCCTAACAGGCAAGATCTACTTTATGAATTTTATTTGTGTGACATTGTTATAAGAAATACAAATAATATCTTGTTAAATATAATTGTGAGAGAGCTTCAAATGAGAGCCCTATTGTCTACATATAGAAATCAAATTACCTAGCAGGACAAATATGATGATCAAACTAACATTAAAAAAGATGTTGGTTTATGAATTAGGTCTCAATTTAGTAGTACAAAATATATATTACACCAATTTCATAGGTATTAATAACATCCAAGAATTTTTGATTATTATCTTTTCACCTTATAATATGGCCTTCTCAAATTTAAGTTGTTTGTTTAGCATAATTTTGATGATGTAGTGGTGGTTTGTAGACAATGTTGGCATATGCTACTAGTTATATTAAGATGAATAGAAGTGTTGTCACCCACTACCCTTAAATGGTATTTGAGAAGAGATAATGTTTTTGTGTAGATAATTTTAGAATTTTTACATAGGGATGGAAGAAATCCATGGATTGGAATGAGGTTCAAACCTCCCTTACTACTTTATCCTATGTCTCCTGGGTAGAATACATGACCATAATCTTAGGAATAGTTTGATATTTGGGTTAATTTTGTGAAAAGTGATATGGGTTTCAATCCTCATCATTAGAGGATTCTTCAAAATTATCTATATTCCATTTATGATTTGAGTTTGAAGCTGTAACAGAGAGTTCATAACTATGGAGATTGAGGATATAGTTTGTAAAGGAACTTACAAAAGGTAAGGAGTGAGGGAGATGATGAGTTCATAAAATGACTCATTATTAATATAGTTTATGGCCTTAAATATGTCAAAAGGTTGAGCATTGTATGTAGTCTTGATGTTTAGAAATTGCATAAAGTAGAAAATAGATGCTTTTTGCCTACATAAACTCATGTAAAGTCAAAGTCTATCTTATTTGTACTTTATTATAACATTTTCATGTTTTAGGCTCTATATTTTGACTTGTATAGGTAAATAGTATTATTAATATGAGTTTTGACAAGATTGTGAAGACAAAGAGGATCCAGGGCAAAGAATGAACCATCTAGGACCCAACTATAGATTTTGAAGTTGTTAAAAAACTTGATAGTCAACTATAGATTTTGATATGCGAGCTATGGATCTTGATAGTCATCTATGGAATTTGATAGTTACACTATGAATTTTGAGAGCAAGCTAAATATTATTCTATTTTTTCTATATATTGACCTATATTTCTCTAGAATTGATCCTAGTACATTCCAAAGGGTTTAGATAGCTTCTCCAACCTCTTCATGACAATCTAGAGAACTCTTTTCAACATTTCTATTTTTATACATGTATATGAATAGATGTATATTTCAATTTAGTCTTCCATTTGGGGAGTTACTACTTTAGGTTACATTGATGAAGATATAAGATATGAGTATCAATATATGTAAATATTTGTTTGATACAGTTAGATGTGGAAATTTTTATCTATGGATTTTTTGACTCAAAGATCTTATTGCAACAGTTTTCTATTCTAACTATATCACTCAATATATCCAGAATATCTTGTATTTTTAAATTAGTTAAGTTGTTACCTATGATGTAGGGGTAACAATTTCTTGGTATAGAATAAATAGATATATCCATGCTTGCATATATAAATTTTATGACTACATATAGAGATATTGTAATTTTGGTGATTTTATGAAATACAAAGTACTGCAGTAGTTTTATTTCTCAAATTATGTGTTGAAGAAATATCTTGAGTTGAGTTAATTTGGACCTAGATTTGAGGGAGCAAGGGTCCACTCTTGAGGAAAGAGGAAATATATTTGGTATTTGCAAGTTTATTTTGTATTCATTTCAATTAAAGATTGATATAGATATATGTTTGTATAATTTAGATTGAAAACTTGTAGGGAAGATTGAATAGTTTCTATTATTTCTAACAAACATTTATTTCATTCCTTCAGATTCAACAGATATAGATTTATTATTGCTTTTAATTAGTGAGTGAAGATATGATATTTTTTAAATTTTGTAATAGTGATTAAGTAAGTTTGTTTTATAGTTATGTGAAGCATTTCCAAGTTCTACCAATTAGATTAGATTGAGTGGTTTATATTTTTTGAAAAGAGTGTATCCTTTAAAATAGTAGCTTAGACATTAAAAGCAAATATAGATTTATATAACATTCAAAAATACCCAAAAACAAGTACTATTAACCTAAAATTAATAAATACCTCATTACAAACAGCTTTAGGCATCGCCTTAGTAAGAACAAACACCAACATATGTTGGTTAAATGAAGGGGTAATAACAACACCCATAAATGGTCTCATGAATGTTCATAACATCCTCAAATACATCAAATGATAGGAAAACTAACATCAAATTTAAGTCCTATGAAACACAGTGGGGTCCCATAGATACTTTGATTCAATATGCACGATCTGATTAACTTTGATCGAGTAAATGTGGGGCATTGATTATGATCCATGTAATTAGATGTTATTGGATCATACAATCATACATGGATTAAATGAGCTCAAGATCATATAAAACTTAGAATAAAGTCTTAAGACTAAGGTCTTGTTTGTGTTAATAAACATGAACAATGCCTTAAGATAATATTTAATCTAAGTTAATAACATATGAAAAGGACCCTGCGTAAAAAAGGCTAGACCATATTAAAATAAAGGGAAACAAAGGGGCTCAAGACATAAAGGTGACCAAGATTATAATTTTTAGGCTAAGGTTTGGTCGTGTTGAAAAACATGACTAAGCCTTAGTATAAAAATTAACCTTAGGTCTTTAGAATTTTTAAAGTGTTCCCACCAATTTTTATTTTGCCAATTTTGAATTTAAATCAGAGGGTTTAATCTAGGGTTTCTAAATGAGGGTTTCAGGAAGCTTAAACATAGATTTATCTTAGATTTCCATAGACCAAAAGCTATTAAAAACCCAAGTTGAGATTGAACTATAAAATCCTAGGCATGATCCATTCATTTGAGGGTTTCATTAAACCTAAAACTTGAAACATGAATATCAAGGCTAAAAATATTAGGTAAAGTTGAAGTAGAACTATGAACAAATAGACTAACCAAGACATGGGGTGGATGATCTTTAGATATAAACATGTTAATAATACTTTGATCCCATGGATTTCAACATTAAAGTACAAATTTAAAAAAATTTAACATAAAGGCCCGCAGTTTTTATAAATAGGGGTATGTTTACCTCAACACTTCTAAGAGGTTTTAAGAGAAAAATATGGAATTAGATGTGCATTTGAGGTCCTTTTTCCATGACTAGTCACTATCAAGGTTTAAGACCTGTTTGGGGTCTTAACGATTTTTAATAAAGAAAAAAACATTAAATTACATACTTACACTTGGGAAACCTTATTATATCACACCTTCAACTATCCAAAATGTCTTAGACTCCCATGAAAAGTGTGAACTATGGTATGAGCATTTGAAGTTACTCCTCGGGTGGCTTACTTAGTGTTTCTTTAGTGTGAGATAGGTCCATGTTGAGTTATGGGTCTAAAAATTCATTACCACTATTATGAGAGGATAAAAAACCTATGAAACATCCCTATAAATTATTATACATGCCCTAGTATTCCTTATTACCCTTATGTGTGCTCATGGTGCACTGGTCAGGGTGTTTGGGGTCTATAATTTGTCACCTTATTGATAGCACTCAAGGGCATTTGGATGGAAAATGAGATGTGTTTCCAACTTAGAGTGTTTGGAGACCCATTATATGACTTTAAACTACATATATTATTCTTTATGAATTTTGGTAACTTGTTTTTTGCCTTTGGAGTTCAAAGAGACCCCTTAGTCTCAAGATTGCCCCCTGCAAAAGGAATGGGCAGGGTCTAAGAAAAAATAGTTATAAATTACACTATTAGTATGTATTTTATATGGTCATGAACATATTTATAAAATTATTAAAATTATATTTACCAATTTCCAAAGTGTTATCATGTCTACAATAACCTCAAAACACTAAACTCCCACAAGATTGGACTATAAGCTTGTGTGCACCCTACTATTAGGTCTAGACATAATTTTGGTCCTTTTATCATATTGACATTAGGTATAGGGATTATATATGATCTCCATGTCATTTTATACATTTTAAAAATTAACCTTCTCCCTCTTATACCTATTCATAGTCCTCAGTTTCCAATGCAAGCAAAAATCTCAAAGAATAAGTAAAACTACAACTTACTTCTTTTGACTGACTATGAGGTTTTGAAACTTAGTTTAGTTAATATTAAATATTTTTATATTTTGGTATTATAATGAAAATATAATACCTATTTTAAATATTATAATAGTCCTCAAAATCTCCATCATCTCTGATCTTTACTTTGGGCTTAAAACCAACCTTTGTTTCTCTTTATAGCTTGTAGATGTTTGCTTGGTTACTTAATTATGTTCATATGAGTTTAGACCCATCTTATATATACCATATTACCAATATAATTTTAATTAATTGGAGTGTTAAAATAAAACTCATGGCTCTTTCACACTCTACAACCATTATTTTCATCTTGAAAATGGACTAGCCCTACCACAGTCCTGTAGGTGCATATTAGGGTCATCTAGGCTGTATGTAGGAATTTTAGGTATTTACCCTCACACTAATGAATTTTATAATGCTATTTAATATTTATTAAATTATAAGTTAGGCTAAATTTTCTCTCAAATAATTATTCCATTATCTTTTAGGTTTGAAACTGAGTTGGCCTTTCAAAGAGACCTGTAGGTGCATTGAGAGTGTATTGATTGTATTCTTGAGTTTAGGCCTTCACCCTCATATTAATAACTATCTAAAATTTAATGGAAATATATGAAGTCACAATTATGTTAAAACATATCCAAAAATTCCCTACCCCTATCTTTAGGTTTGAACATAATTGAGCCTCTATTAGCAGCGTATAGGTGTCTATTTTCTATCTTGAATGCACCTATGAAAATTAAACCTCATCAACATTATTGAAAATTTTAATGGTTTTTTACTTTATTGAAGTTTAAAAATATGTTTCAAGGAATTTACCAACATATATAACTCTTAACACAAGTACAAAATACTTTATGGACCTGTAGGTAGCATATTAGGGTTATTTGACTATGTTTGGGAGTTCTAAGATCTCTCTTATACATCATTGATATTATTTATGTACTTTTAGTTAGTTTATAGTTATCAAAATATTTTAAATCACCATTCATACATTATTTTTCCCCTCATTTTATGAATTGAGATCGGTTTCCCCAAGGCCACCTGTAGGTGTCTTCTAGGATGATTGACAATATTCTTTGTGTTTTATACATTTCTTCAATATGAAAACTTCTAAATGGTTCCTTAAATGTTATTAAATAATTTAATGGGTTAAATAAACCTTTATAAACTAATTTTAAAACTCTTTTTTGACATTTTGAAATACTTTCCCTTGTCTTATTTTGTACAATAGTACTATAAAGACATGTAGGAGAGAGTTAGACTATGTGCTTGGGTTTTAGGTCTCTCCAACACACTTAGATACTTTTAATATTGATATATGAGAAGTATAATATTTTATCACAGTCATGTATCCTATTTTAAATAAATTTTGTGTTTGTTTGATATTTATTAGGTCAAAATGAGGACCTGCAAGCTTAGGGCCTATAGGTCTCTAGTTAACTGCATATGATACAAATCCATTTCTCTTAAGACCTTAGACTTGTCAACATTGTCAAATCAATACAATTTATTATCTCATTCCTCAATGATATACAAAGGATTATGACCATGTTTCTCATCACATCAAACCCATATACTGACTAATGTATACAGACTGTAGGTATAATCATTTTATACATGAGGTCTATGAGTAAGAAATTGGAGCTTCTAGTCAATTTGAATCATATGGTGTTATTAGTGATGAAATTAAGAGAATATTAATGCATGATTAATTGTGTTATGTCCTTATATTATAAAATGACATCTTTAAACTATTCTTATAGTCCATACAAGTCTATTGAAGAAAGAGAACATGTGACCCTATTGGAGAGCATACATATTAGATCATATTTTGAATTTTTTTCACTTCCAATGATGAAATATAATCTCATAATTTCACACCATGATATATTATTTGAAATTGATCCTAAATTATCAATCAAACTCTAGTATACTTCAAACATTGACAATGTCTCCAAAAGTAAGCATACTTCAAGATTATGAAAAAATAACATATTCAAATTAAAAAAATGAACTACCTAAATTTTAGGGATATTCCATGATTTTTTAAGCATTATAAAACTTATGATAATGACCAACATGAATAGAAAACAAATAATTGAAGTAGAATTCACTAAAATAACCTACACACTAAGACATTCTTCATCTAAGGGAAGACACATAATAGAGATTATTTGGATTATTAAAAAACCATTAAAGGGATATAAATTACCTCTAAAAACCACTTTAAAATCATTTTTATCCATAGAATTATGAACTAGAAAAATAGGTTCAAGAATAGACCCCTCTCTGATGGATAGACCATAGTGACTTGCTATCACTATTAACAATTATTAATAAATAAGAGGCCACCAATATGAAAAAAATTCCATTTATTTCAAGCTTACTTGGACCCCTAAAATTGGCCAAAGTTTTAGCTCATAATTCTCTCTTTTCTAGCCGTACCATTCAATGTAAATTAGCCTTCATGAGCTTGTGAAGGTAGTAATGGAGAATAAAAGTTGTTTGTGGTATTAATTCAAACTAAAAATTGGTATATAATATTAAAATGATTTTAGGTAGCCTAAGGGACACTTATAAACTATTTAAACTAAAAAATTGAGCTTTAAAGGCTATAGAAGTGCTTGTAAAGTGTCATTTTACCAAGATTAGGCATTGAACTATAGATTCTGTCAGAACTTAACTATTCCTAAACCTTATATTAAATTTTAATAACACCAAGGGAATTTTTAATATTCCTAAAATGTTATTTCCTTGAGGTGGCATGGCCAAATATTCTTCATGGGATAAAAGGTGGTTTTTTGCAAGTGAGAGTCAAATAAATGTTAGAGCATGATAATATGATATAGATGACATCCAATTTATTAAAATTGATATATACTATATTATACCTCTTAAATTTTTTGACCATCTCAATACCTTGTGATTGACCATAAGACTAGACAAGTGAACCTATGACTAAAAATTGGAAAATGCTTGACAAGGACAAATATGACCATACGCGACTATTTAAGACCACATGGGACAATTAAAAGACCATGAAAAATTTTTGACACCTCTATGAAGTTTAAATGTATAGGTGTGACCAATTTTGACATAGGTCAAAATTTGGTTAACAATAAATATTAAGGATATTGTGAAAGAAAACCTAGATGTGTGTAAATAAGATATATGTTAAATTTGAAGAAGCGAGTAAAATTAAAACCTACAAGAAATCATAGCTACATAGTATATATAAAATCAAATATAATATGAAATTATTAATTATTTAAAATTTAAAACAATATAAAATGTAAAACTAGGAAGAGCATATACTAAGAAAAGTACTTCAAAAACTAAGCGTTGGTCAGTTATTTGAAGATGTATCCATTTTTTTCTAGTCTATATGGAATAGGTCTAAGCATGCAATTACCTATGCATGTGCCACATCACTTTTTAGCATACATTAAATATTGATCATTGGTGTAATCAAAATTTAACACTATGTGTCCAACATTATAAGTATGAACATTAACTTTTTTTAATGTTGGTTAAGTATCTGAACTTTGTATTAGGGGAAATGTTGTTAAGCACTCATATGCTACTCATCAAGTAGATCTAGTGTCTAAATATGGCTGTAATGAATCTCTTCATAAATATAATGATATTCAAGAGACATGTACAAGGAAGTTAAATATAATTATAGTGTTAAGATGGATTCATACCTATAAAATAAAGGGAAGGAAGTTTCCTGAGTAGAAATATGGTTGCTATTGTGATAGGCTCGAAGTGTTAAGTATAAATTGAGTTGTCAGTCTAAACATGTATCTATAATAATATTTCTTAAAAAATTATTAATGATTTTTTAGTAGCTTCATCTTGACAATTACACTAAGGGTGATAAGATGTCATTTTTTTTTCATAATTTTGAATTTTTCACATAATTGGTTCAAGTCTTTGTTTTTGAAATTCCTTCTATTATTAGATGTGATGGTGCGATGAATCTAAAAATGTCATATGATTTTATTAAATATGAACTAAAATATAGTGATTATAGTAATATTAATAAGGGTAATAAATTATACCCACTTGGTAAAGTTATTAGTTGTGGTAATGATGAATACATGGCCATCCTGTGACCTAGCTAACTTGATAATGAGATATAATACACACATAGAGAATGTATAATAATATTGAAGTGTTTTAAGATAAATAAAATGATATTGGATTAGATCATCATGGATTTGGAAAGTATTTCACTTTTTATAAAATTTTATGTCATGTTGTTCAAGAGTAGGTTATAATTATCCCATCCATAATAATTTATGAGTTTTAGTATGTCCACTATGATTTCCACTTCAAATGACCCCATGAACTTTCTCAAGAAGACAAGGAAATGTGTTTTTATTAACAAAATGGAGTAGCTACCTTGAGAATTATAGTAATAAAATATGTTATATCTAAGGATATACTTTCATGATTGCTTATGGAGTCTAGTCTTTTCATGAGAGGTAACCTTAGGAAGCTGAGTATGATGTTTAAAAAATTAGATGATATATTTTAACCATCTAATTTATTGATTTGTTGAAATGGTTTCAATTTGGGAGATAAGAGAATCATGCTTATATTTTATAATAGATGGATATTCTTACATGTGGATGAGGAACTATGAGTCATGTAGTTCTTGATGAGGATTAAAAATAGAGGTTTGATGAAGAATCTAAAATAGCTTATTTTTCACTTAGGATTTCTTTGATCATAAAATATGAAATATATTTGGAAAGAGTGGAAAAAATTTGATGATATGTTATGAGATTTTAATTTTTTCATTCATATGTGCCACTGATTTGATAAACTATAATATGTGAATATCCTAAGGCATGTAAAAGATATATAGATATATGGTTGATTTAATTTCAAGCATGAGATATTTGTATATACCCATGTTTTAATGAATTTGAAGTTTAATAAAAAAATGCCAGAGGATTGATTTTTAAATAATATTTGGAGAGGACACAAAATTACCCAACTCCTCAAAGCTATTTGGATTCATCAAAGTGAAGTTTATAAATTTAATCATGAAAATTTATTATGACATAAGGGAGTCATTATATGATAACTTATTATTTAGGTCTATATACTAAAATTTTTATTCATTTGAAGGTCTATGTCTCAATATTAGTCATGAAAATTAGAAATTATTCTTTGTGAGAAATGAATTAGTCAATAAATTTTATTAACATGACATATTTATTAGGGAGAGTGTATCAAAATATGATCAGTAAATGGGATGAGAGTGACATAAAGTTGATAGGAAATCACTTGGCCATTGACTAATTTTTGAGTATTAATTATTAGGTCAAAATCTATAATAGTACCATCCATTTTATTATTCTATCTCTAGGAATGTAACATTTAGAGAATAAATGATCAAAGGAATCAGAATAGAAAATGACGTAAGTTATATAATGAATCATATAATTCCATATCTTTATGGTTATAAAGTAAATTACAACATAGTTTCATTCCATTTCTGTGTATTAGGTATCATAATCTATCAATGTGTGAATGATATATTACATGTAATACTAATTTCATGATTCATCTTGTTGTGAAATATTTACCCCAACTAATCTAGGGGTATATGACATGTACAATATGAGAGGACAATTACTAAAAGGTGGTATTATAGTAGGAAGATGAAGTATTATTATTTCATGTTATTGAGAGTTTTTTTAGCAAGCATTAGTCCATTCAATATAAACACCTTTAATTAGGATGGGTTTTATTGTATATATGTCATAATCCATATTTGATGTGAATTTATTGATTTTCCTAAGTTCCTCAAAAGAGGTATAAATTTTAGGAATAAATCCAACAATGATTTTACTGAGGTCTACATCAATCCCTTGCAAAGAAACCAATTTTTTAGTGATTTATAGAGGTTGGTGCATGCACATATAGGGTGTCCACTTAAGGAAGCCATCTAATTTGGTGAATCCTAGCTTTAGAACACACACCCACCCACCAAAGACCAAATCAGAAATACAATTGTATATATTCAACACAAGAACACATTTTATTTATTTAAAATGGATGGAAAACAATAAAGTTCAACAATGTCAGGTTTAAATACATACTTTTTCTCCCTTAAAAAGAACATAATACTTATTAAATTATCAACACCCCTAAAAATTAACAAGCACCATTATATAACTTTATAAACCATGTCAAGTTTTATGGTCTCACTAGTACTCTGAATGTCGATTGGATTCTCCATAGGCCTAGTTAGGCTTTGATGTCTAACTATAGACACTAAAAAACCATGCATTGTAATTATAGATGTCATACTAACCCTTAGACCATATCAAGACCCCGTAGGGACCACTTCCTAACCATTACGCCACAAACCTAAGTCAAAATGACTAAATTTGACTATTATAACCTCTCCCTATTAAAAATTGATGATCGACCCCTGACCACTAATGTTTAAACTCAAGATTTGATGGTTAGCCTTTAACCACCTTAAGGGTTAACTCTAGCTCAACTCCAACTTACTTTTTTATTTTTAGATGTTTGATCCATGTGCATGATCAATGCATGTAAAGGCTAAAATTAGACACCTTTTTAAACCTCTTGTTGAGCCTATTGTTCCAATTCTATCTTCATTTTATAAAAGAGAGGAGGAGGAGGTGAAAATGAGGGGTAATAATCATCATAGAGAATTAATAATTATCAGAGCTTCTTGTATCAAAACTTATTTTGAAAGTTTTATTTTGATTTAATCTAGGAAAGCTTCCAATAAGTGTGACAAAGATCACAAGTGTTGCATTTCATCAATCATAGCCAAGACACTGACACTCAACCAAAATTAATTTAGGCTCCACAATGAGCTTTTGGCCACACACATCAACTTTTTTCAAATCAACAAAAAAAGATATGTATCTATTTTCAGTAATTAGTTATTTTTTTTCTCTCCCGATAAAACCTCTGAACTAGACAACCCTAAATATTACTCTTTGTCTCACAACCAGCGTCTAACCTAAACCCACCTCCTAGAATCACCTAGACATCTTCCCAACTAGACCTACCCTTACCTAAGCCAAATCTAGCAGTAACTGTTGATGGTCACTTAACCATCAATGGTTTGTCCCTGACCACTAATGGTCACCCAACCACCAATGGTTACCTAACCGCTAATGGTTCACCCAACTGCTGATTATCACTATGTGACAATTCTAGTAGAAAGTCAATTCCACTTATCAGACCTTAATAAAAACCCACTTTTTGAATTTTTGCCTAATAACAAAACATCACCCTATTTTTTGAACCACATCTGATTCATTTAGAATTAATATACAATTATTTATTATTATAATTAGTCAAGTTCATCTCTTTTCAAGCACTTCTTGTATTTGATTTCATTATCTTATATTATTTATGAAAGCAATTTGTCTATCATTTTTATAACTTGATTGTTTAAAAGTGTGGATTGAAAGCCTCCAAGGAATCTTGTGCTTCTTTAATATATCTTGCTAGGTAATCCACCCTACTATATAATTAATTAACCAGTTAATTAGTGATTTCTTATGTATAGGTCATTCCTCCCAAGCCAAAGAGGAGTATCTACAACCCTCTGGATCACAGAGTGCAAACCAAATCTAGGTTCTACTAACCTCACCCTTATTTTAAGTTTTTAAAAAAAATTATTCAAAAATAAATCAAAATTTATGTGAAACATTCTAGCATGCTTGGTGGGACCCTTGAGTCTTTTCTTGGGTTCATAATTGCATCTAGGTGCTTCTTCTTGTTTTTCTATTCATAAAATGAAATCACAATTTCATTTTGGCATTAAAATTGACTGTATACATTATTTTATTACTTATTTTAGCTCACATAGATTAATTAGTTAATTAAATTAATTTTAGCTTCACTATTATCACACACATAGACCAAACCACTTATACCTAATCAAGCATAAAAACATTGACATCCCAACTAAGATTTAATCACCTTTCCTGGCTATATTACTTGGATTTCATCACCAAGGGGAGAACCAAATTAGCTTGTTAGTTGATTATAATCTATATCAATCGATATATCTTGGTTAATCACATGACACCCTTATCACTGTAGTCTGTGAAGTGAGGGGGTAGGCCCCAATATTAAGCCACATATTGATTTCCAACACATATCCCTTTGAGAGCCAAAACATAGCTAGAAACCAACCATATACTTCTTTTATAGTATCAAATCTATAATCCAAGTTGAGTCACCCTATTCTTAAATCTTGAGGAATAATTCACAAGAGAGACTAAAAAGAACCTTAGGATTTAATGTGCTTTAGTGTGTGTTTTATTTCCTTGACTTTTTCTTGTATTTTCTTTGTTTGAGTTATGAGATTACTTTTATCTTTCTCTTTCCCTTATTTTCATGGTTTTAAATAGGAAACAACTAAAAAACTAATCAAATCAAGATCCACCTCCTAATCATCCATCTTCCTCTTCTCCCTCATCCATGGAGTACATCTCAAATTTAGAGAGTTATCCCCATCCTTTTATAAGTCTTAACATCCATTAGAAGGTTTCCTAAGGTGATGTGGACTTTACCACCTTTCTATATAACAACCCCATAGTCCTCCAACATTACCTTAGCACTATATCTCATCATTCCTTTACTTTAGTTCTACTTGTTGACCTGCCCTATGGCATGCCATCCCACCTTATGGGCAACACTTATATTTCCACCATTTCCACCCAACCTTTGGTCACCCAAGAATTTTGTTTTACCAATAATCCCACCAATACTACCATCCAAAACTAACCCACCCACCCAACCAACACCCAAACACCTTCTACCCACACTAACAACCCTTCTAATAGAGGATCAACCTAACCTTTGGGCATCGATACTTTGCTTACCATGGGAGTACCCTCTACTAGTGTCACCATGATTCATTTTGTTTCCAACCCACTTAATTCCACTCCATTCTAGAGATTTATAGTCCCCATACTTTCTACCCTTCCACCAATCAGAACCAAAGTTACCACCTATCCTCTATCTACCAACCCAACCATACCTCCAACCCAACCTATGTTAGTACCCCAAAGTATGCCCATTGCATAAAACCCAAGCTACATCCCTAACCCATAAGGGTATATACCTCTACCTTCCACCCAACCACCTATACCCACCTATTCATAAGTCACATCATCCCAACCACCCATGTCTACATACCAATATGTGACAACTTCTCAACCCCCCACCAACTATCCATATGTTGCACCTACCCAAACCCAACATAATCTACCCTATAACTATGGGGGTACACAACCACAAATGGATCTTTTAAAAATGTTAATGGATACAATTATTAATTTAGAGTCATATATCTCTAGTTCCCATTATGTCCTATCTTATAAACAAATCTATAATGAACCAATTCATCCATCTATCCCCATTCGACCTTATCCTCCTCAATGGGAAATTTCAAAATTTTAAAAATTTTAGAGAAAGGGAAACCCTCAACAACATCTAATAAAATTTAGGCATTATGTCTATTTGATCACCTATGATGATGCTCTCCTTCTCTGTACCTTTCCTATGTCTCTATCAGGTTTGGCACTAGATTGGTTCAATGCTATTACAAAGCACTCCCTCTTTTCTTTTTCCCAACTAGCTCAAACTTTCTTAAATCACTTTTCCATAAAAACTCTAAAAAAGTTTCCATCACCAATATCTACTCCATTTATAAATTGATGATGAGTCCATATCTGACTTTGTATCCATTAGAGAAGCTTGATAAATCAATTTTCTTTACCTTTTCCCCAACCCAACCTAATTTAACTCTTTGTTCAGGATTGTGCCAAACACATTTCCTCCACTTTGTGGGTTCAAACTTTAAGGGCTTTGATGAGTCTTTCACCATGGCATGGAAATTAGAGAATAAAGCCATTGATGAGGGGAAGTTAAAACTGATAAACATGAATTCCACCTTCAAATAAAATGAGACTCCCTCCTCAAAACCTAATAATCAAACCAACATTAACACTAGAAACAAGGGCACCATGAATGTAGTTGTCCCTAAAATTACCCCTCCACCCATTTTTAACTAACCCAAGTCTTCTAGTTCCTCTAATTAGAACACTATAAACACAAACTACAATAACCAAAAGCAATTTACTCTGCTAGGGGAGTCATATGCTTTGGTCAAATTTGTTGAAAGAAAATGTCATACAACTTCTTCTTGTAAAACCTTCATAATAATTCAAGTCCTCTCATCATATACCTAGTTGGTATAAGGAGAATGAATTGTGTGCCTTCCACCATATCATTGGAGATGACATTAGTAAGTTTAATAACTTCAATAACTGCATCCAAAATCTCATTGATAAGGGGTAACTTATTTTGGATAACCCCAATGCACCCCCAAATCAATCACTTGACATCTTTAGACAACCATTTCCTAAACATGCCCCTTCCATGAAAAATGAAAATAAAAGAAAATAATCCTCTCAAAACTACAAAGTCCATATCATTAACTTATTTCTTAGTCAACTCATTACTGAGGAAACCATTTCCCAAAACACCTTTCTTGCCCTTCCACTTATTGAGGTAGTGGAGTCACTCTCCATTTATTTGGAAAATGAGACCAAGGAAACAAGTATTCCCCTTTCTCCACTGATTGAGGTATTTAATCCACCAACCTCTCCTTTGGGAGACATACCAAAAAGAGGTATCAATTACCACCATATCCTTCTCCTCCATCATACAACAATCCACTCTTCCTTTGAATATCATCCCTAAGGAAGAGATCACCCTACCTACCTTTCCCATAAGAGACTCATCTTCCCAAACCTTAGAACCTTTGATTGAGTAAAATGATGAGGTAACCACTTATCTCTCTCCACCCATGGCCTTGACCTTTGAGATCAATATCAAAGGGATCAAACACATTTATAAGCCCTTCTCTAGACTCATTCAAAATTTGGAGTACTTATCTTAATCCAATGTAGATCATGCCACATTTTGGCACCATCTTGAGATTCCTTACCCAACCAAGCAAGAATCTCCAACCATGCCACTATCATCCCAACCTTCCATTTACATTATCATTGTACCAATCAAACCATAACTAAACTACTAAGTTGACTCCACCTAAAATAACCAAGTCACCTTCTACCATTCCAACCAAGCCCATAAATTTTTTTGGCATATTCCTTATTCAAAACCTTACTCACCCCTCATTGAAATTGAAATTAACTTCACCCCAAACCAATCCAAATTTTTTTTCAAACTACCCAAGATTCCACAAACCAAAACTCTACCTCCTCTTTCTACTTTGCCTTCTATTTTAAGACCTCACCCTTCTACCTTAGTAAAGAAACAAACTATACTAGAAAAAACCCAAATCCAACCACCAATTTTGGTTAAACCATCACTCATACTTTCATCTTCACCTATATTCACCAAATTTTATATAACCAAACCACCTACTTCTCAAGCATCTACCCTAACACCTTTCACCCCCAAGTAATCCATACAAAAACTATCCATCAAGAGTGCTCCTTCACCCAAATATCTTACCAACAAACCTACTCTTAAAAGGGTTTCCACCATAACTACCAAAACTAAGACCCCACACCTTTGCAAAATTTTCTTGAGTTTTACTCAACCATATTGTAGAGGTTATTAAAATCATCTTGATTAACCTTTCCACCTATCAGACCATTTAAACCACATAGTCCTAAACCATCCTAGTGTAATGATAAATTAGTATGCTCATACCATAGAATACCTGAGCATGATACTAAGAAATAGAAATCTATCCAAGTATTAATCCATTAGTTGTATCACAAGGATGAATTATTATCAGATGAGCCTCCTATAAACCCACCACTAACCTAAGAACCAAGATCCATCAACCAACACTTGCCTACTCCCCCACTCTCATCTCAAAGTTAAGTGTAACCAAAGAAATTATCTATCATGAATCTTTCCCAAATCCATACCATCCATGTGGTCACATAATCATAATCTCAACCAAAGGATAAGGGAAAGGAAAAGATGTCTATTCCATGGACATATCCCTCTTCCACCACCTAGCTAACTCCGAGCACCTTTACCTTCAACCAAACCTAAGGTGTCCATCTTGGGTCCCTCTCAATCTAACCCTTCTGAATCAATCTAATGAGTAGTTATAAAATAGCTTCACCAAAAAATTATGAAGATGAATTTGTATGAACTAATCGATACCTCACCCCATCACCACCAATTGATGATAGAGGATTTACAATCCATAGAGGACTAACCAGAAGACCCACAACCCCTAGCATCTTTTTTTTAGAGATCTCCAACTTTCCAACCTTGTTACCTTCAAGGATTTAGAAATACCCTCCATCCATCTAGATGATCCAGATCTTCCCCTCTTTATTACTGTGTACATCAACCAAACCTACATTGGGAGGGTTATGATTATTGGGGGAGATAGTATCAACATTTTCTCCTCCCATGCATGTAACCAACTCAAATTACCTGAGAACATTATGTCAAAAACCTTAGTAGTGATGAAATCATTTAATGATACCATGGCCACAACTTTAGGAACTATTGTCCTTCATATTGATCTAAGACCCCAAACTCTTCTTGAGCTCTTCTATGTAATAGAAGGTGAGTTATAATACAATATTTTACTTGGATTCCCTTGAATTGATTCCATGCGTTATGTTCCATCCACCATGCACTAATGCATAAAATTTGAACATGAAGGTCAAGTTCTTACCATAAAAACTGTCTCGAATCATTTTACATCATGCAATATGATGTACCGACCCGATGATGTTCTCCTTCCTCCATCCAACAAGCCTTCATCAGTAAAATATGAAGCCCCATATTTTTATACAAATAAATCATCTGCTAGTTCATGTATCCCTTGCACACAAATTCCCATAATGGACCCCTTTGAATTAACCTTCCATTATCATTTGATGGGGGAGTATCACCTTTTGACACTAGACACTTTTCCTACTCCTCAAGAGTATGAGAGTATTGACTAACAACCTCATTATGAACCCAATATTAGAGCCATTATTCCTTTCATGCCCTCAAATTTTTAGACCAATTTCATCTATGGGGGATTAAATAAACCCCTTGACACTTCTACCACATCTTTTTCACCTTGACCTTTCACCTATAGTTTCTCTAACCTACATAAACTAGAGATTGACAAGACATATCTTTAAAGGTGTGCTTGGAAGGGATTTGGTCTAAGATAGTATGGACATAGGTTACATGAGTTACTTCAAATCAAGACCCAAAAACCTCATGAAAATTATGGCCTTAGTTTCATGCCACCTAAAAATCAAACAGACCCACATCCCATTACCATTATTGATGAGGAAATATTATCCTCATCTTCTACTCCACCATTGATAACTAAGGATTCCTACATAAACCCCCCTAATGTTTTTTCATCAACATAATCAACCTTGGGCCCCTAACTTATCAAAAGGATAGGGTGATTGTAACCATTCCTTTGACTCATCTTGAGATGGTAAGAGATGATTCTCCTATCATTAATACCATTTGATGTCAGGATGATGATTCCATTCTTGTCTATCTAGGTGCAAAAGATTATTCTATCCATAAATATCTTCTTCCTAAGACTTAAACCATGTTATATAAATCCACCATTACTATCAACTTCATTATTCTGAATAACCTATGCATTATCAAAAATTGGCCAATCACTAAAGTCTAAGGAGCTTCAAGACTTCCCCTCCTACCTGCAATACCACAACATAACATTTACTTGGTCTTAAATCAATATGCTAGGAATTGACCCCTCTATCACTACCCACAACACAGTCATCAACTATGATTCCAAGATAGTTAGGCAAAAACTTTGATGAATATAGCCTCACATAGCCCTTCTCATCAAAGAATATCTCCAACATCTTTTAGCTATCAATTTTATCCAACCCATTGATTATCCCTAATATCTCTTGAAAATTGTACCCATCACCAAATACATAGGGGGAATTTAAATTTGTGTGGACTTTCATGACCTTAATCTTGCTTTCCCAAAGGATGACTTTCCTTTTCCAAGAATTGACCATCTTGTTGATCTTAGATCTAGCCATGAGATGTTCTCTTATGGATAGGTTCTCAAGTTATAATCATATATTAATTGCCCCTAAAGATCAATAAAAAACCACCTTTATCACCCCATGGGGAACTTTTTGATACAAATTCATGCCTTTTGGATTGAATAACACTGGTGTAACCTACCAAAACACTATGAACTACATCTTCCATGACCTTATTCACAAAATCATAGAAGACTATGTCAATAACCTTCTTGGGAAATCCAAATGTCTAAAAGATCATTCGGTCATTCTTAAGATTATCTTTAAATTACTCATCTATTACTTTGTACACCTTAACCTATGAAGTGTATTTTTGGGGTTTTATCAAGAAAATTCCTTGGCTTTATTATCTCCCTTCAAGGAATTGAAGTTTATCCCACTAAAATTAGAATAATCCTTGACATTCCTCCTCCCACCCACCTCAATAAAATTTGTAACTTACAGGGGAAGCTCCAATCCATTTGTTTCTTCATCTCTCAACTCTTGGATTGATGCCAACCTTTCCACCACCTTTTTAAGAATGATTTATCTTTTAAGTGGAACATAGAATTTTAAAAGGCATTTGATTCACTTAAAGAGTACCTTTTATCTCCACCTATCCTCATTCCTTCCAAGGAAGGTCAAACTTTTTACATTTATATTTTTACCACTAACCACTCCTTAGGGGCAATGTTGGCCCATTAGGATGAGAAACATAAAGATCAAGTTGTCTAATATGCTAGCCATATAGTTTTAGAGTACAATACTTGCTACACCCATAACAAAAATAAATGCACAACCTTGATATTTATGGCCACCAAACTTCACCATTACCTTATCAATTATAAGACCTTTGTCATAACCAATACTAATCCTCTCAAGTATATACACTCCAAACCATACCAAAATCAATGTATGACTAAGTGGATCATGATTTTAATTAAGTTTGACCTTGCACTCCTCTACTAAAATTTAATTAAAAGGAAAGTCATTGCTGACCAACTAGATGAATCACCATTAGACGACAACTAGCCTCCTTCTCTCAAGTTTCCAAATGATTCCATTGCAACCTTCTCTCAAGTAGACATCACCTATCAAGTGATCATGTTCTTTGATGGATCAAAGTGTCAATTTGGTGGGGGATCTAGTATCATTCTTATCCCCCTTCATGATTAATCTCTTCCATTATCCTTCAAGCTATATTTTAAATGTACTAATAATATGGCTGAGTATGAAGCCCTAGTGCTAGGCCTCCAAACTAAATTAGCCTTAGGAGTCAAAATGATCAACATTTTTGGTGACTCTCAAATTTTGGTCAATCAAATCAATGGCTCTTATTAATTTAAGAATGATTTTTTGAAATAGTAAAAATAACAAGCTGATGTACTCTTAGCATCATTTGAATACTACCATATCTAAACCACTCCATGATCTACAATTTTTTTTGTCAATATGATGGATTCTCTTACATCCTATATCCCATCTACACCTTATGACTCTAAGATATATATCATTATCCATCAACTTACCCAACCCTCTTATTTTAAATTAGTCTCTCTTACCATCTTCAATGTGGAGGAGACCCAACCTGACCTTTGGTACCAATAGACCTTCGACTATCTCAACCTTACTATCATCCCTTCCAACCTTTCTTGGAATGATCAAAGAACATTTATCTAGAGCACCTCATGTTATACCATAATATGAGGAATTATTAATAAAAATGGCTTTGATGGTCTCCTCTTCTATTTCCTACATAGTCATAAATCCTCTCATGTTATCAAAGAAATGCATGATGGAATTTATAGAGGAAACTTTAGTGGTCTATCCATTACTAAGCACATCCTTCACCTTGGATATTATTGTCCCACCCTTAACTAATATTATTGTTATTATGTGAAAAAGTGTGTCGAATGTCAATAACATGTCAATGTTACATCATGCACCTAGCCATAGTCTCCAAGTATCTAGGTATCTCTAACCCTTTTCACAATGGGGTCTAGATCTTATTAGAGAAATTAACCCCCATTATTCATAGAAACATCATTCTATCATCACTACAACAAAATATATCACCAAATGGGTAGAGGCTATTCCTTTCATCTCAACTAAAGCTAAAAAAAATTTCAACTTTATCCACCATCACATTATCTATCATTTTGGTGTTCCTCATAAAATTATCACCAACAATGGTAAATATTTAAAAAGCAAACAAGTCCAAGGTCTTTATGATGTATTTGGTATCAAGTTAAGTTTATCATTGATTTATCATCCACAAGCAAATAGATATGTTGAAGCTTCTAAAAAAAATATTAACAACATGCTAACTAAAATCCTTAGTACATCTATTCAAGATTGGCATTTACACATCCCCTTTACCTTATGAGCGTATCATACTAGCATTCAAACCCTAGAGGTGTTACTTTTTTCTCTTCAATTTTTAGAGTCGAGGCCATCTTGCCTATCTAAATCCAAATTCCCTCTCTTCACATATCCCTACAAGATCTCATTTTTGAGAAAGATTATCATTAAGAATGTTTATCCCAATTTGAGCTACTTGATGAATGTCATTTAGTTGTCCTTACACATCTTCATGTCTATCAAGAATGAATCAAGTGCGCTTATAAAAAACACCTTAAAGTGTAAGAATTCAATATCAGAGACCTTGTCTTAGAGGAAAATAAATATGTAAAAAATATGGAGAAAAGATAGTGGGGAAAGTTTACTTTAAATTATCTTGGACCTTATATCATAACGCACAATTATGGATTAGGATCTTATCATTTTTCCTATCCTAAAGGGAAAATAGAACTTGAGCCCCTTAATACATCACATCTACATCCTTACTTTTATTAAACATGATTGAACTCATATTTTGTTTAACTTAATCTCATCCATTGTTTTTACCCACATACATCCCATTATTTCAAAGACAACCAATTAAAGCTAAATCATGTGATTATCCATTACATCCTTTGCCTAATCCTGAACATGGGTACCATGGATCTACCTATGGTATGGTCCCCATGGTACTTTCCATCCCCTTATAATATGTATTTCCATTTTCATTATTGATTAAACCTCTTTTAACCATCATTAACCTTCTTGTGCTCTAGTTTTTCCTTTATAAAGGTGAATATTTCAAGCCTATATAAGTAAATCCATGTTAATAGTAGGAAAAAGACAATCAATCCAAAATTAAATAAATAAATAAATAAAAGCCAAAACTCATATGGGTCATTCAAAGCATTTATAGACTACTCCCTTAAAGGACATCTATCAAAATCCTTAAACAAAGCTCACAAACTTAGACCACTACCTTGAAGGATGGATGAGTAAAACATTTGTCAAAGCATAGAAATTTCTTAGAAGCTTCTTGCATCGATCAACTTCCCATGTCCCTCCAAGAAATAAAAAAATAGCAAAATACCCATTATCAAAAATTAAAAAAAGTAAAATAATATTTGAAATCGTAATCAGTTTTCATATGTAGACTTCTCACATTGATAAGTATACACTTTATATGATATGAACTTGGTTATACTATCTCTTTTGATAACCTATTGAAGAGGCATGCTAATCTCACAAGAAGGTTCCATTTTCATCCATATATCCTTTATACACTCTATAGACAAATATTATTTAAGAAACTATAAATACTCTTCATTTAATAAGATATAATGTATTGTAAGAATGAAGCCACCTATATAATGTTTTGAAAATATACAAAATAAAAACTTATATTTAAATATCAATAATTTCAATGTAATAAGCCCAAAATTGGTACCACCCAATTATTGTTATCCCCTACTAATTTTGACTAATTATTGAGTATTGTATGAATTTTAACTAAATACTTATCTAAAACATAATCTAGCAACCCATAAAAGCACTCAGACTCCCACATGCTACCTTGACATTATGTAATCAAGACACCTTTTTACCAACTAATGGATCTTAATGCAAAGCATTTGAAGGACTTATGTTCATAAAATGATCATACTTCAATTTTTTAGTCCTTGCCAAAGAAGAAACATTGTTCCTTCTTCTAATTCTCTCATATCTAATTGTTGATACATTCATTATAATGTTTCTCTTGATTAGCCTATCTCCCTCACATTTAGTTTTCTAATCCAACTTAATTTATGTGTCTTAAGATTGAACCACCTTCATCTAATGATATGCAGCTCATTAAAAACATTTAAGAACCAATTATGTGTTTTATTATGTGGTGTGCCTTGTTTAAGTGTTTTTACTCAAAAGAACATCTTAGCCATCATAACAAACATACAATCATAAAAATATTACATTTTATCACATCATAAGTCCATAAGTCATCATGCATCAAACTACCTCAAAACCAATATCTAATCATAGATAACATCATCACATCACAATCATCTCATCTAAATAACCAATAACACCAACTTATCATGAAATGTCTATCATTGTTTAACCATACATCATCCACATATTCTATACATCACATGCCTATCTAGCTAATAAATCAAAGATTCATCCACATGTCCAACAAAACATCTCATCATAACAAACATCATCATATCATCACATCAATGAACATCCCATCACGTAATCATAACATCATAATCACCCTACCATCTATCTCATCCATATAACTATGATCCATTAACCCATAACCATGTCATAATCATCAATAAACATAACAATAATCAAAAACATCAAAGTCATGTCCAACATAGCATAAACATTATCATATCATAAAACAACATCTATCAATGTCAAATATCATCATGAGCATAAATTAAATACCTGCATCATCACATGCCTAGCTAGGTGAGTACACATCAACCATAACATGCTAATCATATGAGCATAATCATCATAAACAACATCACATCCATAAACATCAACACAAACCATAAAACATGATCACATCTATATATAATAAGCTCATAATCAAAATAATGATCAAATATACAATAATGTACAAGTCTCTTAAAAATATATATACATATCACTACATTAGATCATAGGCCAATATCAAAATCATATGATACATCAAAAATAAAATGTCTCATAATAGTAAAAGCCCTTAGAGCACCATTGACTCCTAGAGCCTATCTTCTTGAGCCTACATTTCCACTTGTAGATGTATCCCACTAGCCTAGTGTCGCACTGCTATCCCCTCTAATGATCCCTGATTATATACTCACCCCATCTAAGCTCATTTGGTAGACATATAAAAACCAAAGCTTCATAATATTAGAGCTCCTTGACTGTCACTACATATCTTGCCATTGAGATAGTCCTCTTGCCTACCTAAAAGAATCCCTCTCTTAAGTAACCATGGCTAGATGAGCCCTAGCCTAATCCCTCTCCCTAGTCAGTATGGCCATATAGCCTTATGTCATATCCTTCTCCTAGGTAACTACTACTAAGGATGCATGTACTATAGATAGTAATGTGCCTTGAACCACATAAGGTACTTCCCAGTGACACCTACATCATCAATATCAACCCTCATTTTCATCTCCTTATGAATAATGAATACATTCTTTGGCTTTGGGGTAGGTAATGGGAACTCTATATCCTCCCTTTGATACCTTGAGAAATTCCATGGGATATCTATAGTGAGGCCAAACTATCTCCTCAACCTATCAAAATGGATTAACTCTGTCTTTAGATATTGCCTCCCATAGATCCATCTATAATTCTAAAACATTAAAATTTTCCTTATATTACCGACCCATGTAGGAAATTGGACATATGGTCACCAAATCATGTAACCCACTACAAGTTCATCAAATTGGTCCATATACCAATAAAAATCATGTGTCCTTCCTCCTAGTCATGTGAGTGCATAATCATACCTCCATCACATAAACCCCATGTTAAATTCCTTCTAAATAAAGTTATGTCATGATAAACCACCTGGTTAAATAACTCTAATGTGCTCATAAGCCCAACAGTGAAACATAAACCTAATGCTAATACCATAATCCCTATGTTCCCTTTATCCCTAGATCTCTTGATATTTATACACTAGAAAGACAAGTTACCAAGTGTACACTATCTGATCCATCACCATGCCTACTAAAACACCTAATAATAATGAAATAAACCTACCGCTACTTAAGTATCATAATGCATAATAGGTCATTACCATCATCATTATAGTGATGAACCATCTTGTGCCCAAATCCATGTGATACAAGGTTATATAATGTAGGCCTCCAACATTCCACCTCACATGCACCACATCATCACCATACAACACACTAATGATTTGGTCTTGTTCCTTACCATCAATGTGCTCTATCAACTCACCTTGTATTGGTAGTCACTTGATTTGGTTAATGTCCTTTGGCAGGAGCATCATCTCTCTAGTAATAAGTAAGAATGTGTTAGTGGTAGGGTCCCATCTCTCAATGAGTGCCAATAAAATAGCTACATTATGGGGTATACATTGATAATACCTTATGCCACCCAAGTCCACTAGTGACAAGTGATCCCACTCCTAGTCTGTCATCACTCGATGAACCTTATCTAGAAATTATGACACTCAATCTCTCATTTATAATTATTCCCTTTTTCCCTTAACTTACACAACTATTCTCAATTTACCCAAACCTTAATTATACACCATACTTTATATCATTATTCAAACATCGATAGTCAAATGCTGATCGATGATAGTTCCTTTTAGAACCATCACTGATCAACCACAAACCATCAATAATTAGGTCACCAACCACTGATGGTTAGGTAATTAACCATAGATGGTCCACACATTATCTACTTAAAGGTTACCTATCAAATGGCAATAGTTGATAGTGATCGATGATGGTTGATAGTAACTAGTCACAGTCGATAATGACCACCAAAGATCACTAAGTTGTGACCACCAGTGTACCACACCTACCCCTAGCATCCTAATCTACCCAAAACATCCACTATATAAATTAAAAACCTATCTAAACCATTCTACCCTCTCCTACCTACACTACCCCTCTACCATTTCACGCCCTCTACCACTTTCATCACAAATTCCTCTACCTACCCAAATACATAAACCTCACCCTAAACCTAGCCCTAACCCTAAGTCTAAATAACCCATAACCAAAATAAATTAACATTTAAACAATAATTATTAGAAATTTAATTTCACCCCTATCCTCATTTCATAATCATTGATGTGGAAAAACTCTAGGCACCACTACCACTTGGCCCTGTGCTCTACCTCATCCTCTCTGTATCCTCGATGGTTGAATCTCCACACAATCAATCTCAATCAACCTCACACACTAAACTTATTCCACTTAATCACTCAAATTGATACTTCAAACCATCTCCATTCTTTTTTTCTCAAGTCACAGTGTAAGCATCATGGGTTATAACTTTTTAAATGAGAAAATAAAACCCTTGATAACCTTCTTACCATCACCTTATTAGGGTTGACATACGACCATCGATGGTCACTTTGTGACCATCGATAGTTAAAATCGACTGTTGATGGTTAACCACTTTTGGATTTTTAACTCCCACCTAGTATTTTCCAAACAACTTTACATCACAATAATAATCCCACTACCAACCATTGGAGTACCTATTCTCTACCAACTAAACAACTAACCATGTAACCTTGATATTGGTCATGTTGGCATAGCATTCACATGTTTTATGACAACCTTACCTTGATCAATTTGATCTATACAACTACATTTCCATCTTGAATAACTTGAAATCATCTTAATTTTATGTATTGACCCAATTATGTCTTTCTAAGAGAACTTCCTACCTTGAATACCTATGAATATACTGACCTTTCCAAGAAGAATTGAATTTATAAGTACAACCTAATCACCATGCCTAAATTTGGTCACTTGGTCTAATTTTCACTTGTCCTTATAATACCACCTTTTTTACTAACTACTTCAACCATGATAGTCTAGTTTATGCATGATATGTGTTATCATATTTAGTCACATTTAGTATGCATGTTTTCACCTTGATGCCCACTCCAACCAATGTTATCACCCAATTCACCATTTGTCAAACCTATATTTGATTTTATTTTACCTCATCAATTTTTGGTTTGAGGGGAAATACCTCCTCCCATGATTAGGCCAGCCAAACTTATGACCTACCATCTATTTTTGTTTTATAGCTTACTAATACAAACTACATAACAAAAAGGGGTAAAATATAGAAACTAAAAAACTATGCATTATGGTTCTATATGTTGCACTAACCCTTAGACCATCACAAGACCCTATAGGGACCACTTTCATACCATTACCCTATAAACTTTAGTCAAAATGACTAACTTTTACTATTCTAACCTTGTCCTATTGACCATTAATGGTCAAACCCTGACCATTGATGTTTAGACTTAATCGTTGATTATCTACCTTTAACTACCTTAAGGGTTAACTCCAGCTCAACTCTAACTTACTTTTTTATTTTTAGCTATTTGATCTATGTGCATGATCAATACATTTCAAGGCTAAAATTAGACACCTTTTTAAACCTCTTGTTGAACCTATTGTTCCACCTCTCCCTTCCTTATATAAAAGAGAGAAGGATGTAAAAAGGAAGGGCAATAATCATCAGAGAGAATCAACAATTATCATAGCTTCTTATATCAAAACTCCTTTTACAAGTTTTATTTTGATGAATACAATAAATCTTCCAATAAGCATGATAGAGAGCACAAACACTATAATTCATCAATCATAACCAATACATTGACACTCTACTAGAATTATTCCAATCTCCACAATGAGTTTTTAGCCACACACCTCAACATTCTTTAAATCAAAAAATAAAAATGTAAGTATCTATTTTTAGTAATTAGTTATTTTTTTCCTCTCCCAACCAAACCTCTGAACTAGATAGCCTTGAATATTCCTCTCTATCTTATAACTAGCCTCCAGTCTAAACCCATCTCCTAGAATCACTCAACCATCTTCCCAACTAGACCTACCCTTACCTAAGCCAAATCTGATAGTGACCATTGATGGCCACTTAACCACTGATGGTTTACCCTTGATCACCGATAGTCACCCAACCATTGATGGTTACCTAATTATTGATAGTTCACCCAACCATCGATGATCACTATGTGATAATTCCAATAACAAGTCAATTCCTTATATCAAACCTTAACCAAACCCCAATTTACAACTTTCTATTTGATCATAGTACATAATCCTTTTTTCTAAACCACGTC
>JARHVA010001591.1:1437500-1470000 GCA_037957365.1 Torreya grandis
ACAATTAGATTTTAGGAAAAAAGTTGGTTTATCCTAACTATCAGAATGTTGCCAATAGTGATTGTGATAAGTAAACATAGTTAAATATGATATATTGTGTGGTTTTGATGACAAAGATATATTGTTCCATAAGAAGGAACCATTTTCAACACCTTCAACCAAGTTTTGTTCATGGTCTTATATTTTGATATCCATTTGTTAACTCTATCAACTACTCAGTAATGACTAAAGATGTCATTATGTAATCACCAAAAGTGGTATTTGGATGCTAAGAGTGTTGTTTGAATCAACCTATTCCTAGCTTAACCCTACACCTATCCTAGAGAATTTTGTACACTTTCCATACCATTGTGTAGACCATAGATATCTACAATCAGATCAAACATAGTCCTAGAATAGTTTTCTTATATTCCAACATAATTTTACTAATAGTTTGTTAGGTGTACATTATCACCATGTGGCTTTAGTGTCCCAAATGTGGCATTATTTTCCTTTGACCTAACTCTCTAAAATAGATACATTTTTAAATATGTTCCCCTCTTAAAGTCAACCTAAGTATATTTTATTATCTTTACAATCTACAGATCTCTATAAATGCAAGTCTATTTGACCTTTATTGACTAGATGGAAAATAGATGCAAAATCCTATTTAAATAAAAGATAATTTGAGAAAAATTAATGTATTTGATCTCTATTCTGCTTTACTTATACACACTACCACCTAGAATAGTATTAAGCCTAAATTTAAAATATTTCAAAACTAAAACTCATTCAAGTTATCCAAATATACTCTCATTTTAACATTCACTTGCACTTATACCAAACACTAGGTGGGAGAACTACATTGGGGTTGATCCCTCCTTAGAGAATTGGTACGTAGGCAACTCTCTTCAAAGTAGGGTGTTGAGGATGTCCAACATATCCTACTAATGAACACATGTTTATTTCCCATGCCATACTTATAAGGAGGATTAGGGTTTGTAGAATAAATCAAGTTTTATATACATAACACAAAGTTCTAAATTTCATGAATGCAAGAATAGGACCTCAAAACATAGGTGCAAGTGGTTCCATAAAATAGGAATAGTAATAAAAATAGGACATTAACACCACTTAGAAGATACTACAACAATATGATACTACTATATAGGAGTGTCATTACTATCCAATGAGAAAACATATACTAGGACCCTATTGATGACACTCAAAACTATTGAGAACCCAATTTTTAGAACCTAAATCATCTGTGATAGTCACTTTACATATATTTTTCTATTTAAGCATATTTATTACTATTTTTAGAAAGTTAAAAGAGGTAAAAATACATAAAAATAAATGCTTAATTATTACATATCATTTAACTTATTTAGACATCTCACCTTTTAACCAAAATAAGATTTACACTTGTGAAACCCTAAATGGTTAAATCATTTGGTGAACCCAGCTTACATCAAATATTACTTCAAACCATAGCTTGAATTAATCCAAATTTTTGTGTAATAGTTCATAGTTGCATACTTATGATTTTATATTTTTTATACAACCTAACTAAACTAAATCAATTTTCATATTATGGGTTCAATTTATTTTACATATAATTTAAATTATTGTAAAGAAATCCTAGATTAAAAAAAACCTAACCCTAGATGATCTTCAATTTTATATTCTTTTTTATTTTATTTTTATTAACTACTATTAATTTTTTAGAAATCATGTATTCTATTTTAGTATCTCTATTTTATTTTTTTTACTATATGCCATCTAAAAAAGTTCTCCATCTTCCATTAAGAAGTGCTAGACTAGGTGGTAATCCTACATAACATATTTAGATTCCTACTATATAAGCCTATAACATGGAATAGGAACCTATTACAACTCCATATATTAATCCTTCACACCTTAATTATGTGGAATTCATCAAAAGATGAATAATACAACCAAGAGCAAGATGAAATACACATTGAGAATCAAGAAACACTACCTCCACTTAATAATAATAATTTAATTTTTAACAAAGATGAGGTATTAAAAGGCTTTAGAGATATAATTTTGGAACATCCCCTTGATCACTAATAGATCCTATAGGCCATATTTGAAATTAATAATAAAATAAACAATGGCCAATATTCAACCACTCTAGTTAATAATGTTGTTACACCTCCAATAGGGTTAACTAAACCAACTTAGATAACATAAACCAATATTATTATTCAATCATCAGTGACAACTACACCAATTTTGGCTAGTTTCTCTATTCCATATGTACAATCCATTATGCATGAGATTCATACTCTACAGTCTAAGGTGTTACATCTTCAGAAGGGAACAACTAGGCCATCACATGCCTTGGACTCTAAAACTATCTTGCATACACCTTTGACAAATAACATAGAGGTAAATACTTTTCCATATAGTTTCATGGCACCCAAGCTCACATTATATGATGGCAAGGGTGACATAGAGTATCACCTCAGATCCTTTCATGCAACATGCTTGGACTCTTAGTCAAGGGATTGACTTCTTATGAATCTATTTACACATAGTCTTAAGGATTATGACCTATAATGGTTTTATGATTTTCCAAATAAATATATTATGACATTAAATCTTTTATCCAACATGTTTCTAACACATTTATTTATCAATGTTGGTGATAATATATCATATGCACAAGTGGAATAGTTAAAGGAAACTTTGAATGAGCCTATCATAAATTATGTCTTATGATACAAGACAATATTATATAAATTGAATATCCCCATGATAGATAGATATATTTAGGAAATATTTAAACAAAGTATATTACCAACACTACATGAAGCTATCTTATTCAATAAGTTTCCTACATTTACTAGTTTTTGCCACATAGTCAAGGAAAGAGAGGTTAATTTATTACCAATGGGAAAAAATCAAGTACACAAATGGATCATAATAAAATATTAAGATTTAAAAAAAAACTCAATACAAGGTAATATAAATAAAAAAATTGATCAAAAGGCCATAGTCAACACAGCTTCTAAGCCATCTCCCAAATTGGTTTTATTCACTCCTGAATGCAAAGTATTCACTAATCTTCCAAACTCACCAGCATGGATTCTATAACAAATATTAGAATGTAATGAAATATATCTCCCTCACATTAAATCTATTGATATGAAATATCCTCTTATAAATATTTATGATTCAAATGCATTCTATGATTATCACAAGGCACTATGCCACATTAAAAACAAATGCATTAGCCTAAAGCACAATATATAAGATCTCATTGATGCTAACATTATTGATATGGGAACACCCATAAAGCTACCAAAGCAAAATAAAATATAGGATAAGGTAGTAAATGAGGTAGGGGCACATCAGATGTTCACTACACATAACAGGCACATCCACCACTAGATTCTTATCACATAGTTATAGAGGAGGCACATCCCTTATATAACATTATTGGTAGGTATCACATTATAGTGACACACATAACACTTATCACATTTTTATAAAATGATATTGTGGATGATGACACATATTTACATGTGATCTTTATACCAACATACATTAACCACCATCTTTTTCAGAGTGTTATGGTTGATAACAAGTCAAGCATAAGCATGTGCACTATGACACTCTTACATCACTTTGGATACATAGATTGGGATACATTCCCCATAGATACAATTATTATTGGTTTCATTGGACATAATCAAAGATCCATTAGGGGAGGTTGTGCTTCTATTATAGGTTGGACCAACACACATATCCACTCAGTTCCTAATATTACCTAGTGTAGGTCTATTTAATATATTATTGGGTAGTACATGGTTACAATATCCCTAAGCCATCCCATTTACAGTACACTAATTCCTAAAGTATATACATTTTAGTCAAATTTTTAAGGTTGAGGGTGTCCCATATGAATATCCTTTACGCATCCCATAGGTAGTTCCAATAGAGTTTCTAGCTACAATATAACACAAAAACCAATTACAATTACAACACCACTACCAGATATTTCATGGCTATAAGTTATATATAATAATTCATATCCTATGCATATATCATAATGTTTAGTAGATTCATCATTTTAGGCTAGTTTTACTCCTACGGTATCTACATGTATGCATATTCTCCCACATAAACCATTACTAGAGAGACCCTATGTTAGAGATACACCATATATTTTAGAGGACCTTCCTCTACTTAGCTTATGCTGAGATTAGTTTTATTGGGTTATAGGGGTTCTCATCATAGGGAAACTAGATCACCTATAACTTCTTCTACTAGATGGGTCGCTAAGACCCCTATAGTTCATAGGGCATCACAGTCAGTGCCAAAACATCATAGCATCACTTCAAAAGCAAAATTATACTTAGAATATATAACATAATAGATCATGGACTCACATTTTCCCTTTCACACTATATGCATGATCATAGTTCCCCTCTTTGACATAAGTCATAATGATAGTGAGTCTCCCATGAGACTCATTAGTTAGTATTGTAATTACTATTGTACATACTTCCTTCTTTCTTTCCCTCTTTTTAAATAGTTTATTTTCATTTTATTTTACAAATATTATACTCATAAAGCACAAAAACAATATAATATGTCAAAATAAAAAAATGTTCAAATATTTTTAAAAATATAAAATTTATAAATTATATGTGTTGTTATATTTATATCTCTAATACTTGCTAGATATTGCATATTGATTTCTATCTTAGCATAGTTGGTTTTGTCATACACATATTATATTAGAATAATTAATTTATCCTAGCCTATTTTAATAATTATCTCAAGATATTACACCCTTGATTGACCTAGGTTATTTAGATGAGGTATTTCCTAAATGTGTGATTAGTTATTGTGAGTCACAATCTCCTATATATTAGGAGATCTAATGTCACTGAGTGTTTTATAAATAAGCACCTATTTTAGTTCTTTTGTTAATGCAATTCATTCCATCTTTCATTTAGAATCAAAATAGGAAATCTTGAGAAGTTTTTTTGAAGCATTGGAGATTGGATGGAGATTGAGAGTAAGATTGATGCTATCCTTGGATGCATCATGCTACTCTAATTTTAGCCATCCCAAGATGAAACACTACTAGAATTTTGACCATTTTTGTGGAATGAGAATAGTTGTCAATGCAGGCATTTTTTTTTGAAAAATTTTGACAATTTTTAGCATCAATTCGAGCTAAAAATATTCATTTTTAGTCATATTTTGATAAATTTTTGAGAGGGTTTGAATTAAATCATTCATTATCAAATTTGGATTATTATTTTAAAATAATTAAAACTAATATTTAGATTTAATTTAATATGAATTATTTTAGTGGAGATTCTTAAAGATCTTCATAAGCCCATCATAGATATGGAAACTATTTAAAACATTGGTTGGATTTGATGAAGTTTTATTTTAATATCATTTTTTTCATATTGGCTACCACAAGGATCAATTGAATCTACATGTTTCTTTATAATTACAATACATTAAAGATTTTATTTCCTTGCATTTGACCCTTTTGTTACTAGATCCAATCCAAATTTTATATAATCCAATGAACTTGATGCTACTCTTTCATCTAATGACATTGAAATATTGATGTCCAATGGTGCCTAATGAGTCATATAATAGCCAAGCCTGGTCATCATATCATATTGGTGACCCTCTACAATAGTCAAACAATTTTCATTTGAATATTATTTAGTAGTGACCCCACAAGCAAATCAACATTCACCACTATGCCAGATCTATATATCTAAGATGAAATTTTTTCACAGACTATTTAGTGTGTAAGGAGTGAAATTGTGTTGGATGGGAGAGGCATTGGATCTGATCTACCTATGTTTTTTTTCTATGCATTAGAAACTCACCTACTTGGCATCCTTTGCTGAGACATTATTGAATCTAAGGAGAAGGCATTGAAAAAGTGTGTTCCTTTATTTTTATACCATAAAAATGTTATATTGAAGGTAGTGCATGGCATTAGAATCTCCAGGTCTATGCTTTACTAGACTAGGTTGGAGATCTGAGATCTACCTACACTTTATGGGTGAGAAGACTACCTTCAAAAATAATAATTTATTCTACTTAAATGTCTTATGCTATCAAGTCTACCCTTTCTGGGAATAGATCTAAGTTTTATGTGGAAGACAACTGATTTAGACATTTTACAAAGAAAAATAATAGTAATTCTCCATTTGCTACTCTTTACACAGTTAGATTTTTTTTGCATTACTAGCTATAATTTTTTATTAAAGAAGAAGTCACACTTTTTTGCATGCCTACCAAGGTAATTAAAAGGACTATTCTTCAATTTTGTTGACTTTTTTAATTCTATGGAAAAATTATGGTTCTAATGAGTGGTTACACGAATAATTGCTTTTTTATTTGACCTATTTTTATAGGAAATCAAAATGCTTATAAATTTTCAATCACACTTTGAATTTGAGTTCCATTTTTTTTGAAAGTTCATATTGTTTGATTCTATATCTATTGGTCTCATTAAATTTAAAAATATAATGAGAAAATTGTAACCTCATTTACTCCTTAGATGTAATTTTGGTTGAAATTGACATCCAATTTTCCATTGCATTTTTGGATGCACTTTCGATAGAGTTCAACATCCATTGTGTGATTGTGTGTTATTTTTAATCTTTTTGTATGTGTTTTTACATTTTATTTACATTTTACAAATGCATATTTAATTTCTACACTTAAACATACTTGTATTTGTTTGTTATTTGTAACTTTCAATATGTCTAATAAAACCATGTTTTGTGCTCCTTGACACATAATTACTTCCCGATGATAATTATGTAGCATGGAAAATTAAAGTATAAACACATTGAGTTTGTATATATTTGGTCAGTGGTATAAGGCACATGGGTCTAGCATGCAATAGATATTGATCAACAACAAAAATATGATAGATAATAAAAAGGCTAAGTTAATAATCATGTTTAGAGTTTTGGATGATCTACAACCTCATATCTATAGTGCCACAACTACAAAATATGCTTGAGATAAGATTAAAAATGTATATGAAGATAAAAATCAAAATTAAATCTTGCATCTTTAGAACCAATTTCACACTCTCAAGCTCAAATCAAATGAAAAAGTAGAAGCATTCCTTAGAAGGGTTGAAACATTGTAGGCTTCACTTTAATCTTTGGGCAAGTTGGTGACATATGATTCTTTGGTCCCTATAGTCCTTAGAGCAATACCCCCACATATAGGATCTTTGTGACCACATTAAATGTCATAGGATAATTAAAACCTTTGAGGTATTGGTAAATTTGTTGGAATAAGAGGAAGTTATGCATAATTTAGAGGAAGTAGATGATGAGCATGAACTCACATCAAATAAAAATGGGAATAAACCCATTAAGGGTCCACAAAAATATCCAAAAAAAACTAATGAGGAAAAATTCATGTTCTCTTAAAGCATGTCAAATCTCTGGAAAATAGGGACATGACTTAAAAAATTATTGGTATAACACATGTCAATAGGGCTCATCAAGTAAGAATACATCTTTCAAAAAGTCACCACAAATAGAGAAGAAGCAACCAAAACAACAAAATAGGTAAAAACAAAAAAATTCCAATCCTAAACAACATGGAAATCTTATTGAAGATAATGATTCTTCAAATGAGGAATACGGTTTAGCTAATCAAACACATGAGTCTACAAATCATCCAAGTGCAGTTTTTATACATTTATTTATGAGTAACTAGACACATGATAGGGAAAAAAGATTGGTTTTTCACTTTGATAAAAATAGAATCAAAGGGAAATGTTTCACTTGGAGATGATACCTCATATATAGTTCAAGGTAGTGGTGAGGTCAAAATTCAACTTGGAAATATAAATTTAAACATTTCAAATGTTCTATATGTTTTAGGTCTTATAAAAAATATATTATCTATTAATTATCTACTTGACCACAATCTCATGGTTAGATTTGATCACCAAAATGGTCAAAAAAAATTCCATATCAAAGACATGTCTAGTCATTTTGAAGTGATTTCCAAGGCTTCCAACATTGGAAAAATGTTTTAGCTTGATTTTTTTCAAAATGATCATCAATAAATTATGGTCAAAGATATAGAACTAGTTAATTTGTGTCATAGAAGATATGGTCACTGGATTTATGGTTATTTGGTATAACTAAGCAAGCATGATATGGTTCATGGTCTTCCCAAACTCAAACAATCTTATGATACATGTAATAGTTACTTAGTAAGAAAACAAAGAAGATATACCTTTGAAAATATTGAGTATTGATCACTTGGTAAGTTGGACTTGGTTCACACTAATATTTTCAAACATTTTACTCCTAGTTTTAGAGGGTACTAATACTTTCAACTTTTTGTTTATGATTAATCATGAAAAATGTGGGTTTATTTATTAAACACTAAGGATCAAGATTTTCAAGTCTTCAAAGAATTCAAGGCCACCATTGAAAATGAAACTATTAGGAAAATCAAGACCCTCCACTCAAATCATGGGGGGGAATATACCAATAAAGAATTCTTAGCCTATCCCAGTGTAAATAGAATCAATCAGTAATTGACAAGTCCATATTCACCTTAGTAAAATGGAGTTTCAAAATGATGTAACAAAGTCATTGTGGAAAATTTTCATAACATGGTTGAGGATGAAAAATTACCTAATACATATTGGGTAGAATCTTGTCACACTACAGTCTACTTATTAAACATGTCACCCACCAAATATCTTGATGGAATCACACCTCATGAAGCTTGGATAGGGAATAAACCAAAGGTAACTCACTTTTGAGTTTTTGGTTTCAAGGCATATATGTATGTTTCTAATAAGAAAATAAATAAGTTGGATAATAAAACAAAATAATGTATTTTTGTGGGGCACAGTGTGTAATCAAAGGCATATAGGCTCCTTGATCTAGAAATAAAGAAAGTACTAATAAGTAGAGATGTAGTGTTTGATGAAAAGAGCAGAATTAGTCTACCTTCTACATAGGAAAATGATATAGGAAAAAGTTTTGTAATATTTTCAAATAGTGATGGTTAAAGTGAAAATGAAGATAATCAAACAAGACCTCCAACACCACCACCCATAGTTCAACATATGTCTAAGTGGTATAAAATTACTATACAAGATTCTAACTTGAATGGAGTAATAGATACATCCACTTCAAGATCAAGGACTTGAAGGATGGATTGAGAAGATGTTAATATCACCCTTATGAGTGTTATGTAAGAAACATATGAGTTCTCTATAATAATAGAGTCCCTATAGTCTAGACCTTAGAAAGATGCCATGGATGTAGAATACCAACCACTGATGAAGAATAACACTTGGAAAATTGTTGATCTTCCACTAGGGAAGAAGCTTATTAGATTAAAATGGGCCTTTAAGACCAAGTAAAAATTAGATGGTGGTATTAAATGTATAATGTAAGGCTTTTTGAAAAAGGGTGTGCTTAGAAAGAAGGCATTAACTATGAGGAGACTGTTGCTTCCATAGCTAAGATAAAGAATATCAGAATGGTTTTTATTATGGCTGCACATTTTAGATGGAAATTCCATCAAATTAATGTAAAAACTTCCTTTCCTAATGGATATTTTAAAGAATAAGTCTATATGACTCAACCTAAGGGATTTATGATACCTAATCAGGAACATAAATTTTGTAGGCTTATCAAATCTCTCTATGGGATAAAATAGTCTCCCTAAGCCTGGTACATCAAAATTTATGAGCATATCATACAACATAGATTCAATAGGAGTCCATATGATCCTAACCTCTACCTCAAAAAACACAGGTGGAGGTTATTATAGTGATTATTTATGCTGATGATCTAGTCATCACTGACAACATAATGAAGATGATTGATGCAAATAAGAATGATCTAAAGTTATCATTCAACATGGTATATCTCAAAATGCTATACTATTGTCTTAGTTTAGAGGTATGTCATAAGGAACATTACATTTTTGTTTCATAGATAAATTATACAAAGACATTGTTTGAGAAATTTTGGATAATGGACTACAAGCCTATTACAACACCTTATAGAGACAAGAATTTAATTGTCTCATACAGATCCATCACCAAAAGTAAATGTAACTCTCTATTAACATTTGATTGGGAATCTCATTTACTTGGCATATACTAGGCTAGATATTAGCTATGTTTTTAGTTATCTTTCTTGATTCATATAAGAACCAAAGGTGACACACTGGAAAGTAACAAAGTAGGTATTAAGATACATAAAAGGTATAGTTGAGTATGGCCTAGATTACAAGAAGAATGATAATTTCTTTTTGATAGGATACATATATGAAAATCATGCATCTTATATTGATGATAGGAAATCCACTTCAAATTTGTGTTCTCTCTAAGATTTGGTCTAATTTCATAGGGAAGTAAGAAGAAGAATTATGTTTCTATATCTTCCATAGAGGTAGAATATTGTGTTGTAGTAAGAGTTATCTATGAAGTGATATGGATACATCACATTTTTTTAGGTCTTAGAGTTCCATAGACTCAACCTATAATTCTGAATAGTGATAATCAGGGTGTTCTACATATTTTTTGCAATCTAGTGTTTCATGAAAGAAGCAAGCACATAAAGGTTCAAATTCATTTCATATGAAAATATGTTTAACAACACAACATATTAATCTAGTATTTCCCCACTCATGATCAATGTGTAGATGTATTCATAGATTCAATTGCATGTGATAAGTTTGAGGCATTCATAAATTCTATCTCTTCTTCTCTTTAGGTTATGATAAATTAAGGGGGGAATGTGAGAATAGTTAATTTATCTTATCCTAGTGTAGTACATGTCTCAAGATATTACACCCTTGATTTACCTAGGCTATTTAAATGGGGTATTTCCTAGATGTGTGATTAGTTATTGTGAGTTATAATCTCCTATAGATTAGGAGATCTAATCTCATTGAGTGTTGTATAAATAAGTACCTCTTGTAGTGCTCTTATTAATGCAATTCATTCCATATTTCATATTATTCACTTGTTCTTATTGAGTTCTTGTAAATTACATACAGGATCCCAATCCACTACACTAATCTAGACTAGCTATCATATACCCACTCCGGGCATATACACTGATCTAAGTTTATATATTTGATACATCTACCCACTCATGAACATATTATACATAATTGATACTACTAGGTTATATCCTTAAATACTATAAATTTTAGTGCATTCATTGGTATACCTTGATGTTGATCATTGCTACTCATTTATTATATATATTTTTGACTATCACTAGTTAGACTCAACATATATACATCCTAACATTTACATATATCTATACTACATAGTTATACATGTTTTTATTTCTAGATTTTCTTGATTAGACTTGATTGTGTTTCATATGCTTCTTCCATATTTAAGGGCATTTAAATATTCCATTGTTATTTAGATCTATGACACTTATCTATTTTTATTCCTAGGATATGTGACCATGTACCTTGTTTGTGATTTCTTGCTTATATATGTAGATAATTGAACATGTCCTTCTATGTGGTTCTAAGCCAAATTTTTTTGTTACTTGCGTATGTGGACATTTGAACATGTCCTTGTATGTATTCATTCTTAGATTTAGTGGCATGTTCCCATATCCCTTGTATTTTATCCCTTTGGCCTTCTTTTACATGCCTCATGTGTTTTTGTTTATGTTTTTTGTATGCTTCTTCACCATGACATTTGTATTTTTTTGTTACACACACACACACACACACACAAAAGTTTTTGATGCCATGAGGGATCTCATGCATCTACCCTTCTTACTTGGGTGCCATGATGGACATCATGCCCCATCCCCCTATGTAGTTACTCAGATTCACTATTATACATTTATTACATCTATCTTGACACCCTTGTGTAATGTTATATTAAAACATACACCTTAGATTACCAACTTATACTCAAATTCATTTACATTATGATGTTATGTTTATACATTGTATTGGAATATCATATATATGCTCTAGCTAATACATTTTGTAAAGCTACTTATTTTGAGGATAGTTATTACATAGTTTATACAACTACCCTAAAAATAGGGGAATTCATAGGGGTTTGTCAAAGAGATTAGGCTCCTACTTTGATATTCATAGAATTGTTTTAGCACATAAACTTAGTTTTAGAAATTTGACATAGGGTAGACAAAAAAAAAAAAGAACAAATACTTAAGAAACACTTTAAATAATCTAGATTTCATACTAGACAAACATTAGCACCTAGATTAGGACACTAGTACCCTAAGGAGCTATTATCCACTATAGGGTGATATTGTCCACTATCCCTATATTTAGGACAATCTAGATTATCTATACTAGTACACCAAGTTTAGTATAAATTTGCACAAATGCAATCACAAGTTTGACAATTATGTTGAAATTTTGCTTAGATACATTCATTACAACTTAGATTCATGCTAGTTACTCAGATTTGGGTCATCATGAATGACATGATCACTCTCACATTCAATTTAGTTATATGGATTCAATTATTGCATACTCAATCCATATTCAGTATACTCAGATACCAAATTTGGGGCATGTACACAACATATAGTTTCTATATACTTATCTACACATAGATTGATCAGATGGAATGGCAAATTCCATGTCATTTTCTATGTTGTATACACTTGTTATTAAATTCCAGGTTGTCACCAGATTCATTCCTTACTCCATATGTAGTGGTTGGCATTCCCAAGTGTCTTAGAGCCACCTAATGTACCTGAATGGCTACATATATGCCATACATAGTTATATATAATTAGATACTTTCAACACTTTGCATAATTTAGTTATAGATGTATCTACTTCACACAGGTGGGAAATGATGGTCATAGCCTACTTGAGTTCTTCATCCACCCACATGAGAGGTTAGACACACTTACAGTCTTATCCAAGCTATTCAAAAATTAGGATCCATCAATCATGGGTGGGAAATGATGGAGCCCAACTATATTGCGTTCTTGATCCACACATATGAGGATTGAGCAATACATCAACTCGATCTAAGCTATTCAATGATATGATCACTATGTACAATCACACTCAAATGTTATCACTAGGATCATGCATTAGTTTGCATATGTAATGAAGTGTAATCATTATTTTCCTCTCTCTTTAATCATCTTTACTTAGATACTTTATTTAGCATAATCTTTTGATTTTGATAATCTCTTAAGTAAGGATTGATTTTTACTTGTTTCATTGTAGGTCATTACTTTGGTTCATGTTTCATATATACAAACTCAAATTCATATACTTATACTTAGCTATATGAGATTAACTTCCAAGGTAAGTTAAGGTATGCTTCTTTTTCCTTTATACTAGTCATTTCTCTTTGCTGCATTTATAGCATAAAGGGAGGCGGGAAATGTAATCACCTAAAAGTGGTATTTGGATGCTAAGAGTGTTGCTTGAGTTAGCCTATTCCTAGGTTATCCTTAAACCTATCATATATCTTTTGCCTCACTTTCCTAGCCATTATTTATACAACAAAAACCTACAATCAATTTAAACATAGTCCCAAGATAGATTTCTTAGATCCCAACCCATTTTACCTAACAATATTCTAGGTGGACATGTTACAACTAATACAAGATGGAATCATTTTCTATTAGTTAGTATAATATAGTCACTATATGTTTTATTAATCAATTCTCCATGAATTAACTTTGCTTCATTATTACATGCTTCATATAAAATATCGCATTACTTAGATGCTACGAGATGGTACTTAGTCTTATTTTCTCAAGATATTAAAAACATGATATTACAATTAAACCAATATAGAAAAGATAGTCCATAGTGAATTTTAATCACAAAATAAGCCACTTTATCCATATAAACATAAAAAAATATGTGTCATGTTAATTAGTGTTATTTTTAGGTGGAATACATAAAACATAGCTTTTACATCTTGGAATTTGTCAATAGGAGGTTTTAAGGAAAGCTATCATAAGATTAGACTAGAAAATTTTAATGTCTCATCATGCCCCCAAATTTAATGGGTTGCTCATCCTCAACTAATTGACAATTAATGCATCTAATGGGCACATGTAAATCTAAATTTAAAAGGTTCTAATGATATGTACACCTTATTTTCATAAAATCCTAGATGAGCCTCCAAATTCTTTCATTGCTTGTATTTTTAATTCATATCATCCTATATTTATCCTATCTAGTGAGGAATGGGAAACCAAAATAGTGGAGTTGAAAGGTAACGGATATCTAATTCAATTCCTCCCTCATAAATTCTATATATGCATGGATTATTTTGAAGGCTGCTTTAAAATTTTATATATATATATATATAATGGCCCCTTCTGTCTCAATTTAGGTGATATCTCCTACCATGTACATATATATTAATTAAATACTTTATAACCAATATTAGTAAATAATTTAAGGTAATGATTTTGGGATTTAATCCATTATTTTAAAAAATAATTCAACTAATTTTCTCTTTCTAACCAATGAGACCTAGTCTTCCTATATCAAATAGAACATGGTGACCTCCCCTCAAATCATTAGATTAATTTATTTTACTTGGTATTCCATCAATTCCTAGCCTCTTTTTTTTCATTGACCATATATAATGAAAAATACTTTAGCATAACATCATCCCCATATATGTTTGGGTTCCACTCTAATCATGAGGAACACCATAGTTATGTATATTAATCTCACACAATTGATTTTGAGCTTCATGGGTATAACTATTATAAATCTCAAATAATCATGTGGGATGAATCACCAAGTGGGTAAAATCATATTAGTATACCCTCATGAATGGAAACTTTAACCATTAATCCTCAAGATAAATATATTAATCTTGATAAGGTGGCTTATAATTTAAAATTTTCTTAGTCAATTTTCCCATATCCTCCACTTTTTTTAGTCTCACTATTTATTCATGATCTTCTTTAACTTTATCTTTAAATACCTTATTTTATTCCTTTAATTGGATATAATGTTTATACCACTAAATTTTTATATTCTAAAAAAATTCAACTCCCTTCAAATACATTTCAATAAAAAAATAGTCTTTGGTCAAGGTTACTTATTTGGGTTGAAGTAGATGAAACATATTTCTCAACATTTAAAGGATGTAGTATGTATTCTTATGGTACATGGGATGTTGTATGTTGTACCATAAAATGTGTCATAAATTATGCTATAGGATATGTTAAATAACCTACAAGTGTATACTTTATGATTCTTCCACCCTTTCTAATGTGTACAATCCTTTTTCTTATCCTAATTTTTCACTTGACCCCTAAGGAATTCAATTTTCATAAGAGATTTATCTAGGGTTTTAATCTCATCTTGGTGTGGAATTTTAGGTTCCTCTTGGTTTACCTACTCTGTATTCTCAAACTATGCAAATTTATCCTCATCTTATTATCTTCATTCCCTCACATTTACTTCTACTAATTATGAATAAGTTGAATCATTCTCCAACTATGTATAACTTAAAGATCTAGAGCTATGTGAATTGAAATACTCTTCTTAACTTCTACTAGTTGTTGGAGTTATTTCCTTTTTTATCCCTCTCTATTCTTCAGATGAACCTTCACTAATATGAATCATGGATGGGGCTACTAAAGTATGTTTTTTAGTAATTTTATCCATCAACCAGTGTGATCTTATTATATAAACTTGGAAGGTTTTAAATTTTTGTATTTTTGCATGTTTTAAAGTTTATGGAACATATTATTTACCTTTTTCTAATGCCATATCTTCTTCTTGTTATTCTGATGGAGAAGGTGGAATTATAAATTTTATTTTTATTCTCCTTGGTTGCACCATAATTTATTCTTATATAGGTTATATTAATGGTTCAACATCTACCTATTATATTTCAAGTATAGCTTCTTATTTTGTAGCTATCTCTACTACTTCTTCTACTTCAAATTCATCCTTTTCTTCCTCTTCTTCACTCCCTTCATCTACCTCCTCTTCTTAATGAATTTGTATAAAATCATTCAAATATAAACTAGGTCTACTATATCTTGCACACCATTAGACAGTTAATTGAATTAGGTAGTGGTGAGATAAATATTTAAGTTTTCCATTTTGATATTCTTATACCATCTTTCTCAACAAATTCAATATAGAACATGACACATTAACCCTTCTATCACGCCTTAAATTATTAAGGAATTTTAAATGAGTTTCATATATCATCGAGTGTCTACCGTCATAGGTTCAATATTTTATAATAAATAAATTAAATTTTAGCCATACCTAGGGTAAAATGGAATGAACGTGCCTTGATTTTAAGCTACCAATTGCTCATCTCCTACACAAAATATCTCCATTATTGTTGCATCACTACATTTTATCTCTCATAGCTCCCCTATCCTTTAAAGAACAACTAACTTAATTATAAAATATTTAGTGATTCTTATCCTCAACACATTTATAGTATCTTCCTCATTGACAAAGATGTTAGTAGATTCTTATATAATGTGTTCATTATTAATAGTAAATATTTCAAAATATATCATTCATCTTACATTTTGGAGGATTTTAGTGACATCATGATTGTCCTATAATGGCGTGGTATCTTTAGGTTATCTCTAAAAAATGTATCATCCCATGGTTAATATGTGTTTACTTATAAAAAAATAACAAGATGGTTTTTAAGGGTATGTTAGAATAGCATTATGTTTTCCTTTTTTAGTGACCGTTATTATATTGTCATTCCCTACTCATATCTACATTAATTATAATTTTTTGCATGTGCCTTAGATCATGTAGAATATAAATACAATCAAATCTCCCCCCAATGGCCATGTCACTTATCCATGATTGGATAAAAATATATTTCAAATGTGTAGTAAAAAGGTAGGTCTTGGTAGATAATTGTTGATGGAAATGCATTGATGACAATGGGACAATTTACCAAATATGGAATGTAATTTCCATGGTATGTCTTTTTTAAATTTAATAACACTCATAATCATATGATGACACAATAATAAATATAAAAATAAATACAATATGATAATTTTGGAATAATAATACATTATTAACTTTACCAAGTTGGTTATCGATGATGTGAATCTATACAATCACCTCAAGTGAGTTTTGGTAGCAGTATGACATGCAAGAATATGATAAAGTAATGATGAGGTGGAAAGTGTATGAAAACCTAATGGTGCTCATTCTAGAGTGGTCCTATGTCTATCAATGCTATAGACATGTTGATAAAATTATTTATGTGATGACCTCCATGGATTTTGATTATTGGTAGGAGTGCTAGTTACTCATATAGTGAAGTGATTCTAGGAAGAAGATATCAAGGAATTATTAAAATGATCAGAGATGCCTTATAGTATTTTCAAGTAACTAGGGGTAAATTTATTACTTATTATTATCCATATAAACTAACATAATATATTTTATTCTTCTTGCAATAATCCCATCAGCTTATAGGAACTTCATATATCTCTATATCAAAAGTGGCCAACTATGATTGATCCTATACTAATTACATCATATCCTTATGTCATTGGTGTCTATAATTTAACATATTATACTCTTTGTATATTTTAAACTTTCCATCTTATATCATTTATTATTAATTATGTATCAATTTCCACATTATCACATCATCTCCCATGTTCATGTAACATCTACTAATCATTATATAACATTCACTACTTATCATGTAGAAACTAATTCCATCTTGTAGTAAATAAATTTTTAACATGTAACAATAAATATGAATTTTTTAGATGTCTAGAGGTGTTTATAGTAGCTTCTGAGATATTAGGAAGAGATGGTGAGAAAATAGGAGAATGGAAAGTACATTTTTTTTTGTTTTTTCTTCTCCTTTTTCTTGAATCCCTTGGATGGTCAATAAGCTAATTTTCCATCAAAGATTTTAATATGAACATTGGTCAGCTAGTGACTAGTTATTTTTATAACTAAGTCAGTCACTAAATCCTAAAGGTTTTAATTGTTGAGTTTATTTATGTTTGATCTTGACTGATCAATAGAGTATTTGATTAGTTAAAATGTTTATTCAGTCTATATCTAGCCAAAAAATGTGTGATTGGACTAAATTGTGATAGAATACTTACCCTTTATCCATAGAGAGGAAGGGAAAGATATAATATCCTTCTGATGTTTGAATAGTGTCCCTTATGTATTGAGTGGATGAAATTGTATGCTCATCTAGAAGATATCATTTGAAGCTTTCTTTGGAAAGTGAACTCTTTTACAATTTCAACTGATGACCTTTGATTAATAAGAAAAAATTTACAAAGTAAATGTTGTGTAATTTGATAGCTTCATTATGAAATTATTCCTATATTTCATAAGCAACAAGTCATAAAATTATAACTTTGCTTTTTTGGTCTTTATACTTATAATCAAATATTGAGGCCCAACCTCCCATTTAGAATTATCTCATCTAGATATAATTTTCATATCATCTAATCCACTATTACTATACCACTTTTGTATGAATTATTTTATCTCTTTAGATTTTATCCAAAGTATTCAACTACATAATTTTTTCATTCTATGCTTTCAAAAACTCTAGGGCAAGTTCCAAATTTGTGTTTAGGGTTTTAAGATCAAATTCTATGTGGATAATAGGTATCTTACCATAGACCAATTCATATCAATTAAATCTAGTTGTAGTAGTCCATGTGATTTGGTATGTTGATACTAACTCAAGAAGATGTGCTTCACAATCCTTGTAGTGCACATTTACTATTTTATATAACGTTATCTAATTCTATGTTTTTAACCTCTACATATCCATTTAAATGAGGATTATATGGGGTGGACTTCTTTTGTCTGATTTTATATTCAAAAACAAGGGTATATGTTAGATCAAATGTGATTTGAGGCCATTTATATGTAATAACCTCATGTGAAACTTAATATCCAATGAATATTTCTTTATAAAAAAATATAAAAAATTTTCATCTCATGAATGTGTTAAGGATTTCACCTCTACCATTTGGTCACATAATTTGCACAAACCAGTATGTACTCATTTTTTTTGGATATAAAATATATTGGGATAACAAATCAATTATAAATTTTTCAAATGGATCTAGAACATTTTGAGGATGAAGCAACATATAATCATATCATGTGAGTTTCCTCATATGTTGTAATTGATCTCATAAGCAGGGATATACAACTGTGTATTTATTCAAGGTAGGATAATAGTAAACTATAGTTAGAATCATGATGGTAGTCCTCTTTGTATAAAAGTGGCACATTCAAGGTTCATCATGATATTCTCTAATGATGTCAATAATTTCATCCTCTCTTATACACTAGTGCATAACTAAATCAGGCTAAGTGAGAAATAGGTACTTAGAGACCCATGAATATGGACCACTTTTATCTGCAAAATTATGATTCGATTATGGAAATAAATGTTTTGTAATTAATATTACATCCAAATAATTAGAAATTTTTGCATACCAAGGAGTGTTATTTCATAATGCAAAAATATGTTTATTAAGAAAGGAATCATCTACTATAAGACTTTCTTCATCATATGTTAAATGTAATAAAATGTATTCAACTACATTATCCTTACCTAAAAATCTATAATAGTAATATCAAACTCTTTCAATATAATCAACCATCTTATTATCTTTCTTAGGACTAATTATTTAATTGTTATATACCTGAATATTGTGTTATTGGTATGGATGAAAACTTGATAACCTTTAATGTGATCTCTAATTTTTTGATGGTGTAGATTATGATAAGAAATTATTTCTCCATCACTATGTAATTGAGTTCAGCCCTTTGGAGGTTTTTATTAATAAAATATATGTCATAGCTCAAGAAATACTCCTTTAATCATGGACAACTCCCATTATAATATTAGATGTATATATGTCGATATGAAATGGTAATGTTCAATAAGGGCCTATCAAAATTGGATTTATTACTAATAGCTACTTAAGTTCTTGTAATGATATGTGACATGCATCTATCTAAATAAAATCAATATCTTTAAAAATTAAAATAAATATAGGTGTTAAAACTTTATTAATTTTTTTGATAAATCTATGATAGTATCTAGTCTTAAGAAAATTTAAGAATATTTTTATTTTTATGGAACCGGTAAGTTATTGGTTACACTTTTTTTTTTGATAATTATAGGGTTTTATTAGAGGCCCCTAGACCAAAGGAAAGAATTTTATAGTAAATAACCCACACGCATAAATCCAAAACTAGAAGCAAATAAAGTCCAACTACAAACAACCATACAAGAGACCCCAAGAAAATAGGATATGTGAGACACCATAACCAAAAAATAGAAGACATCAACAAGATAAATGCATAAAGGACAAAAATATAAAGACCAAAAATAGAGAAGATGTAGACCAACCTCAAAAGTTGACTCTAGGTTGAATCTCATCATCAATATCATATAGGAAAATGAGCTCACAACCTCTATAAACATTATCTTCCATCTCCCCCAAGACTTCACACTGAAATTACTCTCTTGGAATTTTTCACTTTGAAGAAGAAGCCAAGGAGGTGTTGGAGATAACATAAGGGTCTATCCTAGTTTCCATGATCAGATATTTGTTGAACTAATGATGTGAATAACCTAACCCTTAGAAATGAATTTAACCAACTTCTTATTTGCATCAACGTGAGTTTTATCATGATGGTTTGCTATCAACTAGGAGATTTCTAGGATTGAGATTTGTAAATGATCCATGGGTGGCATAGAAAGAAAATTCCCTTCCAAGGGATCTTGAGAACTGAACTTTCTTCTCAAATCCTCCACAAAACCCAAGAGAATCATAAATCAAGTTTCTAGTGACATAAAAGTTGTTGTAAGAACAAACCAAAGGCCATTAATTCCTAAAAATAATAGATTAGGGATAGGAGAAAGGTCATATAATTTTTTTTTAACTAACACATGGATCTTCAATCACTTAAAGAAAGAGACCATCCTCACCACCACCTCCAAGTCAGATACCAAAAACATCAAATTTAACATGAATATAGCCATAATCTTAGAGTTGACCCTAAAATGGACTCCTTGCATAAAAAATCCTACTAAAGAACATTTTAAATAGCTTCAAAGACATCCTCCTTTATAATACATAATATGTGCTTCAAATGGGCTCTCAAGATCGAGCTGTTGAAGGCCATTTCCCAAGCTTGACTACCACCATAAATACATGGTGTGTCTAGGGTGATTTTAGTGATTATTTCCATAGTAAGAAGCTCTTAGAGCACCAAAAATTAGTGGAAATAGGAAAAAGTGAGGCGGTGATAAAACATTATCCTTGCACTACTAAAATGAAATGAGAAACCAAGAGCATAATGCATATGAGGGAAGTCTATTGAATCTATCATTCCACATATTACCTCCATTCCATCCAATAAAATTTACATATCTTCATTAATGATTGACATTCCTAGTCGATCAAAAATTTCTGAGGGGGATTTGGTAGGATCATGATGAAAGATTATACCAAAGAAAATGCCATCATTACAAACACTATTAAACTAAAATGCCATTCAAGGGAATCCCCTTAGAACATACTAATTTTGAAATTATTTTTTGATAAAGGAAATATAGAAGGATATAAAATAGACAGTGAGTCAACCTAAGTTGACTAGGGAGATTGGTGGAAAGTCATCTCATTCCTCTTTCATGTTATCAACCCTATAGGCTTTAGTTTGGTTAATTCCACAATTTACAAGGAAATTAGCTACCATGTTTGCTTCTCAGAAGAAATGGTTAAGCTCCACAAAAGAGAAAGCATCCAATTTTTCCAAAGTGTTTGCCATATGTTTTTTAGGTGCTAAGAAGTGGTATATTTCTTTTGCATTGTCGATATAATGACCTCTAAATCACCTTCCACAATAAATTTTGGAGTGACACACTAGATTACAAGATTAATCCCACTTACCAATGCTTGTGATTTCCCTTAATTGTTTATCCCATCCTAGATTTTATTTGACATTTATTAGATGAGAGATATGTTTTAGTCTCAAATAATGCAACTAGCTCCCAAATCTCCTAGATTCCCCCTGGATGCTCCATCAAAATTTATTTTGAAATATCCTACAAATGGTAGAATATAGTCCCACTTTCCAATCCTACTCTTTTTCCTAAATATAGTTGACCCATTAATAGGGGGAGATATATCAGGATCCATTTTGCACACATCTTCAGGTCCCATATTGATAGGTGGCCATTTCATCTTTTATCCTAAGAAGAAATGACTTTATAAATTAAAAATTTAATTTCTTTAAGAACTATAGGGAGATTCTTCTCTTGGCCTTTAAAGATGCATTTATTTCTCTCCTTAAAAAATGTCCAAACCAAAATCATAGGGTTTACCCACCATAATCCAAAGATAAATTTTTTGTAGTCCCTAATAGGATAAGAGGAAAAGGCAGTGAGTATTATTGGAGGCCAAGCCCAAGTCCACTCCAACCTACAATAGAGCCAATTTTAGCACCAAGATGTAAAAGGTAAATAAAAAAGAAGGTGATTTGTTGTTTCTTCATTATTTTTATAGAAAAAACACCAAGACAAACCAATGAAACCAATATTTTTGAGTCTATCTTGAGTTAAGATCTGGTCTTGAACTACAAGCCAAACAAAATCCTATCTTTCTAGAGCCCAATTTTGTCCCAACAAAGAAATCGTGCCTAGGAGATTAAGTCATCAGTAGAATCAGCCAATTGATAACCAAGATTTACTTTATAACTTATTGATTTGGCCCCAATCTAGTGGAGGAAATCATCTTTGTCATTGGGAAAAAATTTCATATATTTCAAGCATTCGAATAAGTAGGCCACCTGGTCTATTGGATTGCCCATATTATCTAATTTTCCATTCTCAAAAGGCCAATCTAGAGTTGACCTTTAACTCAAAATAATTTTCCACTAAAATTCCCTAGTTAGAAGTGAGGATATTATTAGCATTAAACAAATGTGGAGTCTTAGCAAGGGGTCTATGGCCGTTATAGGAATCATTCTAGAATTTTTCAATCCTACTATTGTTAATGGTCTAAGAGATGTGCCTGACAATAATTTGTTTACATTTTAGGAGAAAATTATACAAATGAGAGCCTTGTGGGGGATTTTCAACAAAAATGATACTTCAAGGATCCCCTAAAGATATATATTTTCTTTAGAGCACCTTAATTCATAGAGTATCCATTTTGGACACCATTCTCCAAACCAGTTTAGCTCTGAGCACCATATTCTAGAGGTTTTAGTCCTTGACACCAACACCTCCCATATTCTTAAGTTTACAAACCCTTTCCAATTTCAAGAGTGGGATTTTCCTTTGGTTCTATTCTCCTTGTCATAAGAATTTTTTCATGATTTTATTTATTTGCTTGACAATATGATTAGGTAGTTGAATAATTAAGAGGCAATAAATTAGGAGGGTATTCAAGAATTATTTAATGAGATTGATGTGGCATGTCAGTGTTATCCATCTACCTTGTGAAGAGGTAAGGTGAATATTTAAAAATTTAACTAAAGCTTCCTAATGAACCAAGCATGATATCCTTGAGAAAAGAGGAACCCCCAGGTATTTAGAAGGAAGTTTGCCAATATGAAATTCCAACACTAGGGAGATCACTTGTGTTTGTTTTGAGATATTTAGGAAGAAAATTTATTATTTTATTAAATCAACCATTTTCCCTGAGGAAAATTCATAATTGGAAAGAATATCTTTGAAAGTTTGATCTTCCCTAATTGATGCTTGGACAAATAGGAAAGTGTCATCAATAAACTATTGATATGTTATATTGTCAATGCCTATAGACACCTAAGTACCATGAAATAGGGATGCATCTTTAGTGGATTTCACTACTCTACCTAACACTTCAGCTAGAAGAATGAAAAGAAAGGAGGATAAAGGATCACCTTGGTGAATACCTCTTGAGCCTTGGAAAACACCTATGGGACTACCATTTACTATAATGGAAAATGTTAGGTTGGATATATAACTAAAAATCTAGTTACACTACGATCTGTTGAAAACTAAATTTATTGAGGATATTGAGAAGAAAATGTCAATTTAACCTATCATAATCTTTACTGATGTCAAGTTTTAACATCATACCTTTTTAGTGAGAAATTGAAAGTGAGTGAATAATTTCATGCACAATAATCACACCTTCCTAAATATTCCTACCAAGGAAAAACCCAACCTACTCCTTCAACATCAAAAACCCCAAAATATTCCTAAGTTTTAATGCCATTGCCTTTGAATTATCTTATAAACCATATTGCATAGAGAGATAGGATTGAAATCACTAAAGTATTCTTGAAAATATAATTTGGGAATGAAGGATATAAAGGTGACATTTAGATCAATAGAAAATTTATTTCTCTTTCTATATTCTTTAACCATTTTCAAAACTTCCTTGCCAAATAAATCCCAAAGATCCTAAAAGATGTCCACTGGAAAACCAACAAGACTAGGTGCCTTATCCTTTTCCATGGCAAAAAAACATATCTAACTTCTTGAAGGTAAAATGGGGCCATAAGCCTTTCATTTTTAACTAGAGTGACCAATATTGGGATGAAGTATAAGTTGTGGTTTTGAGCATGTAAATCATAAAAATATCACTATTAATAAGATCAGAGAAAAAATTGACTACCTCATTTATAATTTCATGTTTATTGTTCAAGAGGTTTCCATCCCCTAATTGAATCTAGGAAATGGGGTTAAATTTCCTTTTGATATTGAATGAGTTGTGAAAAAAGGCCAAGTTTTTGTCTCCTTTTAACCAAACATTCATGGACTTTTATCTCCAAACATTTCTTCACATTGGATTAGTTCTTTGTACTCTGCAAGGAGGGATTTTTATTTTACATATGATGTTTGATCCGTGCCCACTTGAAAAATGATGTGATTAAAATTTTCCAAGTGTGCTTCCACTCTCACTTTTTCTTGAAACATATTTTTGAAATAATTGTTATTCCACAATAGAAGCCTCCCTTTGATGAACTAAAGATTTTTTGTTATGAGAAACATGGGAGAGTGAGAATTAATAGTGCAATTTGTACATTAATTTTCAATGATCCCCTTCAAAGAATGATCTCTAAGCAACATATTTTCCCATTTGAAAGTATAATGAGAGGGTTTCCAATAAAAATTAGTGGATAGGTCAATCGATAAAAGATCAGAGCTAGCAAAGGATAAGATGTAAGATTCCATCAACCAATTTTGAGACATTCAGGAATTAGAAAAAAGGAATCTATCGGGGCATTCCAAAATATTTTGATCCCCACTTATTTTATTGCTCTAGGTGAAAAAACCCACTTTAGAAGGTAAATCAAGAAGATCATTTCTAACAATGAACTAAGAAAATTCAAGATTGCCAACAAGCCCATAATGCTTATGACCAAGTGTTTTAGAATGATGTAAAATAACATTAAAATCACTACCTAGAACAATTTTATCATTAACAAACTGGCCATAGAGATTAGTTAGCTCAGCCCAAAGATTCATTCTGCTTTGAATATCATTAGGACCATAGATGTTACACAAGAATAAAGAAAAATTAGACTTAAGGAAAGTACTATTAAAATATTTCCAATGAGTACCGACTTGATCAAGATCAACCTAAACTCTAAAAGGGACCCAAATAATCACTAGACCACTTGATGCCCTGACCACTTCCATAAAGGAACCTTTCCACTTTCTCCAGCCAGAATGCAATAATAAGGTAGCATATTTAGAGATTAATTTTGTTTCTTGAATCATCAAAACATTAGTACATTATAAATAAAGTAGACGTTTAACCAAATAACGTTTTAAGGGTATTAAGGACCTTAACATTCTAGGATATTATTTTCATGATCTATGAGGGCTAAATTTTTTAGCTAAAGTATCTTGTTTTCCACATGAAACTTCCTAAGTATCATGAGCATGCTTACTTTTCCTACCTATACTTAGTCTAGCACCATAGTTTGGCTTCAACAAAGTGTTTTGGGTTTGTATAATAGTTAAAAACTCTCTTAAATTTAGTTTCTCTTCCAAGTTTGACTCATATACTTTTGAGTCACTTATTAGTGCCTCAATCATAGGATTCTCATCTTGATCCAAGAGATCCTTGTTATGGGAGACATTTTATTTATAAAAATTTTATTTGAGAGCTAGATAATATTATTGATAGCTTGGGATTATTATGAGATGAAATCACACCCTTTGATCAAGGTATTCAGAGAGAGTGAATATGGCTTACCTAACTTCACCAACAAAGCTTATGTCTTAGGAATATTCACCATCTTATTTTTAGAAGAGGAAAGACCTTCCATGGGAAACACTGATGGTAAGTGTGAAGCTTCCTCCTATGGGAGAGAATAAGATGGTGCCTCTTTATCTGCATCATTAATCAATGAGCCTTTTAGCCCCTTATTTTTTCCTTGAGTTTTCTTTTTCTTGGACCAAAAATTTTCAAAGTTTTGCAAACAAAAAGGCATTGAATAAGATAAAATCAATTTCTAGCTTTGACAAAAAGATGTCTTGGGTATCCTAGTTCACTTTCTTTGGAAATACTTTTGAATATGACTAGTGTTCCTACACTTGAAACACTAGAAATTAATGTTTTCAAAATCCACTGGTTGACTCCACTCTTAACCTTGGGATTTGATTAGGATTTTTTTAAGACTACTTCTGAAAGATTGAGCAAAACCTAATCCTTACATAAGAAGCTAAGAAAAACTCATCTATTTTTAGGTCAATTTACATAAAGGATTCAATAAATTTGCCTAGAGCTATTATAAAATCATGGCTATAATATTCTATGAGGAGGCCATAGATTCGAACCCAAGTAACAAAACTCCCTAGGTGTTTTGAAATCTCATCAAAGTCAGGTTTCCAAGTTTTAATCCACATGAAAAATCCATGAAAGGAAAAAAAGGGTTTTTGAAGGAATAGGTCATGACTTTAATTACAAGGAAAAACTACTATGAATAATCCTTTGGGTAAAAATTTAATGTCAAGATTCTTACCCCAATTTTTAGATATTTAGTCTTTGATTTCTCTAATGCTTGGCCACTTTTTGGCAAACTTACTGATCAAAGCTCATGTTTCTAAGAGAGACATATATTGAGTGATATCCATAGTATCCAATATGAACTCCTTGTCATCATCAATATTTAGGACCTCCCAACTATGAGGATATTCATTTTCAATCTTGTTCAAAACATCAGGCACCTCATCTTCCTTTCAAGGAGTCGATCTGGGGATTAGAATACTCTTCCCACCTTTTAGGTTTTTCAAATATTGAGAGGTTTGGTCACCAAAATGAGATTATAAAGAATTCCTAATTACATAGGATAACTAAGCCTCTATCTCCTTCATCCCTAGTTTAGAAGATAAACCTATCCATTTTTTAGTCAAACAAACATCCTAGTTAGAAACATGAGAACCTGTTTTGGATTGACGATGACTTAGGCCTATAGAGAAAGTTAGGGTTTATGATTTTTTTCTAATAATTTTTACCTTGATATCTTTCATATTTCTAAGTATCAATTTATTGGTTACACTTATTTTTTTAGGATCTACTTCAATTCTTATAGGCGAGATGTGGTGTGCCAAAATAATGCCTTTAGTCATCAACATGTAACACTTTTCAAAAATTAGGGACAACTGATCATTTTTAAAATGTTGGAGGACTTTATATAATTTTTGGATGTCTTAATAATATGTTTTAACATTTAATTTTAAGTCATCCATGCATATCTCAACACAATCATGGGATAAATAATAAAATACGCTAAGAAAATCCCTTTAAAAAATGGCAGGAGCATTGCATAAGATGAATGGTAGTATGGCATATAAATAAGTACGCCAATGAAATGTGAAAGTAGTATTTTTAGTTTCCTAAGGATTTATTATAGAAACTAAACCAATAAATAAAGGAGAAATATTTATTTCATGCTAATGTGTCAAGTACTTGGTTAATGAAAGGAAGAGGAAAGTGATATTTCAACATATATTTATTTAAATCCATATAATCGACAAATATGCACAGTTTCCCCCATTTTAGGTATAATAATAAGAGGTTAAAACAATTACATGTATCAAATAGGATAGAAAAACTCTACATGTATGAGAAATTATAACTCATTTTTTATTGTCTTTAACAATAGGGTTTACTATATGTTGCGGTTGTGAATAGGTTTGCACTCATCCTTTATTTAAATGTGGTGGGTACATATATACAATGGAATACATATCATGTAATGATAGTCCCAAGTAAATATATTTTGTTGATTTGGAGCATGGTGACAAGTTTAGTTTCTTTTTGAGGTTCTAATTTATTTTTAATATTAAGGGGTTGTCTCATAAAGATTTCTACTTATTTGGATAGGGACAACATGGATTGTACATTACCAAACAATGGGGTATGTATGAAATGATGTGGTATTAGTTGATGGAAGGTTATAATATCTCTTGAAATATCAGAGGAACCTTATTCATAAATAATGTTTTATGAGGGGACATGGTATACATTGCAAGAGATTGCATATTTTTGAGTCAACATGATAGGTTTTTTTAGGACATTAATAATAACTCTATCTCCTTCATAATATTTTAGGGATATATTGTGGTCAATTATGAAAAAAATATGAAAAAAAACTTATTATTCATATTCATATTGTACCCAACAAGTTTTGTCCATTTTGTAGGAAGGCTTGGCTAGTTGGTATAATACTAATTAATTAGTGTTATTTCCATTTGAAATCACCATGTTCCCAAACTTACATCTAATGTAAGCATTTGTTTTTTCTAGCCATGATCTTCTTAGGATATGGAGATATCTTCCTATTTTGGATTAAGGTTATAATATGATAAAATAATCTAGGTATTAACACTAAGGTTATGACTAAATCTTCTGTAATCCCCTTTTGATTTTACATGGAACCATATGCCATTGACATAATGGTAAGTGTTGGGTGAAGATGTTTAAGACCAATTTTATGCATTATTTCTTTTGATTGTTACTATGTAAATTAAGGTGTTTTATATAATATTTACATAAATATTGACATCAAATATAGGGCTCCCTAAATTGGAATACTTAGGTGGAATTACATTTCCTAACATAGTGTCTATAATTTATCTAGTTACTTAGATAATCTTGGGATCGTTCCCCTTTTGGCTTGGATTATTTAAGCATAGTTCAAGTACAAATTTAGTACAAATGGGTACGTCTATTATAGCCTAAAATAGTTATATTTTGAGATAATTATTTTTTAATTATCCTATTAAAAAAAAATTGACTCTTGATTCAAACATTAGAGGCTCAATATCTTAGGAAAAGAAGGGTTGGTAGGCCATTATTATGTTGAGTTTGTGCTTGGTTTAGGAATATTGGTTTGTTCAAGTGGTTATAGGTAAGTATGTGTGTTTGTAACCTCTTAAGGGGATTATGTTATTATAGGTGAGGTGGGTTGTGGAAGAACACATCGTGAATTAAGATGGACTTCATTTATGCCCATTATCTAAGTTGGATATTGCATTATTTCAGTGGCTTGTGTTGGTTAAACTAAATTACTAAAAGGGTTTGGTATACATTTAGTGGGAAATTGTGGTTTCATAGGAGTTGATTGAGTGTTAGGCATAAAATATGATTTTTTAATTATTTTAAATTTGGATACTATCAAAATCTATTATTTTTATTAAACTAGGATTGGCTACTTCTCCCTTATTGTTGCCATTGGTTGGAGTAATATAACCATTAGTGATTATGATTTTGAGTTTGCCAAGACTAGATTTGGGATGGATATGACTTGTTTGGTGTTTGGTTATTCTATTGTTGCCAATTTTTAGGTGGCTACTAAATGTTTGGAGGTTAGGAATTCAGTTGTGGCCAATCTAGTTTTGGGGTAGCATAGGTGTCTAGGAATTAGATTATACCAATAATGAATAACTAGAATGTGATAATTTAGAAATGTAGAATTTGGTGGCATACATTAATTGGGTCACCTTTGAAGCCATTACCTTCACTGAACTAAATAGACATTATGATCTCCATCTCCACTAGTTTTATTTAATTCCATTATTTCAAGATCTAAATTTAATCAAATGACATTGCACTTATTATCTACTTTTTTCTTACAATACTACTTATAATAGTCTATTAAGGTATACTAAATTTCTTATTTCTTCTTCATTTTATGTAGTGTATGGATTTGTGTAGCCATGTGACTAATAATATATTACTTAATATCTTGAATTAAATTACTTACCTCTATTAATTAGATTTTTTTGTAGTTGATGAAGCAAGTATCTTGTTGCTTCTAGTTTTATTCATTATTAACCTTAAATAATTATTGCATAGAAGGGTGATCTAATTGAATGATAGTTGTGAGACATCTACACAACTCATTATGTCTAATACTTGTAATTTATCTTCCCTAATTCTCTTTAATAATATCAATTTACAATAATCTAAATTCAATTTGGTCTAATTATAATTTTATAGGGTAAACATAAACCATTCCCTATAATTCTCTATTGATTCATCCTCTTCTTGTGACATTTAGAAAATGTCATCTCTCATGTATTTACTTCTTAGATAGTAGTCTTGATATTTTGAATGAATATTTTCCTTCATATCCATACAATAGGAGACTATATCCTTCTATATACCCATCATCCATTTGATCGATGCATCTTTGAGTGTTGCTATAAATAAATTCAACTTTTGAGCATCTGGGTTGTAGTCAAAATTATGACACAAGATATCAAAATCAGAGAGGAATGTATATGGATCCTCATTTATATTTTTACTTAAATTATGTAGGGTATAATTAGGGATATTTATCAAAGTGCATTTCCATAGGGGTGTTAATGGGAAAATCAAAGGTTTCAGACTAATTGATAGTTTTTTCATCTTGATGGTCCTCCATGAATTTTTTGAGTATGCATAGATTAACAATTTCAATCATCCACTCTCATAATTATTCATCAATATATGTAATCCTAGGTGAAAATTAAATGGAAATTTTACGCTTATATAAGGGGAAATAGTGTCTCATATATATAGGTGAGGGAGTGGATTTTATTGAGAATCCTATCATAGATTCACCAAAGAGGTTATCTTGTTCACAAAATTTGACAAGTTTTATAAGTTTGGTATCTCGTTTGTGGGCTAAAATGTCTTTAAGTTTTTTTTAGAAAGGAGTTTGGGAAAAGGTGGATGGATTTTAATGTTAGAATCTTGAGTGTGGGGTGGCCAAATAGGAATCCTATAAAATGGTGGAAAGGTCTTATTCTCAGAAGTATGGGAATCATTTTCCTCTTGATTATTGGTTTATTATATTATTTCAACTAATAAATCATCTATTAATTTATCCTTTATCTATTTTGATGAAAACTATGGATTGTATACATGTATTTTCTTGTGAATTATACTTGATGTAGGCTGTGACTTTATTCTTGTAGCAAAAATCAACCATTTAGGTAGGAATATACCTAAATGGTCTCATTCCCATTGCATACAAATCAAACACTCTCATTTTCTTCTAATTTTTCCTTCCATATCCTACATATGGTTAGTACAACACATGTTTATATGTTTTTCACTAATTTACTTTTATAGAATTTAATCTTATGCCTAGAAATCAAGAAATGTAAAATAAGAAGCAATAATTACAAGCTAATAAAACATAACATTTTAAACTAGGAAAGCAAAATACCTTATCAATATGAAGATAAAAGTGTCATGACATCTTCCCAAAAATGACTCCAAAATGACAACAAAAATTTAACCTCAAATTAAATTGACATAGACCAATGTCTATACATATAACCTTATTAATAAATAAGGAAGCCACTTGGTTTATGAACTCTAATTCCTTCTCAAATTTTCAAATAATGGTGCATTGAACTTGAAAATATATTGGCATTGTATGTGAAACACTCATTTTTTAATTGAGATTTATCGATTTTTGATATATAACACACTCTTGCATAAACTAAATTGTATAAATTGAAAGGATAAGAAAGTAAATCACATTTTGAAAGAATTTAATTACTAGAATAAATTGAGATACTTGTGTTTAAGATTCAATTAAAATATTTAATAACATTCACACCAATCACTATTATGCAAAAATCAACTCATGAATATTAATTCACATATGCAAAATTCATAAGTAAATAAATACATTATTGCACACAAAATAATAGATAATCTAACATATCAGTATATTCAATGCATATCCTTATGAGAGGGTATTTTTTGGTTGTATTTGAGTTATAATTCTTCCCTTGGGTAGTAAACACTTTTAATTCAAATCACTTATTTTCATTAATAATCTTATAGCAATTAAATATTTTTATAGCCAAGATTAGAAAAGATAAAATGACATACTGTAGATGATATTCATTCCCTAATTTCCTATTACCATTGACCTATGCTCTATTGTATTAAATATAGATGCAAAA